>MNCL01000170.1:0-322284 GCA_001932985.1 Proctacanthus coquilletti
CAATAATTTTGGAAATTTTTCATTATAAAAATATAAAACTGTAAATAGAACTATTGAAATTATTTAACTAAATATTCATCGTGTCTACTTTAATCAAATTAATATACTTTGTTGTCTAGAATGTGAGATGATTATGTCTCGTTTATTTAACGACTTCATAGATAGCAACCTGAAGTGCAATCGAAAGCGCCCTAGAAGGGTGTAATTGTTATTGCTGTTCGCTTTTTCCCTTTTAAATAAATCAATTGGAATTCCATAGAACGTAAAAAGGGTGCATTTCTTTAGTCTTTCGAATGGATATTTTCTGACGCTTGACTTGCGGTGAATGAATTGGATTCACTTGGAGCCACCCTCATTTTTGTGGCTTCCGTGCAAAATAACTTGCGCTCATATCTACTCCATTTTAAATTGAATCAGTTTGCGCTTGATATTCAAACTAGTTGCAGCTCTTCTGAGAAAAGGATTTAAAAGCTATCGTTTAAACAGAAAGCAAAATAACTACTCGGTTTCATACACGTGTACTGTGATTTAAAAAATCCTAAAATTCTTTAAAACGAATTGAACAGCTCTTTATTTGAAACCAATATACAGAATTTCTAATGGGAGCACCAATAAAATATGGAAAACGTAAAAAAGCAAATTTATTTTTTAATAGAAATAGTGTCAAACTTAAAAAATACATTGATTACGCTTCTAAATTATATATTTCGTTTAAACTAAAAACAAAGGTGTTTCATAGTTCATTTTTGTTAATTCCAAAAGTATAAAAGTTTTAGTTTTTCACACTAAAATCTTTATTGTTCTTGTAGCTCTAAATTTTAAATTATATCCAAACCATATTCTAGTGACAATGATTGAAATGTTTAAAATTTATTCTATTACTAAACTATTTTCAAAAGTTCACTTATAACCTACGAGGAACAACTATTTCTATACAATATCATATAATTATTAGCGAAAAGATTAACCTGTGTACATAAGAATTATTTGTAACTATGACTGAAATAGAAAGTGTATTTTAAGGAAAAGAAGCAAAATAACACTTTCTGTAGTGACAAACCTAATTGGATAATGTCTATATAATCTACGCGATCTTTGAATTATGAAGTGAGATCAAATAAATATAAAAGTAAAAGTATAATAGAAATTTTATTGAAACTTTTTAAAACATCTACGTTATACGGGTTTTGCAAAAAATATGTCTTAACTATGTCCTAATTTACCTTTTGTAGTATGTATAAAATTATTTTGTTTAATTCTCAGATCGTTGACTCTTACAATAATGAAAAGAACATCAATAATACCGAAAAAGGGCCTGGTTCGGATTTTGATAAAAATCACAATACTGTTGCCGCCACAAAAGAGGAAACTTATTCCTCTAGCAGTTCAATTGAGCCCCATAGTGATAGCAGCATTACGGATGCCCTCAATGTTAGAAATCCCTAATTTACTATTTTAAAGTATTTAGTAATAACACTTGTTGTATTTTAGTTCAATAGATATGGTGATTTATCTGCTAGTGATACCTTCTCAAACTTCAATGAAAATGTAAACCTTAACAATGTGAACGAAGGTGATTCATTTCTAACAGAATATTTGTCGAAGCATAAAGTTCCACTACCAGATCTATCAGTGGAATCAGAAACACCCAGTGAAGGTAAACTATACATTTAAAAGAATAAAAAGAATTAATTAAAACTCGTTTAGATTTTATATCAATTGCTACATCAAACGGCGTAGAACGATCTTGGGAGGACAACTGGCTTTTCAAAAAGAAGAAACATCCGCACGACTCACCTGCACCTATAGGAATGTTGGTTCCTGCACCCAGGGAGGACGTTAGAGCTTTGATTGGTGATAAAACTGCAGATGAGATGAGTGACTTATCTGAAGCTGGTTCAGACTGCGAACCTGAAGTGGACATCAATGATATAGAACAAGGTCCACCAAACGAAAGAATGCGAAATAAACATGTTATAGGAGGAAAAAGCACAGTTGGACTATTTGACGAGCTGCTAGAGGAAACGAGTATGGTTTCAACATCGTCTCTCCAGGATAATGAGTTTGCTTATGCAGAAACAAGAAATGATTATGTTTTAAATAATGATGGTTTAAATGACGTCGACAGACCAAGAATTAATTTACGAAGTGGCAGCATTCCTCTCGAAACAGAAGCTATTAATGCCATAGTAGCAGCTCAATTACTCCAAAACAGCCCCCCAAAGAACACCTTTACTATAAGTCGTTCGGATAGTTTCGAGGATGCTATTCTTGCACCACCACCAGACTTCGGGGATGTCATGGGAACAGAAAATAAGGAAGATTCTCTTAAGGAGCACAAAATCAGTGACGAAAATAGTGATGAAGCCTTCGAATCAGGGTCACCATCTAGCGAGTCAAATGGAGGTAAGATATTCATTTATTTACTTATTTCTGCTTCGAAATTGGCTTGTAGGTTTATTTACTCCCATATCAATCCTTTAAGCAAATTTTATTCCTTCGCGCTTGGTTATAATAACTGCTCGCTAGAAGGTTTGTAGTTTGGAACCCCTACCTCACCGAAGCATTCGAACTGAGGAAATTTATGTTTACAGCACAAAACAATCCGTGCACGGAACAATCAACTTTCACAACTAACAATAATAAAAATTTGGCACTTAAATCAAATGACGAAGTTGGTGATATTGTTAGCTCCAAACCTAATGAATGTTTGCAAGATATTATTGGTTCAGATGAACAAACAACACTAGATAATAAAGATGAAATAACGCCCTATGGCACGCCAACTAGTACTCCACCTGAAGAAAATGTAACACCTCAGACAGTTCGGAAATCCTCGGCTATTGAATTCCTGGCCGTTGTAGCCCTAAATCCACTTTTGGCACTGTTAACATCAGAAGTTAATAGCACCATGATACAGGTAGCAGAACAACCTGTATTATATCAACTAGCAACAAACGAAGTCATGACATCGGAAACATCTGCAGATGAACAGGCAAAACTATCTGATCCAAATATAACTACCACAGTTTCTGAAACGGAATCGATAATCTCTGTGGATTCTATTGAAGTTGATAAAAGTAATAAACCTGAAAACCAAAGCCAAGTATCCCAAAAGTCTGAAGAATCTGCAAGCGAAAACAAAAGTTACAATAGAAACATAGAAATATCTGAAACTAATGAAAATGCGATAACTCCAACATTTTCTTCACATATTGAGGACGATATGAAAAAGGAAGACTTACAGAAAATATATCAAGAAAATGTAGATGAAGTTCAGGAACAAAATGCTGTATTAGAAACGAAAAGTGACATGCCATCCAAAGAGAACATATCAGAAGATATCAAAAATATTGGGACACCAGAGGAAAAGCAGGCAGAGTTACCACCTGCATCTTCAATAACAGCAGACAAAGAAATTACTATAGAATGCTCAATTTCTGGCACTAGTGCCCTATCACACATAGAAAATACTACAAAGTGTATTCAAAAAGCTACATACTCAATTTCTGACGAATTAAAAATCAAACAATCAACAGTGAACAGTGAAAACACAGCAGCAGATATTTTGAATGATTCAACACAATCAAAGGACGAAAATATAAACACAGAAAACTCCAAAACAAATTCGGAGAATTCTTCTAGAGAAATATCAGAAAGAGCAGAAATAATTGCCTCGGAAAATACAGCTAATGTTGAAACAAGAACTGAGCAGGAATCTTCAAAAGATAGCCAAGCTTTAATTACAGAACCAATTATCGAACTGCACGAAAATATACCACTAGTTGAAGAACATAATTCAGAAGATATGAATAGTTATACAGACGAAAAAGTATCTGATTCGACACTTGTAGCAACAATTAACAAATTAGAATATTCGACAACTGTAGAAAATAAACCAGAACCAACTTTAAACACCTACAAACACGTCTCAGTTGAAGAACAATCCAAAGTAGAAATAGAAATCTCCAATATAGTTATTGTAAAAGTAAGTGATCCATCGTCTACTCCAGTTACATCGCTAGCATCAGAGGAAAACGACACTAATTTAGCGATTACTACTTCTAACAACAAACTTCAAGATGAGAATATATTAGAATATGTAGATAGTACTAATATTACAAATGTAGGAAAAACAGAAAAATTAATCAGTTTATCATCTCCAAATAACACTTCGGTAACAGAAAATACTAGAGAAAAAACAGATAGTTCTGTACCCTCAGATATATCTAAGGATGGTATAGGTAATGTAACAAAAGAAAATAACAGCACGTTACCTGATTCACAAGCTGAAATATCTACACCAAATGACACAACTGCAAAAAACCGTGGAAGTGTAGTAAATCCAGATAATACCTCTAAAGAAATTAAAGTTAATGAAGTAGAAGTGGAACAATTAGAACATGCTGTAACTTTAGAAGAACCAAAAATAAATGTTGAAGAATCAGATACTACAAAAATTGCAGAAAGTGTGCAGTCTGTTGTGATTTTAGAAACAAATAAATTACCTGACTCATCCATAGAATTTGAATCCTTAAAAGTTCTTGCCAAAGATAAGTGTTCAGTGATAAACAATACTTCAGAACCAGAACCCCAACCCTTGTCAACAGATATTTCAAATGGTACATTAACCACAGAAACAACGCAAGAAGAGTCTGAAATAAATTTAAAAATAACATCAACTAAAGCAACTGAAGCAATAACGACTGAATCAGAATTAATGGAAAAAGCTACAATTACTAAAAACCCAAAAGTGGAATCACAAATTCCAACTTTAGACACAGTAGATCAAATAGTTGAACCAGATAACGCTTCGATTCATACAATAACATCGGATAAAACAATTAAGAAAAAAATAGAAAATGCAATAATTAATGAAACTTCAGATACTAACACTGTATCTGTTCAAGAAACTGATAAGAAACTTGACCTTCCATCAGATACTTCAGTTGACATACGACCCATAGAAGTAAATACTTTAAAAGAAGCAAATACTTTAGAAAATGCAATAGCTCTGGTAGAATCTAATGTCACATCATTCATAGTGTCAACTGCTATCGTTGACGAATCTACTTCAAATCTAATTCTTGACGCAATACCTAAATCAGAAATACTACACCCAGCAAAAACATCTATTTCGGAAGGGGCGGAAAGTGTTCAAATTACAAATAATAACAACATTGTAATTTCGGAAGAAACTACATCGACTGTAAACAACATATCAACAACAACAATAGATTTAGACAATGAACCTTCATCAGTCATTACAGAAGTTATTAACAACGACGACAACGATGAAATCTCAATAGATTCTGCTGGAACGAATGTTACTGAAACAAATGCTACTGCAACAAATTTTACTGAAACAAATGTTGCTGAAACAAATGCTATCGAAACGAATGTTACTGAAACTAATGTTACTGAAACTAATGTTACTGAAACTAATGTTACTGCAACAAATGTTACGGAAACAAATGTTACGGAAACAAATGTTGATGAAACTTATGTTACTGAAACAAATGCTACTGGAACAAATGCTATTGCAAAAAATGTTACTGAAACAAATGTTGCTGAAACAAATGTTACCGAAACAAATGTTACTGACACAAATGTTACTGAAACAAATGTTGCTGAAACAAATATTACCGAAACAAATGTTACTGACACAAATGTTACTGAAACAAATGTTGCTGAAACAAATGTTACTGACACAAATGTTACTGAAACAAATGTTGCTGAAACAAATGTTACCGAAACAAATGTTACTGACACAAATGTTACTGAAACAAATGTTGCTGAAACAAATGTTACCGAAACAAATGTTACTGACACAAATGTTACTGGATCAAATGTTGCTGAAACAAATATCGCTGAAATAAATGTTGCTGAAACAAATGCTACTGAAACAAATGTTGCTGACACAAATGTTACTGAAACAAATGTTGCTGAAACAAATATCGCTGAAATAAATGTTGCTGAAACAAATGCTACTGAAACAAATGTTACTGACACAAATGTTACTGAAACAAATGTTGCTGAAACAAATATTACCGAAACAAATGTTACTCACACAAATGTTACTGAAACAAATGTTGCTGAAACAAATGTTACCGAAACAAATGTTACTGACACAAATGTTACTGGACCAAAAGTTACTGAAACAAATATCGCTGAAACAAATGTTGCTGGAACGAATGTTACTGAAACAAATGCTACTGCAACAAATGTTACTGAAATTAATGTTGCTGAAACAAATGCTATCAAAACGAATGTTACTGACACAAATGTTACTGAAACAAATGTTGCTGAAACAAATGTTACCGAAACAAATGTTACTGATACAAATGTTACTGGACCAAAAGTTACTGAAACAAATATCGCTGAAACAAATGTTGCTGGAACGAATGTTACTGAAACAATAGCTACTGCAACAAATGTTACTGAAACAAATGTTGCTGAAACAAATGCTATCGAAACGAATGTTACTGAAACTAATGTTACTAAAGCAAATGTTACTGAAACAAATGTTACTATAACAAATGTTACTGAAACAAATGTTACTATAACAAATGTTACTGAAACAAATTTTGCTGAAACAAATGCTACCGAAACAAATGTTACTGACACAAATGTTACTGACACAAATGTTGATGAAACTAATGTTACTGAAACTAATTTTGCTGAGACAAGTGTTACTGGAACAAATGTTGATGGAATTTATGTTACGGTAACAAATGTTGCTGAAACAAATGTTGATGAAACTTATGTTACTGTAATAAATGTTACTGAAACAAATGTTACTCAAAAAAATGCTACTGAAACAAATGTTACTGAAACAAATGCTACTGAAACAAATTTTGATGAAACAAATGTTGCCGAAACAAGTGTTGCTGAAACAAATGTTACTAGAACAAATATTTCATCTACAGAAAAATTGGAACCTGAATCTACATCAAAAGGAAAAATGCAAGCGTCATTTTTGGTAACTACAAATATTGAAACAGAAATTGTAACGAATATTTCAGACGGAGTAATGCCGCCAGAAAAGTCCAACTTTTCTACAAGTAAAGAAAAGCCTAAATTAAGTTCACAAATAACAAGTACAGAAGAAATAGTGACTAAGGATATTCAATCAACTAAATGTACCCAAAATGAATCACAACCTACGCAAGAGACCTTTTCGGAAGCTCCGCCAACGGCAGACATTTTTAAGCAAGATTCAGTTAATTCACCTGCATCAAAATCTGCAGAAAATTCTAACCTAACTGAAAACTCAGAGAAATCACAAGCTACAATCAAAGCGGCAGATTTAGATCTAGTTTCTTTGAATAATTTAATATCGGAAGTGTCGGATTTTAGTGAAACACTTACGGAAGTTTCATCTACACCATTAACAATTTTAAAAAAATCTAGTTTTTATAAAGATATAGAAGAGTTTCGAATAACTTCGCAAATCTTAACCACAGAAAAAATAAGTAAAGCAGAAGAAATACCGGCTTCGTCAAACAATTTATCGTCCATCGATGAAAATATTTTAGAAGTCCCAAATTTTACTGATGTAACCGCGGATACTATAAACATTTCTCCTATATCAACAATAATAGACGAAAAACCTGATTATGCCAGAACTTCTGAGGAGTCTATAACGACTTCTCAAATATCGACATCAGAAAAGATAGGAAAAGAAAATGAAACAAATCTCGATTCGTCAATAAATCCACCATCAACTTCAAACATCAATGAAGTACCCACGGAGACTTCAAGTATTTCACCTACTACGACATCTGCAGAATCAAAAGAGTCTGCAACACTGTCCGAAGTTTTAACTCCAGAAGAGACAGGCGAACCAGTACCAGTTTCAACAAACAGTCCACCAGCTGCACAGGAAATTTCGGAAACTCCAAAAATTGTTGAAATTGAAGAAACTGAAAGCCAAATTGTTTCACTTACACCAGTTTCAGATATTTTATCAGCCAATAATACAATGAATTTCGAAGAATCGGCAAAAAAATCTCAAAATGCGGCTATATCTGCAGAAAAACCAATAATTAAAACCACCGAAAGAATAAATGCAGTTTCTGCAGAAAGTTCAGAAGTACTTAATACAATTTCCAGTATTTTGCTAGTAGAACAAAATGTTGTACAAAGTACAACACAACAACAAGTACAGCTATCAGTTGTATCAGAAGAAATAGAATCTAAAACAAACTTAGAAATTTTACTCTTAACTGCAAAGTCTACCGAAATTAATTTAGAAGAAAAGCCAATTTCAAAGAAAAATGTTAGCGAAGATTCTAGTACTATTGAATGCTTGGAAATAGATCCACAAATTTTAAATTCGAAAGAGACAGGCAAAAAAACTTATTCGGAACATAGTTCTTCAAATAATTCTTTATGTGAAAAAGAAAACAATTTGCAAACCTTAGGAAATGATATTTCCGAAACTATCGAATTAACCTCATCACTAGAGAAAGCATCAGAAGAATCTAAAGTAGATTTGCAAACAATAAATGACTATAAAAATACTATACCAAAAGAAGAACTAAAAGCAGAATTAAATACAGACAAAATCCATATTACCAAAAGTTCGACAGAATCTCAAGGTGATTCTCAAAATTTTAGTTCAGAAATTGTGAACGATTCCGAACTAATTAAAAATGATTCACCTATAGAAACAAGAAGTACCGATACTGCATCAATCACATCAGCAGAAACCATGTTTGCAAATGAAGCTGAAGATATTAAAAGCACTGGAACCGAAAACGAGCTCGAAACTAATTCACAAATTTTACCACAAGAAACAAAAGTTATAGTTACCGAGTCAGCGGAAATTTCAACACCTACTGTTGACGAAAGTTCAGATGATACAAAAGCTGCAATTACAGAGACCACACTTCCTTCATCTGTTAATGTTAATCAAAACTCAGAGGACTCAAAAACTAAAAAAACCGGCGCAAAAGACGAAGTAACAAATCCTGCAACAAGTGATCCACAATATAGAGAAGAAATGATCTCTAAAGCAACAGACACTAGTGTGAAATCAAATTTACCCCCGATGGATTCAAACGCTTCACCTGCACAAACAACATTTAAAGAATCTGCACCTGCTCCACACGACACCACCAGCCCAGAAGAGTTAAAGACAACTTCACAAATGTCTGCTGCAGTGGACAGTATAGTTGACGCTTTTTTTAATTCGTCAAATGACCAACCAACTAAGCAATCCACGCCTATAAAAGTTTCAAATACAAACTTAAATATTTCAACCACTGAAAGTCAAGAATGTACTAGAGCTCCAAAAGAAACAGACTTACAAATCTTAAATTCAGAATCTCAACACATTCTTAGCCAAGCTGAAGTTGATACTTCAGAAGTTTTAAAAAATACTGCTATTATTGAAGGTTCAGTAGAGGAGAGTACCACAGGATCAGACATTATGGCCATGGGAACAGCCGCAAAAACCACTGAACTGCCAGAAAAGCCAGAAATTATATCAGAAAAAGTGGGCAGTGCTGTAACTTCAAATGTTTTGAAAATAGATTTAGCTGACCCAATTAATAAAGCGAGCGTTGAAGCATCTTCTTTTTTGGAAGACAATAAAATAACAAAGACTTCGGTAAATATCAACAACACTGAAGTTTCAGAACAACTTGAAGAGGATCTTAAAATTTCAACAGAACTTGCAGATGTAGAAAAAACATTTAAAACTATATATACAACATCAGACTCGCAAACTATACAGGAAAATATTAAGGAAAAGACGGGGCACGCTGAAACTCTGGAAATATTCCAGATGAACTCAAATGTTTTGCCTATGGAAACAGCCGTTGGGGGAACTAACCCTGCATCAGTCACATTAAAAGTACCATTTGTGGAAGAGGAGAAAACTTTGCAAACTACGAACAATAGTATAGAAGGATCTAAGTCTGATCCAGATGCTTTACCTGAAAACCTAAAAATAGTAGACATTTCGTCAGCAACAGTAATGGCACCTGGTGAAAAGAATGCTATTATTAATATTTCCGATGTAACTTTAAATCAAAAAAACAAAGATATGCCATTAGTGGAATCTTTAAATGATCAACCGAATACGCAAAACATTTCTTCATCAGAAGTGCACCTTAGTACTGCGGCATCAGTAGTCGCAATAACAGAAAACCGAAATAACAAACCTAAAATTTCAACAAATTCGTTAGAATTTACACCTCCAATGGCAGCCTGTCCTAAACAAGATTTACAAACTTCATCATTAGAAGCACGGACTATAATAAAAGAAGATGTAGATGTTGTTTCAGCAAACATTTCGCAAGAACAAAATATTGAGTTTGCTGAAATTTCGGATGAGACAGCAGCAGATCCGCAAGACCAAACGCAGGAAACAAATTCTGTAGATAATCCATTATCTTCAGAACATCAGACTCGGGAAACAAATTCTGTAGATAACCCGTTATCTTCAAAAGATAACATAGATGATATCAGTACTCAAGAAATTTGCAAAACAGATTCAAATGATTCACAAATAGCACAGACAGAAGCAAGCGTTTCAGAAAATACGGACAATCAGGCAGCTGAAGAAGATTTGAAAACGGAAACTAAAAGGTTTATAGAAATAAACAAAGTAAATGGACTCGCTCCCATTTCTAAAGAAGAAAACGAAAAAACCGAAAATACCGAAAATATCGAAAAATCTGAAGAACTTAATACGGAAACACAAGTGGTAGTTCCAGAAACAGATGACAAAATAAGAGACGTTATAACTGATTTTCCTTTGTTACCTGCAGCAGAAAGCAATTCAGATAAGGAGCCAAGTGCTGAAATTCTCACCACAAATACAAATGATACACTTGCAACACCAACTATAGAATTAGATTCCTCAACACCCACAGTTGAAAAAAACACTTCGGATATTGCTTTGGAAGAACCTATAAACGATTTGAGAACAGTGGGGAAAAAGGAAGAAATAGCAGAGAAAGATTGCAATTCGGTTCTTTCGCAGAGTGCACCTCCGACAGATGTAAACGCTCCCATCATCGTAGATAATATTTTGGTTCCAGAAGAAACTAGTCCTGACTTACAAATTTCATCTACGGAATTAACCTACTCTATCCCGGTTATTATTAAAGAAATGTTATCTACGGAGAAGGCTGTTACCACAGAAAATACACAAGTGACCGGAAAGGATGCAGAAAAAGTAGATTTAATAACCAACCCAACGCTAAATCCTATAGAAAAAGATGTTTCGAGGAAAACAAGCAATGGAACTCCAGAATTGCCAAATATAGACTCTTGTACTTCCCTAGATTTGGATTCTACGCCAACTGCATCAAAAGACACTATTTTAGAACAACCAAATAGTTTTAAAACTGTGGATATTATAACTTCAGCAGAACCTGTAAACTCCGAGAATGCATTTACAGAACGTGACATTGAAACAGAACATCTACCTGCGGAAGAAAGTAATTCAGAAAATTCTACTACAACTGAATATTCAAAATCTACAACAGAAGCACGAGATTTGATTGCAAAACCAATAAACGAAACTTCTGGTTTAGTAGTGGATTCCTCAATGAATGAAATATCTTCAGAGAAAGTAGATAATATTGTGGCCCCTGGCGCAACAGATACATATGCAAATATAGAAACAGCAGCCGGCCCTGTTCTGGATTCGTTAAAAGCAGATTCTTCTGAGATCCCTAACAGTAGTGCAATCTATGAGAATTCAAATATAGAATCACGAATTCAGTCTACAGAAATTTCAAATGACTCTCCAACTATTCCAGAAAAAACTGAGAATTCATCCATAGAAAAGAAAGACATAGAAGGCGAACCTTTATCGATTACAGATTCTCCTTTAGGATCGAAAGTAACAAATGAGCCAACACCAACTGTTGTGAAAGAAACAGAAAAAAGCCATGTTGATGTTCCATCTATAGAGACCACCGACGAAATAAACAATCTAACAACCAATATTTCAATTAATTCACCAGCTGTTGAAGAATCTGAAAAAATGATAAATCTATCTTCAGAAACGAAAGAACCACCACCTGATACATACCAAGAAAAAGAAAATATTTCCAATTATTCTGTTGAAACAAACCCAGAAAGTTTCCCTACAGATATTTCTAAAAGCTCCGAAGAACCTAATATGGGTTCAGAAGTTTTAACATTGGAAACAAAGGACACGGTGAACACAATTCCAGCTTCTTCGAATAACTCACGAGCAGCAGAAGTAAATATTTCAAACTACACAAGTTGTCCAATAAATTCAGCTACAATGCTAAACTATTTAGAAAGCAAACCTGTAGGAGAAGAAGCACCACTTTCGGAAAATTTAGAAGATCTCAATACAAATTCAACTGCGGACTCAACCGCAGAAATAATAGACAAAATAATAGATGCAATAACAAGTTCATTAAATAATGAACTTACAACGGAAAATACTGCGGTTCTTGAAGTACCTCAAACATGTTCAAATATTTCAAATATGGAAACCATAACAGAGAAATGCGGTGAAACATCATCTTTAGTAAACGAAACAATCTCTGAGGAAGCAAGCACTTTAGAGGATGGAAATAACTCTATAGTACGAGAAGCAGTAAATCCTATAGCAAAAAAAGGAGGTACTTCTACAGACGAAAAATCTAAAGTAAGTGATCCCGAAACGATTATATCAGAAAAAGAATCACCTGTGGTAAGGTCTAATCTCGCAGAAAATCCCGAAGAATCTAAAACAATTCCTAAAATTGTAAAAGGAACAGCAGGCCCTGCACTCAATTCTTCAAATGAACCTATCAAGGAAGCTATTTCATGGAAGGACAACACTGAAGCTACAAATTTACCCAGTACGATTTTAAATACTTCAGTTTCAGGACTAGCAGCAAAAGGGTCTGATGGTTTACTTTCATCGGAAACAAACTCACCATCTACTGCTTCCGACCTAGAAAATGCAGAAAATACCAATGTTGCTGAAACTTCAAAAATGTTAGTTACACATTCCTCAGATAACTTGCCATCTTTAGAAGAAAACGGGGATAACATTTTAGTTCAAGAAGTGGCCAAAAACGACAAAACTGTTTCTTTAGATGATTTGCCACCTTCAGAAGAAGCTGTCTCAGAGAAAACGGATAATACTGTGGCTTCAGATGTGTCCGAAATAGACATAAATGCTTCCTCTACAGAAAAGGCGAACAATAAAGCAGATTCCATGCAGAATTTATCAAAAGACACGCCTTTAACAGAAAATTTAAGTAACATTGCAACTTCAGGAGAATTAACACCGGAATTAACAAATGTATTAAATGTATCTGTAGGAGTCACTGAAGAAGGAGAACGTCCTACAGAAATAGTACAGAAAACGGTCTCTACAGATTTAGATTTTACAAAAAATTTGCCTACAGAAGAAAATATCTCAGAAACCATAGATAATAGTACGACTCTAGACATATCCAACAGGGATCGAAATGTAATAAGTTCAGGAGAAGTTAAAACTGGATCTGGAAAACCAGGAAGAATAAACGAACCTACAGAAGTTGTCAAGAAAGAACAATCTGCAGAAGCCTTAGATAAGACAATGGATGCCGCACAGGGCTCTTCTATGGACTCAACTGTAAAAGAAAGTATATCGGATTCAAATACGTCAATAACAGAAGAAGTTTGTGCAAATTCAGAACACACTTCAACTGAAATTAAAAACTTTGATCCAATATTTAAAACTGAACCGTCTGCAGACACATTATCAGTGGAAACTTCTGAAAGTATCAAAACTTTAGCAGAATGTGCAGAAACTACTAATTCCCGAAATGTTGTAAGTGAACCTACAAGTGTTATTGAAGAACAAACACCTTTAGAAATGGAAGCGGTGAATCCAACAAACGAGTCTTCGAAAGACCCGTCACCTGGCGAAGAAAGCCCTCAAAGTGTGGATTGTTATGTGAATAAAGCTCCCAATATGGTAGTTTCAGAAAATCCTGAAAGAAATTCAAACATATCATTGACAGAATTAGCAAGCAATATACCCGACTCAGGACTTCCAGCATCAACTGATACATCATTAGTAGAAGAAAAAAGTGCCGAAATTGAAAATATCGTTGCAAGATCAGAAGAACATAAAGTGATATTAGACCTTAAAAACCCAGCACCTACTATAAACGAGCCTGTAACAATCGTCAAACAAGAATTGTCTACAGAAACAGTAGACAAAGTGGTAGATCCAACATTGGATTCTTTAAGAGATTTGCCACCTGTAGACGAAAATATTGATAAAACAATAAGTCTAGAAATGTCCGAAAAGGATTCAAGTGTACAAGAAACCTGCGCTAATGTAGAACATATATCAACTGATGTAGACGGTAAATTCGGTTTGATAACTCAAACTGAAATCGATCAAAATTCTGGTTTAGTGGAATTATCTTCAGTTTCCACCAATGAAATCAGTACGCCGCAAAATACTTGTCAGGAAGCAAATGTTGCTTCTACAACTCAAGAACCGAACATTCCAGTAGACGCTAAGCCTTCCTTTGGGTCGTCTATAGCAATATTGACTGATGAAATTTCAGCCTTATCTGTCGCAGAAGAACAAGCTAACCTCGCAACAGAAAGCAATCAAGATGTTTCCATAAAAGGCTCAGAACAAAAGGTTTCCTTTGAAGATGTCTATTTAGGGAGAGTAATTCCTTCAGTTCAAATTGTTTCCGAGCAGCCTTCAGGTAATCTAGTATAAGCGTTGGAGCAAGCAATATACTGATTTTTGGTACTTATCCTTATGCCAGTCATAGGTTTTTTTCAAAAAAATTTGTAATAAAAACACATTGCAAAAATATATGAACTGCAGTACACGCTATTGGTCATTTATAATAAATTGCTTTAATACGCTTTCATACTTGCGCTGATGTCATGCCAATAATTTATTTTTAATAATCTGCTCCTATACTGAAATTCCTCTTAAAGGCGGTCCCAGTTTGGAGTCTAATAATACAGACGACAGCTCTACGACTGTAATAGATAAGTCAGACTGTAAAACCAACAGCAGTTTTGAAACTGAAAGTACGTGTTCGGAACCTAGTCCCACTAACAATAATAATACTTTCCCCGATACCAATAGCACAATCTTGCCTAATAACAGTACTAACATAAATGTATTATCCAAATTCTCATCAGCTGAGGAAGACCCTGTAAGGTCTTTAAAGCATTTAATACCAGGTAAAATCAAATCATTCGACTTCACTGAACCATCGTAGACATGTAATAATCTAATCTAACATTCATAGGTTCCATAGCTGAACGAGAGCACAAAAAGTGGTACAATGCTGTCGAAATGCCCAATAATCCTTATGCACCGGAGGCTCTAATAAGACGTTTAAGTGATGGGCCTGAAAAGCCTATGGATATTCCAAATATTAGTCCAGTCCTTGAAAAGGCAACTGATGATGAAACGAAAGTCTTAAAAACAGGTGCGGAAAACAGCGATAAACTAGGAATAGATCCCGAAAAAGTGGATTATAAAAGGTAAGGTTTTACGAAGTAAATGAAAGGATTATTAGCAAACTAGTTTGCCCTCTAAAGTAAATCTAAAGTATTTTCTTTATTTCTTCATAACAGAAGAAGTAACAGTAGAAACCCTATTTTGTCTTCCAGATATAGCAGGGACTACTACATCAATGACTCTAAACATGCAAGTGGATCCAGAAAATATGCTTCGCCGTCGATGTTAGCACTCCAGAGGCAATCCTTTGATGGTGAAAAAGAGGTAACATACAATGATCTTTACAGTAGCTATTGGCAAGTTCCATCATTGGTTAAGAGAACGTCTTCATTAAGAAGTTTTAAAACCGATCAATCACACTATTCACATAATTTTTGCTCAAGGAAAAAGAGCGCAAATCAGTCAGCCCGGCAAGACCACTATAATACTCTACCGAAAACGTTGTTGTCCGAATTCGAAAAGAAGATGTTGCACAGTGACTTAAGAAGGAACAGTTTTAGATCGAGGCTTTCGACAAAGAATTTCGTACTTAATCCGATTTTCGATAGCAATAGAGGAGAGTCTGAAGATACGTTCGATCCTGACTCAGGAATAGAAAGCTTTTGTAGCTCCACGACTAACAATCACAAAAACAATTTATTCGAGCTGTTTTCTGACACGACTCACAAGAAACTAAATGATCACAAAATTGCGAATTCTATTAAGAGATCAGCAAGCTTACGGTCTGAGGATTTTAATTATTTGTGGTGATTGTTTCGCACGCTACAATCAATTGCTATTATTATTTTTAATTTTACTTTATTTATTATTATTTCCTGAAATATTTTATATTAGCGTTTTTCTGTTTGAATAAAGTCAAGTAGTTTGATGGAACAAATGTTTTAGTAAAATTTCTTAATTTCACAAATGTTTAATTCGCAAGTAAACGCAATTGTGTGATACACTCTCTTTCAAAGGTAAGTACTTACGTATGTATTCAATTTACAATTTCATAGTGGTTCTAACTAAAGTTAAAGGAGAAAATTTTACTAATGCATTTGTTTCATTGCGAGAATGGCTACTAATACAATACATTTTACGTTCATTTTTTTTGCTTCATGTAGTGTTAAACAGATGCACTTCAAAATTTATAAATTATTTGTTAATAGGAAAGCACAAATTAACCACTGATTTTTTTCTTCAAAGAGTAAAATGCTTTCAATTTTATTTTATAGTACTATAAAATTGAATTTAATCTAAATTTTCAGTTTTAATAAAGTGAAAAATGCTAACCCTGAAAATGAAAATTTCATTAGTTTTTTACAAAGTTTATATATATATATAGCAAATTCTTTTGGTAAAGTTCAACAATTTTTTAATTAGCTTTCAAACTTATTTTTTCTTAAAAATGTTTATTATTAAAAATACTTCTATATAAATATATTTTACATTTTACAAATGAATAGATTTAATTAAAAAGTTTACAGAATCTAAAGAAATTTATGTAAAATTTTGATATAAAAAATATACATTGTTCCATTTAAGCTAGGGAAAAACTAATGCTCATTTCAAAGAGAATTTTACTTCTTTTACTAAAAAGTCCGGCTTTATTGGTTATAAAAAATCTTGTAATAAAAACTAATATCTATTTTTAAAAGTCGTCCATTACAATCTGAGAAACATATTTGACTTTAAGAAAAGCGAAAGTTTAAGAATATAATTCGTGAGCACTTTTTAATGAAAATAAATTTTTTAACTAAGTAAACTACAAAATACAAAAAATATAAACATCTAATTAACTGATAAATATTGTAAAAATTAAAATCGGTATTTATTTTAAATTGTATCATTGTTGAACTATGTCAGGTATATAAAGTATAAATAAAAATTGTTAGCTCCTAATTATCATTATTATAGTTACGTAGTTTTAGAATGTATGAACATAAGCGTCTAACACCACAGCAATACTTCAAAGAGACATGTGGAATTTGAATATACGCAAAATTTCATGAAGAAGCAATAAATAAACGAATACTTCTTTCTGAGATCATTTCATTAAAAACATAATTAAAAATATTTTTACTTATCAGACACATTCCGTGCTTTAATAACTTTTACTGAATTTATGTTATTAGTGATAAAATATTATCTGACTACCGATAAGTGCTGATAACCAAAATATATCACGAGTATTCACCTGCTTGTCTCATAACACGGGCCAGCGAAAAGTTGTACTGATACTAACTCGCTTAACATTTATATATCTAAAAACGTAGGACTACAAATAATTCAACTTGTTTATAAGCATTAAAGGTACACTAATTTACTGATTTAATTTTCTCTATATCTTTTGAACACAGGTTTCGACGAAGCAACAATCGAGTGGTGAAGATAAGTGTGCAGATAACCACGGAAATGTTTTTTACGCGAAACCGATCCGCGTAGAGGAATCCGATCCGATTTTGTGTAAAGCAACGAAAGTAGAATATCTTAGTACACCGGAAAAGGACTACTATATTCTTCCAAATGAAGAAGCAGTGAATTTAAATAGATCGTTTACGCCTCCGGATCACAATTCATCGCAAGCTTCAGATAGTTTGCCAACCAGCGAGGATTCTGATACAGTTCGAATATATGATTTAAATAAGCAAGAAACAAGGATTATTAAGGACAGCATTCCCAAAACTCCATCAAATACTCCCACTCGACCGACTATACTTTCATTTAGTCCGAAGACACCTGGACCAATTAAAGTTTCAACACCAACGAGAGTCTCAACTCCACCAGCATTAAAATTTTTACAACCAAAGAGAAAGCTATTTGATCCCATATTTATCATGGCTGAAAGTCCAGAGAAGAAATTCCAGGTATTTGAGAAGGACCAGGTAGATCATATTAAAAATTGATCATATAGATTTTATAGAAAATATTTTATATATTTCAAGGTTGCGACACCAATCAATGATATTCCTGAAAAGCCGGTAATTGAGGAAGAGGTTGCTTCTGCACTCCCATCAGTCAAAGCACTAGCGAAAGCCTTCCTAATGGCTTCTTCAAAAGCTTCAGCCGTGACTGTAAACAGACCGAAGGTAAAGTATGACTTTAATTGTTGGATGTACTAAAAGTAATGTACTTTAATTTTAACTATATTTTCTTATTTGCACCGTAATCAACAACAGGTGAAACTGCGTGTGGTAACTAACCAATTTTATTATTAACTTAAATTTTATACAGTTTAATTTTACGGCTAGTGCGCTTTCCTTTATTTTATAAGAATGGTTCTGTGAGAGCATTTTTCGTACATAATTAGTGTTAGTGTGATACCTAACTAGTATTTTTATTTCTAGGCTTCGTCTTGGCAATCAGTAGATATTCGAAATGATGTTCAAACACAAGAAGACGTCGATAATTGTGAAACAAGTGGGCCGTCGCCGGACTCTTATGTACCTTCTTATAAACAGGAATACTGCCCAGCTTCACCTGAAGTGTAAGAAAAAGGCACTTTTAACGTATTTCTTTAATTAACTCAACTCTTTCACAGACCCCCAGTGGTCGAAGTGGTCGGAGAAAGAACCCCGGAATTACAATCTCCTCAGCCTTTAGAACAAAGTAGCAGTCCCGTACGAACGCCAGGACAGCTACGAAACAGTATTGCTTTCTTTGAGAATTTAAAAAACAAATAAATTTTCAAAAGAGAATTAACAAAAAACATGCGAGGTTAGCTTGAGTTTCTTCTGCGACAGAGTGTTCCTCTGAAGATACTTTAAACTATCTTAAATACTAAAACAAGTCTCAAATGTGCCATTCTCACAATTATGCCTTAAATTTATACCAAAAATGGGAAACCAGTCAAATCTAGCCAAGACAAAGTCTAAACCAAGAGATTTTAACTACTTCACCTACTACGTATTTTATAAACTAAACAAGGACAAGTGATGATGTAAGAACAGAAATATAGTAATTTGTTATCTCTTATAAAGTGGAATATCATACAAACTGCATTACATGTATTTATGAAGAAAAGGACGAATCAATGTAAATAATAAAATGAAGCTATAAAACAACTAAATATATAGTTTGTTGAAATCAATTAGGTTTATTTCTTTCTCAACCCTTCGTTGTAGGAACCAAACCAAATATGGATTATTTTAAGGTAACTGCCATTAAATATACTTTTTTTTAAACGCTACCATATAATGTTAACAAATACCTACGTACTTAGAAGATACCCTTTTCAAATGAGAAGCTAGTATTTTTTGTTTAATTTGTATACCAAAATGAAACCGGTCGATTTGTTAATTTCTTTTCAAAATTTATTGCCTTAAAAGTTATAGTTAAACGATAGAAAAAGTTTTTACGCGCGCGCAAGGTCGTTAGTAAACAACGGGGAAAAATGAATTCTAGTTATTATGAGCAAATGCCTATATACCAAAATCTACACAAATTTATATTAAAAATTATTATTACTTCTACAAGCTCTTTATTTCATAATTTAAACATATAATTAAAAAATAACTATAAAATTCCTCACCATAACTTTTTTGCATTATTTGAATGCTTTTGTGACAATAGTGTCAGACCCTGTTGATTAAAATGACCATATTATTATATAATTTTGTTGATTAAAGTTGTGATCTTTATATGCTATGGCCAAAAATAATATCTCGATTTTCGTTTATTTTTCGTACTCTTTTACCAAGAGCACGGGCAGCCCTACTCGGAAAAATCATATGCCAAGTGTAATTCTAGTTCAGCGGATGGTACGTGGACGTTTCACGAATGTCATCCTGACGTTTCGTGGTAGCATTGGGGACTTTGCTAATAGCATCGATAATTTAAACATTTATCGAGTTAGTGCTGCACGAAAATTCAATTAAAACACCTTTTAGTTTTTAAATTCACTGCTCAACTTAGCAAATGTGAAGAGTACTCTGGCAGCTAGAAAACCAGTAAGCATGAAGAGACAAAAGTATGTTAAGCAAGCAACAAGCCTTGAAAATATTTAATTAAGTTCCCATTTTAGGGGCTATACTAGCCTGGACACCGAAGATGACTATATTTCGATGCAAAATGTTAACCAGAAGAAGTTTGCCAACTTATTAGAGGCACAAGTTCAGAAAGGAGACACGTTGCAGGCGCTCGCTCTAAGATTTCACTGTACTGTGGGTAATAGGCTACCTGTAAATTTCTATAAGGTAATAAGATGCTTTCCAGGTAGCGGAGATTAAACGGTTAAATAAGATTGATAAGGATAATGAAATATATGCGAGGAAAACTATTAAAGTACCAATTACACCGCATTCAATCCTCCTGGAAACTCTCCCCATTGTGCACAAAAGCGGGCAGAGCAGTCCTAAACACAAAGGAAATGAGGATGGCGACAAAAATCCTTTTCTAGATAGCAGCAAACTAGACGAAAAGTTGCTAGTCGCCTCTGTGAACTCTTCAGGCTCGCTGGAGTCTGATCACACTGATTCTATCAACCACATAATCTTGAATTCTCAAGTGAGGCGAGAAGAGTACTCAGATCATCATGGAGATAGTGGTGATTAAATTGAATTTATTCATTCATTGCTTTTTAAAGATATCAAAATTATTATAGGACACTCAAAAGATTCACTGTTGGACGGTGAAATAGACGAGACCATTCCGCAGCCAGTTCCGATACGTGGACCTTCCGAGAGCATTTTCGATTGCTCCGGTTCAGATTGTGATATTTCGTGGATTTGTTTATTTATATGTATTTTGGCGCTATGTTTCGCGATTCCCTTAATTTATGTCTTCTACATTGCCGAGCATCCGGAACGGTTTCACCATAGCGCACCCTAAACGTATGAGAACGTGAAACGTTAAATATGTTAACAATAAGTTAGTCGAATGGACCTGGTGTCTCTTAGACCGATGGGAAAGAGTATATTTTCTACTATAAACATTTCTGCATACGATAAGCAATAAGTGCCTTGGAACTGATTTTCAAATATCGGGAGCGCCTGTGGTTGGTTTAAGTGGTTAAATTATTATGTTTTGTAAATTATTTGTGAAAATAGTGGACAATAAAACTTATTTTTCAGTAATCACATCAGTTTCAGTTCTTTCAATTTTAATGTTTCAAAAATAGATGCTGCGCTGCTGCGCCGTTTCCCTCCAGAACATATTTCACTTCAGTACTTTCGCAAAAACTCGACATATGTTCTTGGGACAAAATTTCAAACTCCATGGACCCAGGCAAACGAGACATCAAATTAAAGGGTCCGTTCTTCAATCTCAAAAAGCCAAGCCGCAAATAACGGACCGGAATTAGGTAGATTAGAACAACAAAAACTTGATTCAGCGCACATCACGTTATGGCAGTTCTGACACTTGCTCATTTTGAACATCTGATGTGTCAATTGAGTTAAGTTTTTCTTGGGTTTTCGTTCGACTTTACATGGATTACGTAAAAGAGCACTTACGAACTCAGCGGTTGTCTGGAAAAGCTACGGCGGGAACTTTGGAAAATTGGCAATTAGTTGTCAATTTTTTGTCTCGCTCTGGTTGAATTTTAATGGCATTCCCGGCGGGATCCCGCCAAAACTACGCGGCAAGTAGTAAGTGCTGTTCGCTTTTAGACATTTCGAATTTGACTGGGGTTCGTGCAACATCTGATTTATTCAATTCAATTTGGTATTCAAATAAGTAATTTATTTAATTAACGTGACACTTTTGAAAAATGTTTGGTATTGAAAAGGAGAACATTTATGAGAACATGGAGTTTTCTTTAAAGGTAATAGTTAGATACAATAATAGTTTAATTACAAGTAATTCCTTCCTCTTAGCAGAGTCCTCGAAAGATTTTGTCTGAGAATATGACGAACATAAAAAAGGTCCAGCCGGAAGCTCAACATGAGAAGCCAAAGGCGATTTCAATCGCGAATAAAACACCGGCCCCATTTGACCCGGAGCTAGAGCCTTTACTTAAGGAAAATCCCCGACGTTTTGTTATATTCCCCATAGAATACCATGATATTTGGCAAATGTACAAAAAGGTAAGTGGTAATATGACTTCTTTTCGAAACTTTGCTCCTGTTTTATTATACTAAGCAAAAGAATTTGGTATCGACTTTCATCAGTGTAAAAACGACACCTGGGTGAAAGAATTCCCTACTCCAGCTTGCTTTAAACCGTGAAAAATATCCACACAAAAAGCAAGTAGCTAGATATCAAATATATTATTTACTAGTCTCAAGTGAGGTAGCGCGTTACTCACGCATCTTTTGTTTGCGTAGTTTGGCGCGTAACCCAAATTAACGTCATCAAGTTGTTCCCGCCACAATATTCCCGCCAAAAATATTTATATAAATATATGGTTTATTTGCTAATGTTTACTAATAATTCGTGGTTACAAATGTGGGGAAGATTGCATTCATTATCTGTGGATTAAAGCAAATTGCGAAATACATGGACAAGATCTCACAAGAAAGTTCCCGCCATTAATTTGCCGGGGTTTCCAAGTTTATCTTCAGTGCGTGTTCGTGGAATTGATCTCTATAAATAGATGCAAAGATTTTATCTGGAATTGCGCGCTTGCATAACTTATATTTTTAATTTTCCGTTATAAACGCACAAGCTTTTAAGGGATATGTGAACTAAAGGCAAATTATTTTTCACGGAAATATAATTCAAATTTATGCATACTTTTCAAAGATTCGTCGAAAATGTCTGGTGTTAAATTTACAGACTGGTTGTGAAATATACAAGAATTTCTTTGTTTAAACTATACTTGCATTTTTTAACAAGAATCTGATCGGTTAAATAGTAAATGGGGTAATTAAATGCAATTGTCTCCGATGTATTCATTTTTCACTTGATTTCATGCGGATTATTCTATTGTTTTTTTCTAAAATATCTAAGGTTTTATGTCTTTAAAAAAAATCTTATTTTTATTTTGAAGATGATTTTTGAAATTATTGTGCTATAAATATTTTGTATACCTGAAAATGTCCACAGTTAAAGAGGACATTAGTACGTTCCATGGCCATAACTTAAATGGGCGTTGTCTAATTAGAGATTATTAAGAGAGATGTCTCAAAAATAATAACAAATATTTATACTGAGAACAAGTCCAATCGAAGAATTCGCCACCTTCTTTGCAAGAGTAGTGGTAGTGTTATTAATAATATGTAACCACAATTTTGTTTATGGCTTTCCAGGCTGAAGCCTCGTTTTGGACAGTGGAGGAAGTAAACCTTTCGAATGACTTACAGCATTGGGAGAAACTATCAGCCGGTGAGAAGCACTTCATTTCACACGTGCTAGCTTTCTTCGCTGCCTCCGACGGAATTGTAAATGAAAATCTCGTGGAGCGTTTCAGCCAGGAGGTGCAAATCCCGGAAGCTCGCTTTTTCTACGGCTTCCAAATTGCCATAGAAAATGTCCACTCGGAAATGTACAGTATTTTAATCGACACTTATATTAAGGATGCCAAAGAAAGGTTAGGTTAATATTGTTTTACTGCGTGCAATTGAAATTTATAGTACGTATTTATCAGAGAGTTCCTCTTCAACGCAATTGAAACCTTACCCTGTGTTAAAAAGAAGGCTGACTGGGCCATGGCTTGGATATCAAGCAAGTCAGCTAATTTCGGTGAAAGAATAATTGCTTTTGCTGCAGTCGAGGGAATCTTCTTCAGTGGCAGTTTTGCATCAATTTTCTGGCTCAAGAAGAGGGGCATTATGCCTGGTCTGACTTTTTCCAACGAACTTATATCCCGTGACGAAGGCTTACATTGCGATTTTGCTTGTTTAATGTTCAAACATCTTGTACAGAAGCCCAGCAGGGATCGAATTATCGAGATAATCTCAGAGGCAGTAAAAATTGAACAGCAATTTTTGACCGACGCCCTACCTGTAAATCTTATTGGGATGAACTGCATGTTGATGTGCCAGTACATCGAGTTCGTCGCAGACCGGCTTCTGGTCGAGCTTGGTGTTGGCAAGGTAAGTCATTTGTTTTCTTTTATTAAGATTTGAATTGAAACAAAGTGTTTTGTATTAGATTTACCATTCGACAAATCCTTTTGATTTCATGGAAATAATCTCACTTGATGGTAAGACGAACTTCTTCGAGAAAAAGGTGGGCGAGTACCAAAAAATGGGTGTTATGGAGAACCAGGCAAACATCGCTTTTACACTCGACGATGATTTTTAAACTTTCACCCTATTCCTACCCCTTAATTTAGCTTCATGTACCTTTTCTGTTTTTACGTACCTTAACCCTATTTTTATTTATATAGACTAAGACATTTTGTGGACGGTGATCTGTTTCTGCAAACACAGGCACATATTGAAATTGGACCGCACTGGTTTTATTGGGAGTGTAAAAGTTTAGTTTAATTGTATATTTTTATAATAAAAGCCTATATTATCAATATTAATTGACACACATTGCCTTTTATCAGTTTTATTTTTCCTTAAAATTCCCCCTATTTTTTACTTATTCTACACGTTTCTTTTGATCCTTCTAAACGTTCTAAATATGCAACAGTTTTTTGAACAATCACAATTGGTTTTTCGAAAGGTCATTCCGTATAAATAAAGTAAGTAGAGAGTAGAAATTACAAGAGACAAAGTACGAGTACTACTACCTTTAACTTGGAACCAGAGACTGTTGCTTACCTTCGGGAAAATGGAAACGGGATTTTTTGTCTTTGATTGAAGGTGGTTTTTATATAATTTTTTTGCCACACATTAGTGTGACCTGATATCCAAATTAACACTGCAGAACTTAATCTTAGCGAGTAATATGACCCAGTTACTTAGTTGTTTACTTTCTTGTGTAGATTGCGTATAACCCTTATACATATTTTCTTGATATCCGTCTGTCTGTATGGCACAGTACCCTAGCTGAGTGAAAAATAGTTTTTAATATTATTTAAGTACTTTCCAATATGGTGATGGAAGTTGAGGTTTCTTAGAAAGATTTTTAATACGACGCGAAATATAAGCTTCGAAAATACCTTGCGGCGTATACTTCGGCCTCTAACTTTGTAGACGTAGTTACAGAAAAATCTGGACAAATTTAACGTTGCCATCTACTATATTTCAACCTAATAAGTTGCGGGACTCTGCCACGACGCGTGTACTTTGCAAGTTTTTTGTTTAAATATATTCAAATAAAAAGGATCGACTGTTCAAAAGTTATACGCAATATGAAAAAAAAGTTTTAGGTTTTATAACGATTCTATTTACAAGCAACACAAATTCAAACTCCAGATTCATGCCGGCCTGCGTTACTACGCTCCATTGATAAAATCAGATATTAGTAATTATGTAACTATACAAAACGTCCTCCGTATCCACGAAGGTTTGATTCCACTGTTCTCCACAGATACACTTGAAACCACGGATAGTAGCGAACCACGTGTAAGCCATAGATTTTCACGCATATGTGGCTAAGTTAACATAGGAAAAATCAAAAATATATTACTTAGCTTGATTTTTTCTTAGAATATAAAGAAGTAAATTCTAGACTTCTCTAAGGAAACTCTTAGCGACTATAGTTTTTCAATGAACTCAAATATTGCCAATTTTCGGAAATTAAACGTTACTGGTTTCGGAAAAAGAGAAATGGAGGATTAATCCTTAAAATAGATTTTGGGCTTTATATTGAAAGCCACGGTCAAGAAATATAATTTTATTTCGTTAAGAAAAATCTTTGCATATGATTTCTCACATAACCGAATACAAGAGATACAAATGATTTTTGATTAGCAAACTTGGGCCCCCCCAAAATTGACGGGGCAGTATTTTCAAGTCGCGACTATTGGAATATATCCGGGATAGTAGGCTTTATTATCATGCAGAATTTCGGCTTGACACCTTAACCCAGTGCAAAGGAATTTGACTGTAAAGTACCAACACACGAGCGAGTGATTTTAGAGTTTTTTTCTGAGATAAAATAGAAAATTACCCCATGCTCAAGGGAAATTTTATAAAATGCTTGGCTGTATAAGAAAGCAAAGTTGAAATAAGGGATGTTAATATGTAGAAATAATATCGATATTTACCATATCGGCTTTTTCAGATATCAGCATCCGAAAAAAGTATCGATAAATCGGTAATTCTGCCGAAGAAGATCGAAAACTCCAACCTATTTCCACCTTGGCCATCGTCACACCGGAGGAAAGCGCTAGGAATTTTAGTGGAGGCCGCCGCGGTCAAAAGTGCCCGGTGTTCCACAGAGGGTGTCAAACTTGAAATTTTTATTGTTTTTATGATTTATAGTACTAGTGAATAATCGCGGAGCACTGGTTAATGTTGAATTATGGTCTGATTGAACGGATTCGTGCAAATCGCCTGTCCTGCCTGTAATCAAAGCGGGGTCTCAAGTGCGGTGAGTGCTAGATTAAACGAGCCGGAAGATGACGTGAAATGTATAAACATCTTTTAATCCTTAAGGGCATTTCGTAACCGTTCGCCAAATCCCAGTGCGTCAGGTTTTTTTCCGTTTCCCAAAGTCGAGCGCTTTGCTGCAATATGATTACGTCAGATGTAAATTACATCAGTGTGTGCGCGTGCCATGTCAGGGTTGTATTCTGTCTTTTCGTTTGCCCACAAAACGTAGAAAATTGAAAATTGTAAAAAATCCTTTAAAAAACGTTTTTAATCCTTGGCTTTGCTGGAAAGAAAATTAAAAGTGAGAGCACCTTGAACACTTATTCCATGGCTTTAGGATTTAGGTATTTTTCGCATCTTTCTTCAATTCCTTATTTTTATTTATAGTTTTGTAAGTTAAACCAGATTTGAAATATTCTTTTGTAATTTCTCTTCTGCGACAAACCTTGTTGATGAACATTTCTTATGTAACGACGTAATTCGAATTTTAAAGCAGAAGATGCATTCGTTCAGACGTGCGTAATCGCTGAGATTATCGTTACTTTAAGTCACTGGTAGAAGTGCTATGCGCTCGGTGACACGGCACTGTCACGGAAATCATTTAGTTTATTTTCAATTTAAAAGTATTAAAAATCTTTGGAAAATTATCTTTTTTTTAAAGAAATTAACCTTATTGTATGCGCAAAAGGCTATTTCTATTCCTTATTCGCAGAATAAGTTTCAACTTTGAAAAGAAATGGCCCAATTACCTATATCTGTATTTTCTGCAGATCTTTTTCTATATATATCTATATATGAGACAGAAAACACGCTCTATTTCCCAGACTATATGCGAATTATTATAACTACTCATATAACTAAATTTGTTATCGATAGTTTTAGTAGTTTCTAAGGAAATCGACGGTAACATACAAACAAGGAATATACACCTGTATGCACATTTCTGTTACAGAACCCTAACAACGATTAACATTTCATTAAATGGTTGCAGTGATTTTAATAGGAACTTCTATTAAACATTTTTATCTACTATCGGAATTATTGCAGGTCCTCACACGTTTTCCCCGGAAATATTTAAGAAATTATAGAAATGGGTGTTACATCAAAAGCAGTTTTAATGAATAAAAGAAAATTTCATTTTACTGGGAAAGTATCTCAATTTAAATATAGGTCAGAATAACAAAATGCATGCTAAAAAATGGAACATTCATTCTGGAGAGCAAATATCTTTTTGAAGTCATTCTTGTTGAACAAATCTACAAACTTTGCCATCGTGTCGTATCGGTTGCACCTAATCCATGTAGGGAGAACATTTTCATAAGTAAAATAATTATTTTATTTGACTTTATATCGGCTTAAATCCGTTAGATCTGTGACAAAATTTTCGAACTATCCTATTTTTACAATATTTTTTTTAATTTTGAAGAATTCTACTTGTATGTGGAGGCTTTTTTTACTTATATTTATAAATACTCATATGTAATGAAATTTATATTTGCCATAAATAACTTATTTTTATAAACTTTATATAAATTCTTTCTTGTGAATAATTACATATTCTAAATATTTGTAAAAGTAAACATGATTAACTTATATTTTAATTGCATTAAATTTAACAGAATAAACGAATCAGTTTAAAATTGGAAATAAACATAAGCCGTATTATTAGTACATTTTTCTTCAGTTCACTAATTTTAAAATGATAGCTTTGAAAATTATAACTATTGTATATTTATATATTTAATTAACTCTACTCAAATTCTATATTCAATATAAAAGGAATTCTTACGTCTTCTTTAAAACTCGCATATTAATTTATTTGATTTAACAAATGGAAATATCGCTTGAAGCATAAATAACGGCGAGTAAAATCTAATTTAAAGAAATTTGTATAAACCAATAGTCTGCTCAACAAAGAGAAAAGAGCATGGGAAGATTATGCAGAGACATATATGCAATAATCTTTCAAAAAGATGTTTTAGGGTGAGTCATGTTCGCATATTTAAACTCTTAAACCATTATTGTTTTGAAATACCTATTGAATGACACCAGTATGGTTGGTGGCCGCCTCTGGGGCAAACTCCATACTTTTGTGCCCAATGTTCTAAATTTATAGACACAAATTAAACAAAGTGGAAAGGAAACCGAAGAAATCCATTATTTATTGCGAGGTTTTACATAATAAAAACAAATATTCTGTAAAAATAATATGTACGAGGAGGAGGAATATTGTAGCATTATTTAGTCATTCCCATAAGTGTAGCAATTATCTTTAAAGTTCTCAAAATCAACTATTCTGCACGTAGAATGTACTATAATTGTACTAACGATTTCTAAAATATTTATAAACGTCAAATTTAGTTTCATTTAATATACGAGATGTAAATAAAATAAAGTAGAAACTTTTTGAATAATCGATTCTGGCGTAATAATTAATAAACGAAAATTCACTAAAAATAACTATTCCATTGACTAGTCTAAAAAAAGGCGGGTGCAGTACACTTCTTTACTTTCGAAGCGCAACAAGCCCTGAAATTTGCAAATATAAATTGACATAAAGTTTATTTATACTTCTAAAACTAAAAAAAAAATTTATGTAAAAATATTTTCTTCAAAAATTAGACACCAAAAAAAGTACAAATGTAAATATAAATAAAAAGTAACAATTTAAAAACGTGTGCTTCTAACAGTTACACTGCAGCCGATAAAGTTTATAGATTTAATCAGTAGTAAATTTCAAAGTGCCCGTCTGTCCTATTTTTATTTAATAAAATAAAACAATGTGACGGATTAATTTTAACATTCTTAAATGTTAATGTGTCATAATCTAGACCTCTTGTGCTTCTCTTAATATTTTTTTCTTGTTTTTGTTTATTTTGAATTATGCATTTTCACGTGTTCATTTAAACTCAATAATACAATTGTAGACCCTAGTTATTTATCGTTCATTGTGGTAATTGAGATGCTACGAGGAAGTCTAGCCAGTTGGTCAGCAAAAAGGTGTAAGGTAAATTAGTCTAAGATTTGCGCAATCTTCTATTATGCGAGCGGATGGTTTGGTTGCAAGAGTTTCTAGTCGACACTGCCGGTGCCGGTGTTCTATCGAAAGCTAAATAGAAACGGAAAAGCTCCTCAGAGTGTGATTTATTCCAAAAGAGCAAAGTACACTGCTCGCCAATAAGACCGCGAATGCAAATCTGCTCCAATGGGACAGTATGCTTCTAGTGGTCGGACGCTTCGGGATGTTCATTCGCTAGTAAATAATTTCGCGATCTTTATTAATTATTACCCGGCGGAAGACGATCTCATTACGATATTGAACTTATTACCTTATTCTTAGTGCTGAGAACGTTCACCTGGTACACTTTGTATAGATTGTCTCTGCCTTACTATAGAGCTTTCGCTTTTGCTATTGGGTGAAAGTGTAGTTAAATAGGTAATAATGCAATCTGTCTGAAAGTCACTGTAACATACAATTGTGATTTTATGAATTGCGAATGAACAGTATAAGTTTAAGCACGAGTACTGTACCTTAACACCGATTTCTATTATGTGCGAATTCTTTATTTCTTCAATTTATTAAATCTGAGTGTGTTAATATTGTCAGATCCATAACCTTTTATGAAAGGTTACTTTTTAGTGCTTTAGTTGTTCTCTATTACCTAACTACAATGTGAGATCATTCATTCCAGAGAATTTTAGATTTTAATTGATCTCTTGAAATTTATAGCAGTTACGTTATTATTGCGAGTTATTTTGAAAAAGGTGCGTGGTATATAAGTTTCTAGTTATCTAAAAATTTTTATTTTTATTTTTTATGTTCTTATAATTTGTAAAGGTATTTTGTTATCTAATATTTCTATAATATGGTCTTTATTTATTAACAAGCTTTTAATAACAGCTTTATATTAGAATACGTTACACGTTTCTGTCCACATTCTCAATTTAACCTTCATTAACTTAAATCGCGGCAGTTTCGTGTTTTATAGCATACTAGTATTAAGTTTTTCATAAAGATGTAAGTAGTAGATACCATATAATATCAGCTGATGCCAAACTTCGCATATTTAGGTGTTTACGTTGGTCAGTATTAATATCGCACATAGCTTTCAAGTTAAACTTTTAAATTGAATAAATCGACAAGTACTCATTACTAATTAATAGTTTAAGAAGCGGAAACAGACCGAAATATTATCCTTGACCGGGTCCTTAGAATCTGCATTTTATCCATAGCAAACCAAAGACAAACCAAAGAATGTAGAAGCGATGTTTTTTAAAATATTTTAGCGATGAGATATTGAAAATTTTCTTTGGTTAAAACAAATTATAGTTCGATAAGGCTATGTATAAGTTAAACTCATGAATTTCCCTTAAATAAAATTACCTGTATTAATAACTCCTACTATTTTTAGGTATTAATTTTCCTGGAAAAACTGTTGTAGAAAAACCATTTCTTATCTCTTCAGAACTCTTTAAATCCGTCTTGATCCTATGTAAAATTCTTGGCAGCGCTTGGGGATAGTTTTTATCGGTTTGCCTTTGATGTGGTAATCGAAAATCCGTTTTCCAGAAAAGGTGTGTGTTTTAAAATGTTCGTATATCCTTCAAACGATTTCGATTTGATGTTAAAATTTAAATGTTAAAAATGAATAAAAAATTGCTAATTTTTTCTGTTTAGATTTAAATAAATTTCTTATCTGTTTTTATTATTGTTCCAATACAATTTTCTTGCAGCTTCTAAATGAAATAATTAAATTAAACAATCTAATTTCTGAAGGTTTCGGAGCAAGTAATTTATTTTATTTCTATATGTATAATATATGAATAATATTTGTTTATTAATGTCTTCTAATTGCGGCTTAATTTTGTCAATTGTAGTTTAAATTATTGATAAAACGGACATTAAGTAAAAACATTTTTGTAAGAAGACACATTGTAAATATAAATTATCTTAAGGCAATTGAATCGAGTAGAAAATTTAAAATTATAAGTAAATTTAATCAGTTCTTATCGATTATGACACATTTTTGTTTAACTTCAAAATTTAATTGCGTAACTTATAGATAAGATTAGAATCAAGTACGATAAGACTAACATACGGCACTTTTTATAGAATATAATCCTATATGGTTCTAATTTACTCAGAGGAAGTAGACGTTGTATGTGCTTATTTTCCATTTATTAAATAGATTATTTTGTTATGACTAAGAGTCTTGTTTGAACTCATGTCTAGAATTATTGAAAAATAATAATACTCATTTTTTCATCTTTTCTTTTCCAGTAATTTTAATATGATCAGTTATTTGTACAATTATCTTTCCAATTTGCCAAGATGGCATGTATTCGCAATTGCTGTTATTGGCTATGCAATATACTACTTGCTTCAAGTTGTTAAGGTAAGTGATACTTTGAAATAAAGCACGGAATTATTTAGAATATATGCTATATGTACTCTCAATTATTTAATAAGTCTTATTTATTTGTCACGCTATAAATAGATACCCCAATCAAGCTAATTTCAAAGCGGTATGAACCGCGGAACAGTTCTCATCACGCGACTTGTTCATCTTTGCACGCTTCATGAGATACATTTTTTGATTGGCATCATCTATTGCCACTTTGAACATATTTTAACCATAGAAAAAACATTTTTACACTTTTTTTGTATGATAAATATATGTAGCCTGTATCATTTTAGAGTTGTGTAAAGCAGGGAAAACTAAAAAGATTAAAGAATACCTTTCGAATAAAAAATAACCACGACGACTTAGATCATTTGGGACAAGAGCTGCGGAATAAATTGGCAACAATCTGATATTGTTGCTGAGAATATAAAATTGCCTTGTCCTTTAAAAGTGTGTCAATTAATGGAAATTCTTGTATTTATTTCTATAATTTCTTTTGTTAATCGGCAGTTTAAAATAAATAGCATTTACGCCAGCTAAATAGAGTAGATGGTATTCGCAAATCTAGCCAATAACTTTTCGTTTTAAATACTTCCGTTCTTTCATGAATGAGCACTTGATTTTTGATATTTATAAATACATTCACATACAAATTCGAACGTTTTATTTATTTACTCATTTTAATTTGATTTTGGAAATATGTTATATACGTAAGAAATTATACAGTAAAAATATTATTCTTAGAATTAAAGAAATACTGTGGTTCTTCCCCAGCGCCCGATCGTAGCAGTTTCAGATGGACCCTTCAAAACATTCCTCTTTCAAAATATCCCAACTCTGGAAATGAAATTTTGGCCAACATTTTGGTGCGTTGAAAGCAGGGCACAAACAGTATTCGCTAGTATTTTACGTTCTAACATCATTCCAAGAATTAATTATAGGAGGTAAGTTGTAATAACTTAATGTGATTACGTAGAGTGATTTTGAAGATGTATAAAATTCAAATTATTTAAGAAAAAACTATAAATATTACGCATTATTTTATTAAGAGTTTTTATTTTAATTCATTTTTTAAGGGAAATTTTGACACTTAAGGATGGAGGGGAGATAGCTTTAGATTGGTTAGAAGATGAATGCCAAGAAAATTCACCTGTGATAATCGTTTTACCTGGCCTTACTGGTATGTCTATATAACAAAAATTTAATTCTTTCATTCCATTTTAAATTAATAAAGGTGAGTCGCAAGCGGAATATATAAAATGTCTTGTTACCGCAGCAAATAATGTTGGAATAAGAACCGTAGTTTTTAATAATAGAGGATTAGGTGGTGTAACATTAAAGGTAACAACAACAAAATTATAATAAAACTAGAGGATTTCATATATTTTTATTATAGACTCCTAGGTTATATTGTGCTTCAAATTGTGAGGATTTGTCGGAAGTTGTAAATCATGTAAGGAAATGTAATCCTCATGTAAAACTAGGTGCTACTGGTATTTCAATGGGTGGATTAATATTAGGTAAATTACATGTTTTTTGTCTTTTTTGTATATACATATTTTTATATAATGTACTCTGAAGGGAACTACATGTCACAGCACATTGAGGAATCAAGAAGTGTACTTACAGCAGCAATGATCATTTCCGTTCCCTGGAATGTTCATAAAGGTAAGTAATAATTATATTTTTTTATAGAATTGTTATTTTAACAAATAAATAGTATAATAATTTTTTAAATTAATAATAGTTAAGGCTTGTTCACTATTATTATCAAAGTGTTTAAATTATTCAAGAGCGCGAAAAATAAAAACTTAGGCGAATATATTTTCAAGCAATCTTATCGCAAACGCAAAACAGAAACGCAAGTTGTAAGATAACGTCGGCAAATTATTTTGTCTGGTATAAATTACTAAAGTACATTTCCCTTGTCATTCATCGACATGAATCCGCTTAGCTGCTCATATCATGAAATCATCAGGTTACAAAAATGCAAGTCATTATTATTAGAAAGAATTATACTTTAACATGGGGAATACTACAAACAGAGTATTTTCTATCAATCACGCTAAAATTTCCTGAAATATGAATTTCTTATTCCTCTCTGTGTTTATTTAGTTCTCTGTTTTTTTTTTGTTCCGTAGTATTGAGTACCATGAGATTGGAAAATTAAAATTAATAATTTTGTTATTACTATGCTTCTTTTATATAGGCACGGCAAGTATTGAGAAACCCTTCCTGAACAGTTTACTTGGCCGACATCTTACTGGAAGCTTATGTTCAACATTGAGGCAATGTGATGTATTTAAGGAAACAGATTTAGATTTAAATAAAATATTATCCGTAAGTTCTCTCCCATAATTTAAATTAACGTCTTCTAACTAAAATATGTACGTGTGAATTTTAGAGTAAAACAATTAAAGAATTTGATTCTCACTTCACTTCAAAACATTTTGGATACGAAGACGTCGAAGATTATTACAGGGCAGCTACATTGCACAATAAATTGTACAGGATGTCGGTGCCTTTACTCTGCCTAAGCGCTGCGGACGATCCCTTTCAGCCCTTAGATGGTAAATATATTTCTGATCAAATGCTGCAGTAGTACATCTTCTTTTATGCATTCACAGCTATTCCAATAAGAGCAGCGGAAGAATCCACTCACGTTGCTATTGTTGTTACCGCCCGTGGTGGTCATATAGGATTCTTGGAAGGATGGTGGCCGAAATCAAAGGACCAATATATGGGTAGACTGTTTACGCAATATTTTACGGCTACTTTGTTCGATCCCAATGATAATTTTAAAAAAACATCAGAAGTTATGCTTAAAAATTTCCAAAAACTCAGGACACCAGAGGTAAAAAAGGAAAGTTAATAAAGAACCGTGTAATTCATTAAATAGTTGTGCCTCAAATTTTTAACGTATTTGCATCAACGTTTTATAGTTTATGAGGAAAAGCAATTACAATATGTAGTATAGAACTGTAGATAGCAGAAATAAACGCGAAATATTTTAGCACAATTCAATTACGCGACAGCAACGTACATATCTTAGATTTAATCAATCGGATGTTTATGATGTGATTTAAAACTACTCTTTCGGTTACTAGCTGTTTTTAGATATGTAAATAATGCACGAACGACATCTACTATAATTGTGATTGTTTATAGTTTTTTATTCAAAGCAGCTACAGTTCCAATCACGTTTTACGTATTTTAACCTACACAATTCTTTATAGAATTTACGGGAAAAAATAGCCGCTTATATTTTCTCTTCGCTTATATTTAGGCACAATATGGGCATTTTCGATAACTATAAGATAGAACTGTTGTATTCACCTTATTTGCAAAATATTAAAGTGCATACTTGAATAAATGGACCATTTATTATGAAAATACATTGACGAAAAGAAAAATAAAAAATACGTAATTTATGCATAATTTTGTTTCATAAACAAACCTGGAAAGAAAAATGTAACTTGCACCAATCGCATAATAAACAGTCCAAATATTGAGTTTGCACTATTGAACTTTCTATTTAATAATAGTGCAATGCAGCTATAATCTGTATCTTGCCAAATAATAGACAGGGTTTTAAATTTAATATAATAAACATTAAATGTAAATTTACTGTTATTACAATTATTTAACCAAATTAAAATTGAGATGAGATCTTGGCCTTAATAAATGCTAATTATTTAAAATAACATGTATATAACGTATAAAATGAATCATTGCTAATATAAAGATTCCTTTGTTATACTATTAAGGAAATACCTTTAATAACAGATTTCAAAAACTATATAAAAGATATCATTCGAGATTTGGAATCAACTTAAAATAAATTCACATTATAATATTTATATTTATTCAAAGGATATTGTGATTGTGATAAAATTAATGAATATTTTTGAAATGACGGCATGTAAAAGAGCAGAAAGGTAGAAGGGACGTACTTAAAAGATGAATTAAATGAAGCAGATGCGAAAAACAAAAAACTCCATTCGGATCAAGAATTTTTTTTAGATTTCTTTCAAATATGTATTTGTTAAATACAGCATCCTATGTTTTCATAAATTTGATACCATTTTTCACATTTTTTGGCAATATAGGATTTGAACATTATGAGAAGGTAATAGTAAATTTAAACAACTTGATAGCAGAAATACTGGTTACGTTCTTATATAATTCAATCGCCAAATGTAATACAAAGTGCGCGTAAATATCAAATATAATAAACCATAGTTTCATACAATTAATATATTTAATTAAACGAGCATTGTTAAATTTGTAAAAGTAATTTTTTCCATTTACCAAAGTTATTACTCAATTGCAGTCATTTGTTATTAAGATTTGCCTTTAGAATATTTAATCTATTTTTATTTGTGCGTTTTCGAAAATGTCCACTGTCCACTTCCTACGAAGAATTAAGCAGAATTATGAATAACCAACAGAGTATTTCAAATTAGGCACTGTAAGAAGAGCCTAATGGCAATGTTAAACCTTTACATGACAATAAATTTTTGAATTTAAAAGCCAGATTTTTTGAGTTTGTTTTTATCTTCTTCCCACTAAAGTTGCAAAATATTCCCCTGATCATGCCTTTTATACTTTATAAATTCAGTCATATGCTAAAAATATTTATTATTTCCTACTTCGGATCTATAAACGTTAACGGAAAAAAGCAGTTGGAATTTCAATGGGAGCGCGCCGGACAAAGTGCATTACTAGAACCGTAGTTTATCCGAGAGTGCTGCCAGATGAACAGTTTCTGAGGGGTTGTTTCTTTATATCCGAGAGGAAAAAGGACAATGGCGTCAAGTGTCAATTTGTCAAGCCACCCATTCGCAGGCAGGAGTGTTTTGACCCTTCGGGAGTGAAATTAACGAGTACCATTGTGGCTCTAGAAATTGAAAGTTAAATAAAGAAGGACAATATGAAATGGTGAAACGGTTTACCGGAAAACTAGTGAACTTATACGGAAAATGGCTGTCGTATATTCCCCGAAATTCTTGTTGTGTTTATGGTCATTGTTCGCTACGGTTTCCTGTAACTCTATAATGACCAGCAGTGAGGATTACGACGAGCGGGGATATTGTGCTCCGTATAATGGGAAAGTGTGTAAAGCATACATATCCGGACAGGTGTGGTACAGCCGCGAGGACCCGAACGGGGGTTGGCAAAACGAACAGATCACTACCGCCCTTTGGGAAGAGATGATAACAGGGCTATCGAAGGTCTGTCGCCCTGCAGCCGAGGTAATTACTTTTATCCTGATTTATTACTGTGCAGATTCGGCTATCGCGAACTGCCAGGCGTTTTAAATTCCATCGTTCTTTATTGCGTTTGGCTGTAATTGCTTTTTTCGCCTTTGCAGAAAATGCTTTGCGCTTATGCATTCCCACAGTGTGTTATTGAGGATGGGAGTACCCTGAGGCTGCCTTTATGTTATGAAGACTGTGTGGCCACCCACCGTCAGTTTTGTTACAACGACTGGATCCTGATTGAAGACAAAAAGGAAAGGGGCAACTTCTTCAAGTCCAGGGGACATTTTAGACTACCTAACTGCCAAGAGCTACCTCATTATAATAAAACTGCTAAAGTACCAAAGTGCTCCTATGTGGGACTGACTGAGCTCGTCGAGGAGGAAGTCACCTGTAAGTGGGCACGAATCCAAATTGCACCTCATACAGTTGCCAAACACAATTATGGGTTGTATTTTGTGAATTGAGCCTTTTATTTCGCCTTACTATTGCGCTTGGGTTCTGTACTATGTTTGGTACCAGAAATATTCGCAATGCAATATCATGCAGATAAGACACTACAAGATATTTAATAGCAATAACATTTTATTTAGCAGGTTTATTATAAAAACACAGCACTTAATCACATAGAGATAAAAAGTAAAGCAATAATTTGGTAAAACAAATTTTTAGACTTGGAATGCTCCGCTCCTAACAGGGCTGAATTATTGATCAAGATATGGTATTTACTTTTACTACAATTGTTTTTAATTTTCTGTTTCGCAAATTGACTTTTTTCTTTAGGTAAAATCCTAATATTGTATAGAACTGATTGTTCTTACCTTATAGATTAACTTAACTATTATAGTTATAGTATAGTATAGACATAAAGGAACTTTTATCTTAGATTTCTAATCGATTTTTCTGAGGAATGAAATGTTTTCAAAATATTTCCAATGAAAGGAATTAATGCGAAATGCTTTCCTGTAAAAAAAAAAATGGAAAATCATTTTAATTTTGATAAAACATTAGCATGTTAGAAAACAAACTTTTTAATATCTTTCAGTACATTTTAATTTCATTACATCTACATTACATTAAAAATAATTTTCTTAAATATTACATTCTAGATGATTGTCGCATGGGCAATGGCCGTTACTATTTAGGAATGGTTAACGTAACAAAGTCCGGACTACCGTGTCAACGTTGGGACTCTCAAGTTCCGCACAACTTTGTTCAGCCACCTTTAGTTTTTCCACAAATCCAATTCGGAGAAAATTACTGTCGAAATGCAGGTGGAGAAGAACCATACCCTTGGTGCTATACACTAAATGAATCAGTTAGATGGCAACACTGTGACATTCCACTTTGCCGTAAGTATTAAATATGTTATCAAAATTGAATTGAAGTAACATTACTATACGTCCAGCAAATTCCTCTGATATTCTTAGTAAGGAAAATGACACATCAATTTCAATGGAGAGTGTATTTACTCCTTCAATGATATTTTTACTATCTGGAATTGGCTTTGTTGGAATTGTAGCTTGCCACTTGATGGGTCTGCTAATTTACAGAATTATAAGGCACAAACGGATGCGACAGCAACATTCTGGGGGCTATAACATAGCTGCTACTCATGATAGTATTGACTTGAATAAGCTTCCAAGTAACTCTGCTTACCACGAGACAAAGGCACAACTTAACCCTAAATTGGAAACTTTAGAATATCCTCGTAATAATATTATTTATATTAAAGACCTAGGGCAGGGTGCGTTTGGTCGAGTGTTTCAAGCCAAAGCACCTGGTTTAATACCCGGAGAAGATTTCACATTGGTTGCTGTTAAAATGCTTAAGGACGACGCAAGTCAGGACATGCAGCTAGATTTTGAACGTGAAGCATGTCTACTAGCTGAATTCGATCATCCAAATATTGTTAAGCTTTTGGGAGTTTGCGCCATTGGGAGGCCTATGTGCTTGTTATTTGAATTTATGGCTAGAGGCGATCTTAATGAATTCCTTCGTTCCTGTTCACCATATATTACACATACACCAGAGATGCAGCATGCAGAATTGTCACATCGAGATCTTCTGAGTATATCGCAGCAAATAGCTAGTGGAATGGTTTATTTGTCTGAAAGGAAATTCGTACATCGAGATTTGGCTACACGAAATTGTCTAATTGACCAGAATATGGTTGTAAAAATTGCCGACTTCGGTTTATCTCACAAAATATATTTGCAAGATTACTACAAAGGAGATGAGCATGATGCAATTCCGATTAGGTGGATGCCGTTGGAAAGTATTCTGTACAATAAATACACAATTGAATCAGATGTTTGGGCTTTTGGGGTTTGTCTATGGGAAATATTTTCGTTTGCTTTACAGCCTTACTATGGAATGACTCATGAAGAAGTCGTTAAATATGTAAAAGAAGGAAATGTTCTTAATTGCCCCGAAAACACTCCCTTGGCGATATATGCTTTAATGCGAAAGTGCTGGAATCGAAAACCCAACGATAGGCCGAGCTTCCCTACAATTTATCATACATTGCATCAAATAATAGCTGAATATGAAAGCAAAAATATGCGCTAATTCCTGTAGACGCTTATATTTTATTTTTATTTTTAACCGCACTACATTAGCTGGGTTTATTATCACTGCCTGTTAGTTTAAGACTTTGTAACTTTTTTATTTCTTACCTCAAAGTTTACTCATGTTACACATCTTGACTGATTATTCAATTGTTTTAATTTATTAATTTTATACAATTTTGCAAATTAGCGTGTTTTTTTACAATAAGGACAATATGCAAGTTATGACCAAATTAACATTTAATTTAGGCACGATTGCGACACTGCATTTTGTTTATCCGATGTGAATGAAATTTAATTTATTACGTCTTGAAAATCTGTAGAATATTTCATCTGTATTTCGTATTTATATAGGTTAGAAAGTGTTTGAATGTTTAGTGTAAGTAAGTTATACTTATTTCTTAAGGAAGTTAGTAACTCACATATTTATTTTGACCCTCCTCAGAAAATTTCACTGAGCTTTGTAACCAAATGGTAAAATCTTATTCTTGTTAATTTACTGTATGTTCAAGTTTTTATGAACTCCTAAGAACAGTGCATACCTTCTCTCAAAATTGTGGGATAATTACCACAATAACGAAATTAAGTTTGCATTCCATAAGTTTCAATGTTTTACCTTAAAATACAGGAAGGAAGAACATCAGATTCTTCTGTTAAATTGATTAATTTGCTATTTAATAAAATGTATTAAAGTCATTTAAATCCTATCTGATCGTTTACAGTGAGATGTAAATATTGTTTTTATGTTTGTAAAAATTTAGAACTAGAGAAATCCCTGAAAGACTAGATATAAATTTAGTTCTTAGGTTTCATTAAGGCGTGATTTTATATTAAATATTTAAAACTGTTTCAAAGTGCAAGTACATTTAGCATTTACTTATTTGTAAAAGCGAAAGGGCACTGTATAAAGAATAAACAACGCACATGTATCATGTATTCCGTCTATTTAAGGATTGGCAACAGTAACAACATTTTACTCTTCAATATATTTGTACAATAGATTTATCCATTGGAATTTTTTATTCTCAATAATAGTAAGCTTTACACAAGTTTTTATTTATTATCGAAATAATCCGACAACTTCACTAAAAATGGGTAAATAAGTGTATGCACCGATAAGAAGAGAAAGGGCATTATATGTAGTGCATGTTTAGCGGACTATTAAGAAAAAGCTCGGTAACAATAACTACAACGTAATTTAGAACTTTTGAAGATTATTTTACAATTCCTATATTTATAATGATATAAGAGATGAAATCTGATAAAATGTTGTTTTGATGATGTATCTTTCAGTAATAAATATTTTGTTTACTAGATCAATAAACAATTGTCTTTTAATTTACGGTTTGTGGGTGTGTTTAGCGAAGGCTAGGTACTATGTATGCTAACAAACTTCTCATTAGAAGTAATATATGGGGAATGACTGCAAAAAAATACACAAGCCTCCAGGGTTACAGAAAAAATCGCAATTATTAATCAACCTGCAAGTTAATAAATGTTACGCTTTTTGCTTTCTGAAGGTTTCCGAAATTTAAATTAAAAAAAAAAATAAAACAAATAGGCCAAGTTTAAGAAATTCGTTAAAATTTGTGCCTTTGAAATAAAAATTCAGTAATTGCTTAAGCACTTAATTCAGTCATAATGCAATTCAATAAAAGCAGTGAAGTAAAACGGATATTTTTTTAATTAATTCAATATTTACTCGTATGACTGGAATTTGCTAATAGGAGAGAAACGGTGCTTGGTATCACAGAGAAAAATCGGTTTACTGATGCGGAAATAGAAAACGAAAAAAAAAACTTCTAAAATAAAAAGCACCACAAAATAATTCAACGAAACAAACAAATGCTTTATAATAATATAAAAATATATTCCAATTAAAATATAAAAAAACATGTACATTTTCATGGTTTCGCTAAAAACGTGAGAATTACTGAAATTAACTCCACAAATAGAATGCACATTTACCTTAGTTGCGAAAAATACTCCCAAGTAATTTAAAAATGTTTCCAATATACATTGCTGCAATTTCGACTTTGGTCAGCTCCCTCCTTCGCTTCTTCACAAAAATGGGCAAATTGTAGAAATAGTTAATGACCGCCCGAAATACGTCACTAAGAAAACTAGTTCTGAAGACAGCCTTCAGAAACCAGAATAGAATTACTGTGAATAAAATTATGGAAAAACTCCTCCTTAAAGTTCCATTCTTATTAACTGAAAATCAGTAGTCAGCAATGATCAATTTTTATATCTCTTATTACTTACTTTTTTTAAACTTTTTAAATACGTTCTCAGAACGAATTGTACCTTTAAAACTCCTTACGTCCATTGTAGAAAACCTCTGAGCAGTTCGGTACTTTGCAAGGTCTCTTGCGGTCATAGCTTCTGTCTGCAGGTTGACTACGGGGTGATTGAGAAGAGCTTTTGCAGGATCCTTCTGGAGTGGGTACGGAATATTAGTTACAGATTTGTACACTTTCTTCCCATCTCCTGCAGCGTTCTCATTATTTGGTTGTTTTATTGGTAGATTTAAGCAAATGTTCTCTTTATCATCATCGTAAAAAATACGACTAGAACTCCGACGCAGCCCTATAAGTGTGCGATCACTTGTAGTAACTCTAGAATCCAACAATTCTGTTTGTGTAGATGCGTCTTGAGTTATACTGGGAAGAGGATTAAGGGATAACGCTGTGCCGCTCCTCTTCATTGTATTTAAAATTTTCCTAGATTTAGTGCGCAATGTGACATTCTTGGACACAACACCCTTAATTACCTGGAAAATATTATAAAAATAGTGTACTAGACGATTACGTATATATGGTACTAACTCTTTTCTTCAACAATTCTTCTTTAATAAGACGTTCCATATTACTTTTATCTTTCCTATAGTTATCACAGTATATTTGACTCTAATTTAGCCTACCTATAGCATTTCAAAAATACCTTCGAGAAGCCAATTTCTCCTTTTGTTTAATTCTCACTTTATCTTCGTCTTGGTTGATTATTTTTTGTACATCAACTCTGGTTGCCACATTTGTGTCTAGCACCGCTGTATGTTTCTCACCTGAGCTGTCTACTACTAAAACTTTGGTTCCTCCTTTAGAAAAGTTGGATGAAAGGTGTTTGCTATAAAAAATATTCCACAAAATCTTTTCCCATTTTACATAGTATAAAATACTTTTCAGGAACTGTTAGTTTATAAATAGAAGGCGACGTGGGATTACTATAGATCCGAGGAGTTCTTTTTTCAATATAACTGACCTGTAAAGAACTGTCGGACGGAGAACTTACGAAGTAGGGAGCTTTCCTCTTTGTGTATCTAAAATAGAACTAAATTATTTTTATTAAGATTTATATATTTTATATACATAGGCATATTGATATTATATATTTATAAGAAAACAACTGAAATCTAGTCATAAATTTTAACGAAATTATGAACGACTTATATCGCAACGGATACTGTTTTCACTCTTAAAATTTACACAAAACTAGGTCAAGTAAAATTACAGCATAATACGCCAAGAAAAATTTCGGAGAAATAATTTTTTTGAATTCTATATTAACTTTTCGCAGTAAAACGGGCAACAAAAAAGGCAAACATATGTAGAAACACTTACGCTATTGAATTTGTAGACTTGATTCGGAAAAAACTACAGCTTATATCTTTAATTCCTTTGAAAAAGCTAAGGCTATCTATTTTATGTTAGTTTGACGATAAACATGTCATATTTTATTACGTTCAAATGAAATGAAAGCAAAGGTATTTTTTAATTTTTATTATTGAATTATTATTTAATTCTTTAAGTGCCAAAATTATCTATAGAACGATGTACCTTTACCCTTATTTATAAAATAAAAAAAAGGGACTACGACGGTAATTATGACAACATATATAAATACGAAATGATTGTGAATCTTCTGTTCTCAAAATAAAAACTAATACAAGTTTTTTAGTCAAGCAGTTTTATTGTGCATTCTTGCGATACCAAAATTAAAGAATTCAATGTGTATTAGTAAGTGTTCATATTATTTTATAGCAATTTTAGCCGCGGTGTCCGCCGTATCCTCCGTATCCTCTGCCGCCGTATCCTCCATAACCTCCTCCGCGACCATAACCACCGTAGCCTCCGCGCACTCCATGTCCATAGATTCCAGCAGTTTCAGCCGCTTCAAGTTCTTCCTCTGCAGCGCTCACAGCAAGGATGAGACATAGTGCAATGAAGCATGTAACGAAAATGAGTTCCTGTGATAATTTAAAGAAAATAACTGATAGTTATAATGATCGCACAATAAGACTTTAATAAACATACTCTTTTCAATTTAAACATCCTGAGATTTCAGCTGTTTTTTCCACCAGTTAATTGAAACGTCTGTAGGACTATGAAAGACCGAATAGAATAATTCGCTTTTTATAGGCGTTCTAATTATTGCGAAATCAACTTGAAAGTGTATATCATACAGCACACCGGAAGACTCCCTTCCTTTTGCGGTTGGGTACAAGCAGAACAAATATTTTTATTTTTATTCAATTACTATTCTTTTGAGTTGAGGAAAGTTTTCACGCATTGTGTAAAAACATATATTCGATCGTGCGGCGATTTGATACACCGTCGTATTAAGTTGCAATATTTCCATGTGGCATTGGAACTCTCATTTTACCGTCTCAGCAAAAAAGCAATGAACTTGAATATCCTATGAGCGATATCAATTACATAAAGTTAATTTTAGAAATTTTCAGTTATTTCTAATATACTTATTTTATTGATATGTGATTTAATAGCAACAATTCAGTAAAGATTACAGTATTACAGTTGAAGGTGCTTGCTTTCTTAAAAATTACCTCTTGTTAAGTGAATATACTTATTACATTACTTAATAATTACTTAATACTATAAGCTTCAAAGCTGCATAACTTTTGAACGAAAAACTCCTTATCATTCTACAGAAGCCTAAACTGGACTCTCCTGCATTTTCAGGATTATATTTAATCCTGCTATTCTTTCACGATTATTTTCGCTTTGTTTATAATTATGCCCGTATTTAGACCTTTCTGAAACTAACAGAATTACTAAAATTGATTGCATACTTAGTCGAAGATGCGATTACGATTTCTATAGGTTTGGCATCCCAAGGAAGGTGTTTCCGAATAAAGGTTCATTAAATTCAAACTTTCATTGTTACTTTTATGTAGGTACCAATATTTAGAAATGTCGGAAGAGTATTCCTTACTTGTAAATATAAAGAACTAATAAACATAAAGTTTTTTACGCAAGACAGCACATATACCATTGGAGAGTAGATATAAGATCATTTTTTCTAATATTTTCTAAACATGAAGGGAGAGAGCGGTAGCCTTTTATGACATTCCCCAGGTTTTAAGGGTTACAAACTTATATAAAAAGTGAATTTCCATACCCGTCTTTAAATGTAATCCCTTTAAAGAAATTTGTGAAATTTTAATGACTTTTATTAAATTAACATCTTAAAAATAGATTACAATATTAATATTGAAAAAACAAAACGTTTTTTTATTATGTTTTTGCAAACTTCTAATTCATCTACAGTTTTTGCTCTAAAGGGTTGAACTCTATGACTATATTGAAGTTTGACCTTGGCACTTAAGGCCTAAAGGGATTTATTTCAAATATAAACATGAACTTTGAAGATTCATCTAAATCATTCAATGAAATTCTTTAAGTGAACATTTACATGAATGCATTTTTTGTGCGATACGTTCGAGCGAAAAATGAGAAGCGAGCTTACGAATCTGAAAGAAAACTATTTGTCGTCATCTAACTTTTAACCATTTGCTTTAAATTGTTATTATGTAAGTTCAAAGGCCAATTTTATAGTTACGTATGTGTGAGTTGGGCGTACCTAGAGCTAGAAGCTCACATAACTGACATAGTTTCTTCGATAACGACTTAATACATAATACTTAAATTTCAAATTCAGTGTCAGCTAAAATTCTTCACTGAAGCAGCAAGAACGCTGCTATAACTAATTGTAAATTGTATAAATCAATGTAGGTATAAACAAAGAGAATTTATTCTTGGAACAGAATTTCGACTAATAGCCAAATTAATTTTTACTTTGTTGAATAACAATTTTTACATATTTTTCGCCCAATTGTATATACCGAGGACGGTTATGTTTTCTCTTCTTATTTCTATGTGCCGTTATGGAACTTGCAACAGAAATCCAAAAGGTCAACAAGAAGCCAATTTCAAGATTTCAGAAAATTTCAAATATGTGCAGACTTTGCAGCGAGTGGGTGAAATGGGCGCAAGCAGATAAACAACGTTGAATACGCAATTTGCAGACTGTTAATGATAATAATAACAAATGTAAAATTATTTCTGTTTTGCATAACTCCTATAAGATGTAAACCTCAGTAATTACGCTCTTCAAAATTTATCAGGTTACTTGTCTCCGTAGATCATGGGGGTTTCCAATTAAACCTAATTTTTTTTAAAGCAAATTTAACGCCAGGTTTGGGAAGAATTGTTCTAGAATAATAACATAAAGAAATATATTCTCTGCGTTTTAAGTTTTAACAAAAATATATAAAGTCAATTTCACACAGATATCGTTTTTATAAATGCACTACCAACCTTTAAAATAACTTACACCGTAAATTTACATGTTGAATGTTGGCAACCCTTACTGTTTTGGCAACCAGACAGTTTAGGACGGACGGGGACGCGGGTTATTATTTGTTAATATTCAAAAGCGTTCTGTAACTAAAGTATATTTGCAACCACGCTGTGAGGGAGTTTGAAGTTAAAATGGGCAAAAAAGACAAATCGTTTCAAATTGGCGATTTGGTATTTGCTAAAGTCAAAGGCTATCCACCTTGGCCTGCTAAGGTATGGTTCATCAAATCAAGGCTGGTGCTAATAAATCTAAAATTTATTCATTGCAGATAACAAAAATAGCCAACAAAAAGTATAATGTTTACTTCTATGGAACAGGAGAAACGTAAGTAAATCGTTTGCGTTCATGTTAAATATTGCTGAAGTGTCACCTACCATCGGAGGGCATTACATTTCCCTATGTGCGTATTCTAGGGAATTCTCACTAAACTAGAAAAATGTCCTTATTCATACTTCATAGAATATTGTCATCGTTTAGCTAAGTGATGATTTTTTATTGTGGATCTATCCAGGTTATTGTAATATCCTAATGTCTACAATATGCTCTGTAAAGTGAAGTGCAAATAATCATATAAAATTTGATAAAGGGAACAATACACCGTTGTTGGCAAAATAAAGGAAATAAATCTTTAAGGAATTGTCCATTGGATCATTAGAGTAACTAATTACACCCATGTGGGACATCCGCATTTATTATTGAAGGCATTTTCTGAAATTATGATTTGGCGGTTTTTCCCTCTGGCCGGCCGCAATTCATAATTTAGGTTAGGAATTTATAATTAAACTCAGAAGTCTGTCGAAATGTCCCGGACAAAATTTTCATCCTAAAACCCTGAAAATATATTCGCACAAATCTTTCTATAAAAAATTGTGTAAACATTACACATAGTAAGAATTAACTTAAAAAAAAACAGTTACAAGATATTTAGACGATTAAGTAAGTAAGATTAAGTCAATCAATATTTGTCCCACAAAGGTGCAAGTGGGTCTAGTTCTTTATAATGAATTCCTTGCGATTTGTTCTTCTAACAGGAATACACTTTAATATTACATTTTTTGGATATTGAGGAAGTGTATATTTGGAGATCCGATGCACACGTACTCACTTGAATTCCTAGAGTAAATAGAACACTGCCGATGACTTTTTTGAAGTTAATGACTGGCCATGCGATTTGTTCTGATACTTAGCATTTAGTTAAAATACTTCTTTAAAGTATATTTCTTCTTAATTTTACAGTGCAAATATTAAAATTGAAGATCTCTTTCAATACTTAGAAAGTAAAGAGAAATTCGCAACGGAAAAAAATATGAAAAGGAATAATTTCCGTGAAGCCATTGAGCAAATCGAAGCTGCCTTAAATGGCGAAGATTCTGCTCCAATAAGTGTAAGTTTGTTAGAAATAAAAAAAGTATAATTTACACATTTTAAATAACATCTATTTGTTTAATTAGCTTGAAGCACTAGCCCAAAATACAACTATTAATAGAGAAACTGAAATAGAATTTGAGGACGTGAGTAAAAAAAAAATAATAAAATAATAAATGAATATATTTTCTGATAAATTATTTTCAGAGCAAAATTACAGACGACACTATTAGTAATAGTGTAGACTTGGGAAATGATTCTCTAAGCACAACAAGTAATCCAACACCGGATCCTCAAAGCAAGGATGCAGAACTAATTAGTCGCAGCGGTCGTAAAATAAAACCGAAAAGGTACAGAAGTATTAGTCCACTTTAAATGTTGACCCTTTCACGCTTGATATCATTTTAAGATATATGGATGAGGATGAGGTCACTCCAATTAAGAGAAGAGTGACGTCTGACACCAGTCCTGTAGCGAAAAAGCCTAAGGTATATTTCTCAACTCTATCTTTTAAAAATAAAATATATAATAAGGTTATATTTTCAGATTGAAACTTCCACGGAGGGAAACAAACGTAAGTTTAAAACATATGTACATCTCTTTTCATTCCTTAGAGCTGGTGAAATATATAACATGCTTTGTGACCGAATGGCAGCGCTTGTCGTACTGTGATATCATTTTGCTCCCATAATTTAGTCTGTATAACTTTAGAGTTTTTAATTTAAATCTGGATATAAAAAACAAAATAGTGGATTTGTGATACCGACTTTAAAGGAAAAAGATTCAAGTATGTTCTTTAGAAAACGAATCTCAGAAATAATATTATACACAATAATGCTGTATTTTAATTTCCGCAAAATTTGATTTTGATTTATTTGGTTATGATCGACTTCTATTGCATATTTTAATTATTAAATAGGTTTGAGAATTACAGTGTTATACTTAGGACCTTTTCTCGTGTCATATCTGTTCCTTTCCACTGCTAAGCCTCTTTCTCAAAAATAAGATGAAATTAAGAAGGATCTCAGGCTTTACTATTTCTATATTTTTTACTAGTGTTCAATGCATGTTTTTACCAACAATTAGAATGCTATTTGAATTTGGTTTCAAATTTTTACCTACGACACATTTATTTGGGTAGTTGAAAGAAATATTTTTCGATTTTTAGCGGAAGAGGCAGCTGAAAGCGGGGCAGATTTGGCAAAGCCAGATCACGTCAAAAGTACCCCGACGAAGGATGTCGTTAACTCAAATAAATTACAGAAAAAGCATGTGAACGTAGCGAGCACGTTATTAACAAAACCAGACAAATATCAAAACTTACTGTTAGCGCTGACACCGAGTGGAAAGTGCGTAGGTATAAAATTAGATTATGAAAAGCCAGAATCTTTTGAAAGTGAGACGGAGAAAGAGGCTTGGCAAGAAACTGCTGCAAAAAAAGCTCTTGAACTTAGAGATTGTATTGAGAATGGAAGTGTTCAGATAGAAAATGTTAAAGATATGTTAGACTTGAATCCCTGTGCTCCAATTCATCAAATTGAGAAAATGAAACAAGAAAAGAATATCGGTTGGAAATATTTCTAAATATGTTTTCAATGGTGTATTAATGCTATTTTTGTTGTAGCTTCCGAAGTAATGCGGCAAAAATATCTTTCTCTGGAAAGGACATTCATTGAACTGAATCAAAAAGTAAAAAGTACTTTGGGTCTTGTAAAGGCAGATGTGGATAAATGTCTCGAGTTATTGGAGAAGTATAAAGGTACATATTATTTAGTCTCTCAGTAGAGTATAACTGATAATTTCAATTTTTAGAACTTGAAGTTTCTCCGCTTATGTTAAAAAAGAATCCTAGTTGTGTTGCAACGGTGAAAAAATTACGAAGGTACGTTGGTAACGTGAAAGCGTGGAATATTTCCGAGGAGGAAAAGGCAATATTTACAGAAAAGGCTCTAAAAATAAGACAGCAAGCAGAGTTAATTTACAATAATTTTAAGGTAATTAATTCTGAAGCGATTTTCAATGTCATTTTATTTTATTTTGTTGTTATTTTTAGAAAATGTTTGTTATTCCAAGAGGAATGGCCTTTTGGGAAGTATTCATGGACGAAGTAAATATTTTTAAAGAAAATACAAAGCATTTAACACCAGATAAAATTCTTCTTCTTGTGGAAGAACCAGGTTAGTATATTAACAAACGTAAGAAATATATCTTAAAACATATTTGACTATTTTCCAGACGTAGTTTGTAAGTCAAAGGACGATGAAGAAAAGGTTAGATCGAATTTTACTACATTTTTTGTATGCTATTGTTACTATACTGTTTTTTTTAAATAGGGAGAGACTGCAGATATTAAGGATTCTGAGAATACGGACTCCAATAACGTTGATATGGATAAGGAGGAAACACTTGATGAAGATAATTAAACATTTCCTAAATTGTTTCAAACAGAATATGGTAGAAAATGATTATTTTGAAAAATAGTGCAAAATGCAGTCAAATTATTTAACCATTCAAGTTTCGCTTTTGTATAAAAGCTGGAACGTACTAGATACAAATATAATTTTTAATTCAGATTTTCTATTTTTCATTAAACGAGGAATCGGAGCGAACATGATCCTTACATATTCAGTTCAGTACAAAAGTGGTGCACAAATATTTCATAACTTTATTTTGTGTTATAAGCTAATTAAATAAATAAATTACTTAAAATTTCTTAAAACGACATATCCCACTGCATTGGGGTACGTAATAATAATACTATTTGATCTTTACTACATTATTCAAATTAAAATGCCTGCAGATAACAAAAATGTTCAAAATGCCTATACGCCTTTTTCAGCAGTTTGTTCTGTCTCATTTCCTGTCTTTCTCACGGATAATCCCAGCCAATCTGAAATAAATGCTATACCTTTAGTGGCCGATTCATTAACCACAGCTAATATATCCTCGGCATTGATGGCAGCATCTGGATCAGGAGAATTTTTTTCGTCTTCGTCCGCTTCGCCACTTTCGCTGTAATGAGGAAATCTTTAAAAACCTATATCGCAAAACAAACTAATTAAACCTCTCGTCACGAAGGTGATCAGATTCTCCTTTAGTCGGAGGAGATACAACCTTCATTCCACTTTGTCTCATATTAAAGCAACCCATTTTGAATTCCAATTGCGGCTAGTACAATTTAGTTGAATATAAGTACAATCTGTTAACTTCATCTAAATGTGTTACCTCCCCCAATAACGTTGGCTCTAATTGCAAGCAACCTTCCAGCCCATCATCAACTGCTGCTAATTCATTGAACCTTGCACAGATTTGAGCGAAACTTGATAGCAAATTTAGACACACTGGAGTTGGGTGTGGCCCTGTTTTCGGATTAGGATAACTTAAAATTCACTTTAATCAAATTTTGTACCTTTAAGACTTTCGTGACGAATGGAATTCTCACCGTACGAAACGTTCAGATTGAGCCCCTTTTCTTGAGATATGTAATTTAACATTACGCAACCTAAAATGAATTGAATCGGTTCTAGTAAAAATTTTAATGTTTCTGAAATAAAAACGCTTCTACTGTCCCAGCTGGCCTAAAGGATTTTTCGGGAAATATACATTACCAATAGAAACTATATTCTGTTGAATTCTCTTGCACTTTAATTTGAAATCTTACCAGGACCACCGAGATCAATAAATGAGACGTTAAAATCAATGCAACATATGCAAGTCGGGCCATTACATGCGCAGCTTTTGGTGTTTTCGTCTTGTCTTCCATTTGGTGAAATAATCATATCTACGACAAAAAGAAAACACAGTTGTATTAAATTTTAGCTTAGAAGATTCTGTAGATATTGTTAATTTTTAACGATATTAGGTATACTATCACATTTTTCTGTTGAAGAAAGTAACATTTACTTTAATACCTGCCGGCCATATAGAAAAAATCATGAGATAACATTAAAAATGCACATGATCGCACTTTATGATGATTTTACAAAGAAGTAAAGTTTTAAAGTAAGCTTTCTGATTGAGCCTTTTTAGTCTATTTAAATTATATAAAACATATATTAACTAGAATACTAACTAGAACAACAAAAATATTTATAAAAATTAAAACCTATTAAAACAAAGAAAATGCAAGAATCTCAATAATGAAGTTTCTTAAATTCTCGAGGTTTTGAGTTTTAATGGGTTTAAGATTTTTTATTAAAATTCTTTGTCTTAATAGTTCTCCAAACTAAAAAAAAACGTATTTAGATAAAACCCGAGTAACTCCTTAAACCAAAAATCGTTTGTCAGTCAGTTTTTCATCAATTCTTAAACTTTTATCTGATAAAAGTATGATGTACGATAAATTTTTCATGCTAAAGCTGCAAAAATCAATTCCTTACTACTATTGTTTGATTTGTGGAGAATAACAAAAGACATACTTTAAAAATGTCTTGAAAGGTTCGAAGATTAATATCAATACTTTTACATTAGTCACCTCATACACAATTTCCTATATTTTAAAATGTTGGTTGGACATACTGGAAGTATAAATCTTGTACATTATTCTGAAATTTCATTCATTTAATGTTATTACAAGACAATATCAAGCAATATTATTTTACACTCTAAAAATGGGTGGCCTCTTCATATAGTATACCATGTACGCGACTTGTGTAGCTTTTTATTATCGCTTTAGAATGACTTAAAACTCCCTTCTGTTTAAATCTATATTAAACACACTCTTACTAGAAGAGTTTAAAAGAAAACCAATCCGTGCGATTGCACGCACATTTTCAAAATTCTACAGATTTAAGTATTTCTTAGCCAAAGGCGTTTTTAGTGGCTTTTATATTAATTTTTCAATGGATCATTTTTCTCAGAAATGAAGTCTTTTGTTTTTTTAAATATATAAGTATTTTAAGCATTTTTCTATTTTTAAATTGGTCTTGGATTTGTTAAAACGATAAATAAAACTGGTAAATATCAGAAGGCAAATTTGCAATGCGGGGACAGATAAATACAGCACAAAGGCGGTTGACCATTTAAGAATCGTCTGTTACACGTACATGAAACACAACTTCCTTCCTTATCGAGGTAAAGTAATTCGATCACGTTCTTCGACCGTTATAGTGCATAATTCGCGCTTTCGAAGAACTTGTACTCACCGATAATGCTGGCCGAAAATACGCTTAAAGCGAGGCTCAGTAAAAGCAGAGAGAAAAGTATTTTCTTCATTGTTAAATTAGCAGCCGACTATTCAAATAAATTTAAACGACACTAATTTGCACCGCCTCGAGCGATTTGCTGTAACCGAACACCGTGAACTTGCCTCTTGCACTGAGGTGAATCTTTGCATTGTCTTGTAGTAGCTGTTCGCACTTACCAACCAGTTCTTCACGTCCACCGTCTTGGCCACATGTGTAACCGTTAACTTGGAAGATGTCTTGAGGAAGATATAACAAGGTGGAGATATGTCGCTGGAGTGAAAAGCATTTTCAGCCCGGATTATTTATTAACATGCACATTACTTTTGGCAATATTTACTTTCATCTGGTCCCCATAAAACCATGAACCCGGACCCACCTCCGGAAAGTTCACATTATGAATAATCTAGAGAAATTTTTGAGACAATACAAAAGTTGTATTAGCCCCCGGAGCACCGCAGAGATCTCGGCAGTATGAGCTCAATGTCCCACTCGAACGGTGCCCCTTTAACCAGTGTCTCGTTATGACTAACTTGACATACATTCCAGATGATAGCATACGTAAAATGATAAAATGCAAATACTCTCAAAAGGAGAAATGGGAAGCGCCGTTGGGATATTCAACTGACGCCGAGTGCACCTAATTCTCCACCGAAATCTGGGCCATCGCTTGAAATTACTTTTACTTTTGATGTATTTTTTGCTCTTTTCTATCGTTTTTTGATTAGCATTTATGACTTTGGATTTCATCTTTTGTCTTCGTAGTTTTTATACTAGTCCAATCAGCAAACATGAAAGCTGTACTTTAGAAAATATTTTTATCCTAACTTTTGTATAATATACTATTTAACAAATAAATAACAATTTCACGCTTTTTGCACTTAATGTCTTATATTTATATGATCTTAAGAATTCCACTTTATTCAAATGTATATAATTACTTTTGTATCACACATTATAATTGAAACCAAATTTTCTTCGCATAATTAATACAATAATTTAGTGCAAATTCAACACGAACACTTTATTACACTAATTCACAAATACCCAAATAATTAGCCCACGTTAACAATATTCTTCCTTGAATAAAATATACTTTGAATATTTGGAATAAAAAAGAAATAATACGGAATAAAATTTTAGTTACAATCTCAACTGCAGGAAATTGGTTGTAAATTTAATATTACGACTCACACTGTTATAACGAAAGAAATTTAGACTTCCATTATCTGAAAAATAGCTAAACTAGAAATGGATACTATGGTAATTGAAGTATCTTTTTGATAAAAAGAAAAAACCAAATTGCACGTCATATAAACATTGTTTATTTTTCAAGTTCAATTTGCTAACATGATGTACAAGGACAATAAGAAAAAAGCGTAAACTAAGTTTGAAATACTTTCGTAAATGGTGATTTTGAGGGAATTTAACACGCATACATTTATTAACAGTACACATTTACAATTGAAAGTAGCTTTTAAGATTTGTCTCCATAAATCGGTACTTGAAGAATACAACAATATAAACAATAACAATAAATAAATAAATTACTAAACGTTGAATCTTGTTTCGGAGCCATCGGCGAGCATAAGCGTTACCGTTCGGTTATTTATCCATATCAGTTTTGCAAGGCGCATAGGATTCAGGCGCGCAACGTCGGGTATCGGAGCCGTCGAATATCCCTTAATACATCTTGTCTGAGACTGACCCAAGCCAAACATTCCTTTGAGTACATTGCATTAAAATTTATGGAAAAATGTTATTTATATAACAAAATTTACCAGTGCTTGTTTGCCAGAAAGACAATCTGTTTTCCCCGCAGGCGTAACTTACAAGGTATTTACCATCAGGACTGAAAGCCAGCGCAGTGATAGGATGTGTGTGTGCTGGGATCATCTGACATTTGTTTTGCCGCAGTTCATAAATAGCCAAATGTCCACTGCTTGCTCCAACTATGCAAAAGTACATTAAAATAACTTTTGAAATAGAATGAATTAATAATTTTTAATAAAAAATCATACCGGCAATTCTGCGCGTTGCAGAACAATGGGAAATTTGGTTAAATTTACAAATTTGCGGACATACTTCAGTAAGACCCCTATTTTTTAGATCTGACGAATCAATGCAATGAAGTGTGATGTCCATAACCTAAAGAAATTAGATAAGAATTTTATTTTAAAAACAATTTTATAATACCTACTTCAACAAGAAGATTAGCCATCTCCGCTTGCATTTTGTCTATAAGCATTTCAACACATTGCAGTATTTCCCTCTTAGCTTTGTAAAGAACGGACTGTGTTAGAGGTATGCTTAATGTTTGGGTGTTCTGCTGTAAAGTGTTGTAACGAGCAACTTCACGAGCCATTGTTGTGATAAATGCAGCGGGTCTGGAAATCGACTTATATTAAACAAGCGTCCAAGGCAGAAAAAATTATAAACTGACCTTGCTGTAGCTATAAGTCGAAGAGCATGACGAGCAGTTCGGCAAGCATCTGCTTGCGGTGTAAGTGGCAACTTATAATTTAAATTTGGAATGAATTTCCCTGCGTCACAGCAGATTTCCAGAAGTCCTGAATTTTTTCATACTTAACATTTTCTCATTACTCTAATAATTACTAAATTTACCTAACAATACTTTACTAACATCCAAATATGGCTCCCAAACCGTGAAACCTCGTCCTATTAGATCAATGGCAGCTCTTCTAAGAGGAGTGTACGGAGGCAACTTCGCAGTAGGCGGAGCCAACAACAAATGGGTTAATGCCATTGAAGTTAAACGTGCAAGATTGTTATTAGAAATTCCGAATCCTTCAACAACAGAACTTTTACGTCTTTGCTCAGAATTTTTGTTTTTGTTTTGATTATTTGGACCTTTAAAACATTTGATGCAAGTTTATCTATAATATCAAAAACCGACATCGTAAAAGCTTACTATCTTGCGAAATATCTTGACCAAATTCAGCTCCAATAACTCCAAGCAAAATAACAGCAGTTGTTTGTTTCCTTTTCAATTCTGCTAAGCTAGACGGTTTGCGAATTATTTCTTCCTCTTCCTCTTCATATTCTTCTTCCTAAACATAAAATTTATCTCATCTCTGTAAGGCCTTAGAAATTCTTAAGTTCTCACTTGTTCTGCTGATTGTATTGCTACCCCACCCACGTTGCCGGATGGATTGTTGGTGGCGTTTTGTTGTGCAATTGGTTCAGTATGTGTGTAAAGAGGTAAATATTGTGCCCAATTCTCAACTAGTTGCTTTCGTCCCTTTTTGCCCATCCTTGTAAGTTCGCCCAGGAGAATTTGTTGCGCTGCTTCCCTTATTTCTATACAATGATGTTGCCATCTCTTTGCCATCATTTCAACTTGTGGCCTCTTAAAGTTCTTTGGTTCTATATTTTTAAGCAATTAATATTAAATTACATAGTCATAGACTTTGTTGTAACAAATAATCTATTATAATAAAAACAAATTTTTCTATACATTATCCCTACTTGAAATTTTTCAAAATATTTGTGTACAATGTTTTAACGCTCCACTATTAAAATGCTATATAAGACAGTATTATTATACATTATTCTAAAGATTCCATGTACAATTCACTAATATAAATTTCTTCTATAGTTAAATAAGGGCATGTTATTACTTTCCTTTTCAGTACGTTAAAAATTCTAGACCATTAGCTAAACCTTCAAGCTTACCTAAAGCATCAATTTTATCAGGCAATAAGAAACAGTGATGCGTAGATAGCAAACTCCAGCCCTGTTTAATTTGAGATTGATGTTGTGAAAGAAGCTCTTCATGTTCCTCTTCGTTCGTCCATGCTCCTGTGACTTTAGTTGATTGTCTGTTGATAAATAAGATTTTCGAATATTTCCGAACACGATCGTAATACTAGCTTACCTATAGATTTTTCTATTCCTCTCATTTTCCGAAATAAACGAAGCCGAACTCATCGACATCAAAGTATTCGACATAGCTACAAGAGCCAGCATATGATTAGAGGTCAACGTTGTGCTAAGTTCCCAATGCAGTTTGGATGTAAAGATTTGTGTAAGTTTTTCCTGTCGTATCAATTCGGGAGGAATATCACTTTTGCTCGGAGCTACATTTTTGGAATTTGTAGAGTCAGCCTTAAAATTATTTTGCCAGGTTGGCAACAATAAGGACATATAACCGGCTTTAGAGAGAACCCCGAAAGAAACAGGAACCTTTTTGATGCATGTTATTTTAAAATCGAATGTAAAAGATATAAAATAGCACAAACCATTGGTTTTAAAAGACCAAGCTGGGATTCACATACTTTATCTAAATGAGGGTCCAGGCCCCAGGAATGAAGTAGCGATAATAGCAGCTGAGCAACTTCCATGACATGTGTTGCTTCCATTTTAGATACAATCTTTTTACTGGCATCAATTCCATCTTTTTTTTAATGTAGTTATAATATTCGCAAACATAGTATTTATTAATTAATACCTTTAGGCGTTTCAACAGCAGTCTTAAAACTCTCAACCTTAGCTTGTATTTTCTTCTCAACGTTTTCAGCACCTTCTTTAACTTTTTGCAGAATACCTGGGACAATAATAAATTAAAATGGTAATTTATTAACAAGTAAAAAACATCCATACATATCTATTTTAAAGGAGAAATCATTCCAGTTTTTAAGGATTGCATACTCACATATATCTCTTAGAGAATTTTAGCACCTAACATTTAAATTTAAAAGTAGCTTTCTTCAAATTATATTTCTTTCTTTTACTACTTTAATTTTCCTAGAAAAGCAGCTCTATAGTGTGCATAATTAACTTTCTTAAAGCCAGGCTGTAAAATCAAGATCTAACAATTTGTATTTGAAAAAAGAAGAAGAGACATCAAGTGCTATGAACGTATTATTAAATATTTTAACTTCATAATCTAAATGGTGCTATTGTATTATTCAACCTAAAAACTAAGCACAATCATTGGAAACTATGCTAACAATCACATGCGATCTTTAAACTTGTAACACTCAATTGAAACAAACCATGTTTATCTTTATCTTTAAGAATTTTTTCCATATCTCCGGCTTTTGTTTTTACTTTCCCAAAGAAATCTTCGAAAAAGAGCAGTTAATCACAAATAAAAAATTTTAATATTGACTGCTTTATTAAAGAATCATAATAAAACTATTTACTAAAAATGTAACTTATGTTGTAATACCTGTAAATTTTTTAGCAGCATCTGTGGTAGAGGGATTCTCTGCAGTAGGCATTATTAAACCCTGGGCCTATTAAAATTTAAATGTATTTATAAAATCATTAAGATTTTATAATCTTATACTTACCTCAAGGGTAGTCGGACTCATGGCAGAGTATTCCTCACTGTGAAGTTCAAAAATAAGACCTTCGATATCAAAGAACAGTATGTGACTCTCCGCATCTACAGTATTTCATTGTTAGAAAATAAAATAATAAGTTTAACTATTCAACCTTTTGGGTTGGTTCTCAATCCCTGTATTAACAGAGGGCTGCTTCGACTTTTCATAAGAAATGAATGATCATTGTGATTGTGAGCATGAAGTTGCTGAAATTGATGAATTCCACGTTGTGCTGCATGTCGTATAGCAGACAAATTACGGTGTCGCAATCCCCTAATAGTGGAAGAATTATTAATCTATAGGATAAAATAATTAAATCGTCCTACCTGAAAAAGTGGATAGCCGGGTTCGCTAAGCCTATTTCGGAAGATGTGCCTGTACCACTTTCTTCAGTGTTGTTTTCATCGCATGCAGATAAAACTTCTTCGGCGAGCATTCCTTTAAAGGAATCGATTAAATATAGCTTATAATTTAACCTAGAAAAAAAAACATTCTATAATTGTATAAAACTTACCATGCAACACTCTGTCTAAATGTCCTGTTTCCATTTGCCAAACATATACTGTCCCATCTGAACAACCCACTATTAGAAAATCATCCAAAGGTCGCCATTTGATGGTAACCACAGGGAATAGATGTCGACTTGCAAGAGTCACGCACTTACGCTCTTGCAAGCTTAGCAAAGCTACTGAATGGTCAGATGCTACCGAGCAAATGCACTTTTGTATTCTTGGCTAAAATTATTATGAAAACTATGTGCACATTAATTGCAATATTTACACATACACTACAATTGCTTGGAGGAACCAAAAGCTGGGTTATTTCACCAGCATGGACACAAAATCTGTGTATAAGATTTCCGCTGTATAAATCCCATAAACAAACCGCAAAATCAACTCCCCCTGATAGTAAGTGTGCTTTGTCATATCTACAAAAGGTAATCAAAAGTTTGTTTTTAGAACAAACAATATTCAAAATACCTAGGATTTGCTAGTGATGGACATAACAAGCAGTTAACCCTTCCCTTATGTCCAGACAAGATTTGATGCGGTGGCCAGTCTATATAGTGCAAAATCTCTTCTTAGTATCACGCATAAGGTTTTAAAGCCCTTACCATTGAAATTTTGGTGATTTCCATGAAGCAACTGAAGCATAACAGTCTGTGTTGCTGGAACTATAACGATGGTACCATCTTCCCTACCTACAACTAAACGGCTTTGTTGCGGCAAATATATGCTAGATGTTAATTTAATTGGAACTTCTGTTAGATGCGATAGCTGATCCAATATTCCAACTGGGGGTGGATTCATAACGGACCAAGCCTCAATGAGACTCGTGCAAATTGTAGATCCTTTTGCTTTAAAATGTAAAATTTTAGACTGCTGATTTTAGATTAAAATCCCTTACTTATCAGTTGACTATGCTGCGATTGCATTCGTGATATTTCCTCTAAAGGTATATCAGGAACTGTCCACACAGTTACAAAGCCTTCGGAATCTCCTCTTACTAAATGAAACTGACATTTACCGTCTTTTTGTGTGGAAACTAATTTCATAGCCGGTGGGCATGATAATGGCTGCAAATGTAAAAAATAAGCCTACACCTAAACACCTATAAATTACTACCTTTTCTCCAGGTTGTGATAATATACAGTACAAATACGGCATATCTCTTACAACAGAGGGCGAATGGAAAGCCTTATTGTCTGGAATACAACTACGAACACAATAAAACAATAACTGGACAGAAAATTGAAATATCTTACTTCGCTGGGAGCTTGTATAAATATCCTTTACCCTCATCAGACCATAGTATAACCCTGTCATTTGAAAGAAAATCACCTCCTTGCCATCTTTCTCTGGCAGGAGAAATTACGCTACACAATACTGTGAAATCACCGGCATCGTATATTTGCCAGTATTTAGTACAAACTATTAAAACCGTTCGCTGATTTTGGGAACAACAGTTTAATGTGATGGCGTTTAAGCAGCGAATCTTGGAATAGATTTTAATTATTCATCATACATTTATAAATAAAGTGAATTATAATACCTGTTTCGATTCATTCTCGTAAATTGGTTCCGAATATTTATTTTCATTGCCAATAAGTGTCCACACCTTTACTGTTCCTGTAGTCGTAATAGCAAGAACGACGTCATCCTTCCTCTTAGATGGTCTTAGTACCTAAGTAAATAAAATATAGTAAGCATTTGATTACGATTACTTTATTTAGAATTTTCTTACGTGCAATGCTGAAATCCAGTCCGGTTTTACTTTTGAACTTAACGAGAATAAAATTTCTAAACAAAAGGGGTCCATAACAATTATTTCTGCATAGTATCCATTACAGAATAGACGTACATCGTCGCAATTAGCCATATGGTAACTCTGAGAATATAAGTAATTTAAATAGTAATATTTTACTAATTTAGACTTACCTGTATATTAGTGTGCACTTGTGGTAACTTAACACTTTCCATGCATTTGCCATCAACAAGATCCCAGGTGCACATTTCGCCATTCTCAGAAGAGCTTACAAGATAGTTGTTTTCTTGTAGTATGGAGGCCTTTGCCAAACAGAGCACAGGTGCTGTATGACCAACTAACAAACACCTCGGGGTCATCTCCAATGTCTGAGGATCCACTTCCCTAATGAAGGAAATTGTGGATTATAGTAATCGACCAACAAAGTATTTCTGTATGATTGGTGTAAACTTATTAAGGTACAGTTGCCATTGCTTCTAATTCCTTTTGAAGTGATATAGATACATAAACCTTTCTTTATAATTTATCACTAAGAAGTATTTTCAGAATTTTAGACGTTTAGAAAGAGTCAGCGTTTTTTTTAAATTAAAAATTCATGCTTTTTTCATAAATATTTTCCCAAATATTAATTGTTTACTTCTTATGTAAATATATCTTGTTTTGTGCATGCACAATTCTCCGTAATAACATGATATAAATAAAGAAATATATATAATGAGACAAATGGAAGGATTATCTTAAAAATAAAAAATAAAAAATGGCCGAAAATCAAAAATCCCTACAAGGTTTTGAACACGTATCCTTAGCCCGATCACCAGAGAGCACAGCAGTTCTCTAACCTTTACAACTTGTTATTAAAGTAAATTATTTGTTATCAAAGTAACAACGGTAAATTTGTTTTGTTAAGGAAATACAATTTTGTAAACTTTGAAAAATCATACTTCGGGATTTTTGTCGATAAATTTTAATATAAGAAAAAATATATTTGCATATTTTTGTGTAGTGGAGTAAAAAAAAACCTTATTAGTCTAAAGACAGTCAAATCGAAACAATTATACAACAAATCTCTCAAATCCATCTCATTGCAATATCCGCCAATATTTCAGTGCAAGACAATGCGACCTTCTAGACACAATGCTGTTCCGTGCCAATAACTTATTCAGTTCCTAGAGACGCTCATAATCAGATCAGCATCTTAATCGATAGCATTATGTAAAGATACACATTTTGCTGCCTTCTTCCCACGCATCCTATGTTATTACTTTGCGAAAATCAGACCAGAAAGAACAGAGAGCAGCTTGCGATGCTGCTTCATCTGTGTGACTGCAAACATAAACAAATCGTTAATTTCGACGTGGGCAGTGAGAAAATGGAGCAGGCGATTTCTCCCTTTATAGATAATTATAAATTACAAGTGATCTACTATATCCAACTATAGTGGGCATTGTTTTAAAGAACTACATACCATAAACATATCTGGCCGTCGTAGCATCCAGTTGCAAGCGTTTTCTGGTCCTTCGACAAAAATACACTCGATACACAATGCGTTGGCGCAGTGGGGCCCCAAAGAACCACTGGCACAACTAGATTAGTGCTGACCATTTCGCGGCCGATTATTTTATACTTTTGAGAGTTCTTAATATGAATTACTTAAATGCAAATTAGCAATTCATCTCACAAAACCTGCATGTAAATATCGATCCGAACGCAGCGACACTGACACTATGTCATATGATTTTGACGTTTCAACGGTATCCTGGACACCTTGCACCAATAACTCATAACACTATTATCATGTGGATGCTGAAAAGATTTTTGTGCTGCCGACATTAATTATGAACAAGTGTCAACAAATTAATTATAACGTAGATTTCAGCTAGCAAGGCATTAGTGTATTAACTAAAAAAATTTGCGCATTTTGGATTTAAATTTTATCGTTAGAAGCTCAAAGCTTCAGGTTTTCACTAATTATCTTTATATAGATTATAAAATGATGCCCTTCTCTATTGGCCACAAATCTCGTGAACAAAAACTCAATATGTTATAAGGCAAAAATATCAGCAATTTTGAGATTTGTGAAGACCAGAGATAACAAAAAGAATGGTTTAATTTTTACCATTCCAATTTATCTTGTTATTCTGATTGTGTTTGCCTTGGGACTTGTGGCGCCGCCTGTGACGTACTATTTCATTGGACAGCAGCAACCATAGCGAGAGGTTATGACAGTAGTGAAAATATTGGCATTTCCACTTAAGTTGATCTAAATTATACACAAAATTTTCGTAAACCGCAAAAAACTGACATGTTATCTGTGAACCCACAAAACCAGGTACGCGATTATGGAACAGAGGCTTTCAAAGGCGCCTATCTTATTTACTCATCATTTTTATTCTAACCCACAGTTATATTGCCACCTCAGTTTTTTAAATCCAAGGAGGAATAATTATGCGTTGAAAAAATCAAAACACCAAAAGGCATTACAAAATAGACGAAACAATGTTTTTCTGTTAAAGAAATACAACAAAATTGAAGACATTGTAGTGACAATTCGTGGGTTAACTGAAGCAAACCAGGGGAGAATCACATCCCATAATGCCTTGAAAGTTAATTTCTTTGAGAAATCCAGGCTGAAAAATGCACTTCTTCCAGCTACTACTGCAACGAGATTTCCGTGGAGCACCAGTTATGTATCGACGGAGTCCTTTAACAAGAATAGAAATGAGAGTTTATTGCTCGATCAACCACTGAACATGGCCAGACATGCAATCTCAGGCTTCCTTTGGTATGATTCGAAAAAAGCTTTGTCGTCATTTTTACCAAACTAATCCCAAATTCCCCCCAAAGGAATAATTTGCAAGTCAGGGGCTTTAAGACAGAGCGTTCAAGAGATGCGGAACGCAAAAGGAATCCCAATCTAATTACAAGGATGAAGGAGGTGTTTTGTAAGTATATTGTACCCAAATGCATACTAAAGTGTTGGGACTTAGAAAAAGCGCGGTTAGGACTCTTCAGAAAGTATTTTGAATATTTGCATCATATGTTTGGGTATTACGCAACCTCAATTGTCATCTGATCAGCAGCTGCTCTAGACATATTTTTGTTTAAAAAGTAGTTAACACGATGTTATACACAATTTGTTTAAGGCCTAATCAGGAAGGAATTTATTTCGGAAAAATTATTTTTTGTAGATTTAAAAGATCTTTCAGAGAGAAATCATGAAAATAGTGTTATACTTTACATTAGCACCTCCAGTAGCTCCGATGATTAAAAACCCGATCAATATAAGATAATTTACCAGATCTATTGAGGAACAGTCCTGTCGACATTCGTTATAATTTTTTAAGCGTTAGTTCCGTTAGACCTATTAGAGATTTATTTCACAACTAAAATCTTATAATGTACATAAGCTAACATCCTTCCCTTATTCTTATTAGCTGGAGGAACTGGTATAAATAAGAACGATTCTATACCATCGTCAACATCAGGTTCGCATGGTGAAATTTTAAACAAACTGCTACAGCAAGTAAACGATCCCAATTTATCAAATGATCACGTAAATAGTTCTTTTATAAATGAAAACCGTACTTAACATTCTACTTCTAGAAACAACGAATAAAAATAGCCTTTGCAGAAGGTTATATGGCTGCAGCAAATTCAGAAGGTGGTCAAAAATCTGGCAAAGCTTTGAAGTATTTGAAGGTAATTCGAATTTTTAATGTAGTACTGAATTTCAAAGATTTGTTTGTTTCAGGTCTTCCAGCAACTGTTAATTATAGTAGTATTTCTGGGAATATTTATAAGTTTATTTTCTTCCTCTAGCGGTTCTGTATTCAGGTATTGTCTTTAACGTAATCTAATGGTTGTTTACCAATCAATTAGTAAATCCTTTAGGATTCAACTTGGCAATCAAGTTGAGGTCGATCCAGAGGAAATCAGTGTGACTTTTGACGATGTAAAAGGCTGTGATGAAGCAAAACAGGAACTGAAGGAAGTAGTCGAGTTTCTTAAAAGTCCAGACAAGTTTTCGAACTTGGGCGGCAAACTGCCTAAAGGTGTCCTTCTAGTTGGGCCACCTGGAACGGGAAAAACGTTGCTAGCCCGAGCTGTTGCTGGTGAAGCTGGCGTTCCATTTTTCCATGCTGCTGGTCCAGAATTTGATGAAGTTCTTGTTGGCCAAGGAGCAAGAAGAGTGCGAGATTTGTTCAGTAATTAAATTTAATGATTAAATTTGTATTAGTCTTTTTAAAAACGTAAACTTCCAGAAGCAGCCAAAGAACGAGCTCCGTGTGTTATATTTATTGATGAAATTGATTCTGTTGGAGCGAAAAGGACAAATTCCGTTTTGCATCCTTATGCTAATCAAACAATAAATCAACTTTTGTCTGAGATGGATGGATTTCATCAAAATGAAGGTGTAATAGTGTTAGGAGCAACAAATCGTCGGGATGATCTCGATCAAGCCTTACTCCGACCTGGTCGTTTCGATGTAGAAGTAAGTCTATTACTTTAAAATATACTACAACAAATTAAAATTTAAACCAACCTTCTTTTATAACAGGTTGTGGTCCCCACACCTGATTTCTGCGGTCGTAAAGAAATTCTTCTACTGTACTTAAGTAAAGTTCTACATGATGATGTTGATATTGACTTGTTAGCTAGGGGTACAACTGGTTTTACTGGGGCTGATTTAGAAAATATGGTCAATCAAGCTGCTCTGCGGTATTGATCTTCGCGTAAATCTCTTTGAGATAAGTAAACTAATTTCAGTTTTCTTATAGAGCTGCAATCGATGGAGCCGAAACGGTAACAATGAAGCACTTGGAAACAGCTAGAGACAAGGTTCTAATGGGGCCTGAAAGGAAGGCACGATTACCGGATGAGGAAGCTAATAAAATAACAGCTTATCATGAGGGTGGTCATGCAATAGTTGCTTACTATACAAAAGTTTGTAGTGTATAAGTTGGGTTACAATTTAAGTAAAGCAAATTTTTTTTTAGGAATCGCATCCGCTTCATAAGGTCACTATAATGCCAAGAGGGCCTTCACTCGGCCATACAGCCTACATCCCAGAAAAAGAACGTTATCACGTAACTAAAGCTCAGCTTCTCGCAATGATGGATACAATGATGGGCGGAAGAGCGGCAGAAGAATTAATTTTCGGACCAGATAAAATAACTTCAGGTACTATAATAATTTTGAGAGTCTTGCAAGTAAAGTAATTAATGATATTGCAGGCGCAAGTAGTGATTTGAAGCAGGCTACCTCAATTGCCGCTCATATGGTTAAAGATTGGGGTATGTCAGAGAAAGTGGGTTTGCGCACAATAGAAGGACCAAAAGGATTATCACCTAGTGAAAACTTAGGGCCGAATACAATTGAACTCGTTGATGCAGAAATTAAAAAAATATTGTCCGATAGTTACGACAGAGCTAAATCAATTCTTAAGGCCCACGCTAAAGAACACAAAGCCTTAGCAGAAGCATTACTTAAATATGAAACATTGGATGCTGAAGATATCAAGGCAATTATGAGCGGCGAAAAGAAACCAGGCGAGTCGGTTGCAACGTAGCTTAACATGAGTAATGATATTTTATATGTAGATTAGCAGGTTAATATTAAAATTTCGAAATATTGAGGCAAGCGATTAAATTCCAACAAATAATTTTATCTGTCCTAGCAAAAGTTATACATGTAGAGGCTACATTGAAATCTTGGGATTAAATACGTAAACTGTCTACTTTCTACCGACGACAAAACGAAAATACAAACAGAAAGAAATCATAAAGTGTTTATTAAATCTACGTTTATCTATCATTACAAATAACAAAATTTAAAAAGGTGTGTTGATTAGTCGTTTTGTAGGTGTTTTAATACCTTTGGTATAGGACAGATTTCTCATTGTAATATCTTCGCTTTATAATGCCCTGTACTACAACTTCTGAGCATAATCTTTCACTCCCTCTGCACCTTCATATAGACTTCATTGTATCGAGCCAGCGGTTACATAAATTCTAGGAAATGCACTTCGTAACCCTCTTATATCTACTTATTTCTAAGAAAACACAAAAGTAGGATAAAATAAAAGCGTAAATTTCTGAAATTTGCGGCTTTTATAAAACAGGAACAATGTCTAATATTTCAGTCCTGTTTACAGAAAATCATAGCCCATGCCAAACTGAAAAGTACCACACATATCCTGTTTAATTGGGAAGCACCAATTAAATTCAAGTCGTGCTCTCTCCGCGATGCGATACGCCAAACCGATGCCAGCTCCCAGTATGATATCGCTTTTATTAAATGGGCTGAAATTACCAAAATTAAGGAACAGGTGTGTCCGCCAATTTTGCACGAGCCGTCCAAAGTGTGAATAATACGGAACTGGTGTCCACAAATGCATACCGACTGCATAAAATGTCTTTATGCCATTTTTATAACCGTTTTCAAAACCTCTTAAATTCATGGGACCGCCAAGGGAGTGTAATAAGTTTATGGGTGGGCTCTTTGTTTCGCTACCGCTGCAAATAGCTCCAGTTTTGTAGCACATTTGTACAACCCAATTTAAAAAAATGGGAACGCTGATTTCAGCGTGTAGAGTATTCGAAATATGGCAGATGTCTCCGCCTAGTCCGCTAAATTCATTTGTTGTCTTTATGTAGACACCTTGAGTAGGAAATACTAAATCGTCTCGGATATCATAAGCGGTGCTAAAACGAAAGGCTGACATTATCCTTGGTCCACAACTATGTCTGATTCTGAGGGGCGCATCTTTTTTCGTACAAAATACTTCCCGAAGTGATGCCTCATACTGCAGACAGTGTGTTAGGTTGAATACTGGTGTTGAGAAATTGAATTCGGAAAGGAATCCCATATTTTTCGTCTTACAGGCTAAGTATGGTATAACTGCATGATGCCGGAACAGTGACAGAGACACCTCAGGATGAAATTCCCGTAATATTGTATGATGAAATGGCTTTAAAAGGGTTAAACTAATATCACAAGTGCTGTTTGTTGTGTGACTGCCTCGAATTGTTAGACGTTCTCCACGTCCCCACAGATTCCTAGCAGCTATTTCGCACTTAATGGCGCCTTCATTACAACCAATCTCAGTTCCAACTTCGCCACCAATTGTATTGACTTCGTTACCTCTAAAGGTCAATTCGTAACAGTCCGGACTTGCCTTTGGATCGCTGCTAACGTCTATATGGACACTTATATTCTTGAATACACCCAGCCGGTATAAATATCTTTCAGCATTATGGCATTCGCGTATAAGATCTAGAAAGTTTTCGACTTTAAAAAGGTTCTCGGACACATAGCGAAAGTAATCATTGTGGGTTTTCCTAGTTCCCAAAATATTCACTTTATCCACCCAGGCTGGGATGGTGGAAAGATGCCCATGGGAAACCTCCCAGGGCTTTTTCGACTGCTTAGCACCCATTGCAACTTATATTCTTTCACAACTTCTTTTTACACTTTACAATATAGGCGCCTTAACCTTTTGATCTGAAATTGTAATAGTTAAAATGGTAAGTATCATTATTATTGTATTAAGTTTACCAACTACCAAAAGGACAAAAAGCCGCCAGGGAAATGCATTAGGATTTCGACGTGGCCAGCTGACCGAAGATGACTTTTTTTAAAGTTTTGACAAATAATTCGACAATTTTATTTTATTCTTTTTAGAGTCGAGGTGATTTAATTTTTAGGAAAAGCCTATACATGTTCAAACAATTGTTCATTTTTACAATTTCCTAAATATACACATACTGTGTGTTGCCAAAATAATCGTTTATTTAAATTTGTCGGCGTTTCCTACCGGAAATTAATTTTATCGAAAGCAAAGGTACAGTTCGAAAATTAAAAGCAAATTCTTTGCATCAGGCACTACGAATTAGAAGGCGTCGAATGACAGCTGTGTCGGTGCCAATCCAGAAGTGTCAGTTGCCCCATATAGTTTCTGTAATTTCATTTAATTAAAATACACTTAAAGTGTAAAATAATTGAAATATAATTTTAGGGAAAAGCATAATATTACGAGATGGCAAACATTGTAAATAAGAGCCAGACACTTTTGCAGAGTAAGTATCCAAAATTCACTGCAATGCTAACACGGGCATTATGTAATTTTCCAACTTTTGATTTTTAAAGGATTGTTGGTGGAAGGTCGACCAAAACTAGAAGTGTTTTTGAAATACGCAAAAGTCGAACTCGTTCCGCCTAGCCCAAGGGAAATCGGAGCAATTCGCGATGGAATCAGTGGCATTGTGAAAGGCGCCCGCACCGGGGCTTGGAAGAATGTCACCGTGAGACAAGCATGGCTGAATGCCTTGGTCACTTGTGAAGTTCTCTGTTGGTTCTATGTTGGCGAATGCATCGGCAAGCGCCACTTGGTTGGATACAAAGTTTAATATTAAATTATTCCATTGAAATCCACTCTTAGAAAAGAAATATACTGGTAAAGAAATAGTTTAGTTCTTTTTAAGACACCTGAGAATTCCAAATATTCGTTATATCTTTAAAATTCTCCTTCGGATAAAACGACTGTCTATGGTAGTTGGCAGCTCGCTATGGAACTTTAGGAAAACGTTCAAAATTTCTTGAATTATTTGCGGTAGGTAGTGAAGATGAAAAATATAAATAAAATTTGCTGAGAATTAAGTATTGCCACTTTGAGTGCCACGTGTATCGTTTTCGGTACATAGGTTAAAACAAATTCAATGCCACTTATTACAGTTGGAAACTCTTGGAACTTCGGTCTCTATCGGAATTGGTTTTGTACTCCCAGGATTTTTAATTACCCAGAAAGTAACAATAAGCTTTTAATATGAACTCATATGTAAGCGAAAAAGGTGGGCCTGCACGTTCGCTATCTCAGAATCTAAGAAAACTCAACGAGACATTTTTATTGTTTAAATATGACACAAATTGTTTTAGGATGTATTTATAACATTGAAATAAGCGAAACAAGTAATTTTACATACTGTAACGGTGGGCTATAATGAAAATTTCTTTTCTTTTTCTGGCCCACGGGTCATATATGCATATTTAACACATTAAATTAAGTGAAAATGAATTAAACTGGAAAAGAAAAACAAATTAAAAACTCTTTTTTATGGTAAAGTACATGTTATTTATTTGTACGATCGATTTTAAAACATTTGTCTGTACATAACCCAATAGGTAGTCCTTTGCTTGCTGTACAAATTTCGCAGCTACGTATTGTCTTATCAAACGATCTGTTGAAAAAACTAGAGGCGTGTCGAATGATAAGTTCTACCCAGGATAGTAAACATGATTTAATATCTCAGAAACTTCTTCATGTCGTCCGTTGTGACGCTTGTCCACTTTTTCAAATTCGAATTACTGGAAACATGTGAGCAACACTTCAGCGTGGCCATTTGTCCAATGCACAATTTTCTCAAGCAAATATCAAATGTTAAATAATAATGAAAACGCTTCAAAAGTTGTACTACTTGCCGATAAATTTTCTTTATAACGTCCGTTGACCAGTAAAATCGTGTATCAAAGTAATTGCATCTGTTTCCGACCAATTCGAATCATGTTTAGATGACGCGATTATCTCATTGTTAACGTAAAAATATTTTCTTCAGAATTATAATTACCAACGTCTTCATTTGTAATTATTAACCAGGATGAGGTATTTTTCAATTGCTACTAAAAAATTAAAAACCGTTTATTCATTGAACGCTCGTTCAGTTCAAAAATTCAAAATTTGTGCGACATCTACACGTCGTGTTTAGAACCCTAAGTCACACTTGTTGCGTTTGTCAAATCGAAAAGGCCGTCTGCCTACTCCCATGATACTTGTTAGTTGTTTGCGAAATTTACGTTATAAAGTGCGTGTTGTGGCACACATTTCTTTTAAAAAATTTTCATCAATGGCACTAAACGAGGCCAAGAAGATCGCGGCGTATAAAGCTGTAGACGAATGGATAAAAGACAACACAGCCGTGGGAATTGGTAGCGGCTCAACGGTCGTTTTTGCTGTAGATCGCCTGGCGGAGCGTGTGGCCAAAGAAGGCCTTAAGGTTATCTGTATCCCAACGAGTTTTCAAGCTAGACAACTAATTGTCCAGCACAAACTAATTCTGGGAGACTTAGACACAAGTCCCCACTTGGATTGCGCCATTGATGGAGCCGACGAGGTCGATGCAAATATGACCTTAATAAAAGGAGGGGGTGGGTGCCTGCTTCAGGAGAAAATCGTGGCTTCTTGCGCGGATAGGATGATTGTTATTGCAGACTATACTAAGAATTCGCAGAAGCTAGGTGAGCAGTACAAAAAAGGGGTTCCCATTGAAATAGTTCCGATGGCTTACGTCCCAATTCAAAAGAAGATTGAAAAGGTCTTTGGCGGAAGTCTGAAGCTTCGTATGGCTCTAGCGAAAGCAGGTCCATGCGTAACAGACAACGGCAACTTCATTTTGGATTGGCACTTCGACGAGAACAAATTTCACGATTGGGAAGCTGTAAATCGGGAACTTCTGCAAATTCCTGGAGTTGTCGAGACCGGTCTGTTCGTCAAAATGGCTAAAAAGGCTTACTTCGGAATGGCTGATGGCAGCGTTAAGGAACAAAATGCTTAACAACCCCGGGGAGTTTTTAAGTAAGCAAAATGTTTGTACGAAATAAATACACAGTAAGCTTTAATCTTTTTTCTTAACTTATGTCCGAGCAGTCAGTCTGCATGGGGAATACAAATTTTCATGCATTTATCCCAAATCCGAATTTGATCCATTATGTAATTATATTAAAATGATTTCTTGCTCCTGCCGGGAAGGACTAAGTCCTTCATATAATTGAAGAGCGACAGAAGACCTTGCTTATTTCCTTTTCTCGAAAAGTAATTTGTTACAACGTCTGGATTGTCTAAAATTTTAAATTCAACGAATAGAGTCAACGGACAATTTTAAATACTTACTCGATAACAAAGGTGATTGCTCATTTACTGTCGGTAGAACGTTGTCGTTAGCACTTAGTGATACAAATAATGCGAAAGGCACCAGCCAGAGGCACAGGGTGAAATATGCCATCACCTGGAAGAAATTGGTTAATTTTAAACGTGAGTATGGAGGGGAAGTAAATTATGTACCTCCGTAAACGGGTAATATATGGCCGAAAAGAATTGAAATGCCAATACATGGTTAACGATCAACAAAACAACGGCTAGAAGGAAGGAAGGTGACATGAATATAACATAAGGGAAGTTCTTCATTATTAAGATGTGGAAAAATTGAGCTGTGAGTCCGCACAGAACCATGCTCCAGGGGAATTCATCGAAAAATATAAACAACACGTAAATAGCCGTTGTTGCTGCTATCATCCACAGTATCACTTTCTTTGCTGCGACTGTGTATTCCTCGACCAGCTCAGCTAGATAGTAGAGTCCGGCGGCTGAAATTCAAATATTGGCTAACATCGTATTATTGCTTCATTTGCTTACCTATTGCAACTGTTACGAAACATATCTGTATAACAACGGAAATATAGCTTAGGAAGTACAACAGAGACATTCTGCTGATTTTATATCATTCTCAAAAGCAATTGCAATTGCGATTTTGAAGGTTATGTTTACCTCCTTAGTTGTCAAATGTGTCAATGCTTTAACGTCACTTATTTGTAAGGGTTGCAATAGGTATAAGTCGTATTAGAATATGAAAAACAAAACAAGTAGCATTCCCGTTAATAATTAAAACTACTTCTATAATTTTCCGAATTATATAAAATAACTTCTGGTTACATAATTAGGTTGTGAATAATTACGAAAATGTCAACAAATCTTATTTCGCAAAATCACTTAAATAACTATTACATATCGGGCAACCCGAAGGGAAGAAGTGGCGCGTGCGTTTCTGGAATTGTGCGGAATACTTCAAAAGTGAGCTTCATGCAAGCCGAGAATTGTGTAGTGAGACTTTCAATAGGATTTTTCTTATTTGTTGTTGCTCGTGGACACGAACTTTCTATTTTTGATATATCACATGGAGCACATTGTATTTAATAACGTCCGCGGTTAGGACCAATTTTTATAGTTGTGAATTTAGCGAAAAATCGCCAATTTGCTAACGAAAGTGAGGTTAAAGACAGAAACATAGAACACAGGAGTGATTTACAGGCAGAGAGATGTCTGCGTCACCTGCGGATCCCGAGGAAATCCTAAGAGGGAAGGATTTGCCGGCTATATTCCGTCTTTGGGAAGAAAAACACTCGCAGCCTGGCTACGATCCAGTCCCGATACTGAAGAGGTAATTTTCCTAAAGTGTCAATCTTGGTTTTGACAAGTAAGCCCCGTTTTGTTGTCGTTCTCGCAACTGATTTTAAAAGACTTTGAACTATAATCGAAGCAATCTGGATAATAACAAATTCGTTTGTGGCCTTAAAATTGATTTGTGTATCTTTAGATTGTCGGAAATATTTGAGGAAGAAACTGAGGCTTACATGCGAAAGGATCCTGATCCGTTTGATGATAGACACCCTTCCCGAACCGATCCTGATTGTGAATTGGGACGATCACTGAAGCTTCTCTTCCGAAAGGATCATTTTATGACAAAAGTGAGTATGCCCGTTTTATCGTTTATCTAATTAAATTGATAATACTTTCTTTCAAGTTGGTCAATGACTATTTGCGCGATAATTTTTTCACTCGTCAAAATATACAGAAGAGCTCTCTTGAATTAAACATTGCTGCATGCCGTTTAATCCTTGTAATTATGCCTGGTTTAGAAACATCAGCCGTCTTTCAGGTAATTGCTGTTAGTTGCTCTCAAAGCATCCTAGATGCTTCAAAACTTTTCATCGCTGTCAGTAATTTTATCAATTTCAGAATGAATACGATAACTTAATCACTCGTATTTACGGTTGGGCTGAGGATAGTATTGAACCGCTCCAAAGCTATGCAACAGGACTGCTTGGTGCTGCGATGGAGATAACAGATATCGCTGTGACTTTCCGGGATTTGAATACACGACTTGTGCCTAAAATGCTGAAACGATTACAGATGCTACAAGCAATATATAAAAGCAGGGAAAAAGATTCAACAGAAGCCAAAGGGAATGATTTTCCTGATAATAGTGTAGGAACTAATACAGATAGGGGTTTCCCATCATGGATGGGAGGCTCTGAACCAAGTAGTCCGGCCAAAATTGAAGAAACCACAACTCATAATGGTCTTACGAAGTTTCCTAGCACGTCCAATCTTTCGACCTTGCTAGAGAACGAAAATAGTATGGATGCTAGCCAACAGAAAATAATTAAGAAATATTTGATACCTATTCATCCTGCCACGACTGCCACCAGTCAAATGCTCATTTTACGTTATCTTACGTCGATGGGAGAGTACCAAGAGGTAGATAATTTTTTTACATAGATTATTTTTACTTATTTACAAAATGGTCTTTAGTTTCTAGGCCAAGTATTCGAACAAGGAGCAATGCAACTTATTTTCGGGTATATTGAAAATATAGATCCTCGAGACACTTGCCTGGCTTTCGAAGCCCTAAAGTATTTGGCATCGTTACTGTGTCATAAAAAGTTTGCTCTGGAATTTATATCTCGCGGTGGATTAAATGTAAGTACCATATATTTCACGAATAAATTTAAAGTGAAGTAATGTTTCTTGCAGCTTTTACTAAAAGTGCCGCGACCAAGTATAGCATCAACGGGAGTTTCAATTACATTTTACTATTTGGCTTACTGCGAAGACGCGATGGAACGTATTTGTGCGATGCCAAAAAAAGTCATTACTGAGCTTGTTAAATATGCTCTTTGGCTATTGGGAAGGTCTCACGATTCTGGAAAGTGCCACGCGACAATGTTCTTTGGATTAAGCTTCCAATTTAAAGTAGTCCTCGACGAGTTTGATGCCCAAGATGGGCTCAGAAAACTGTATAATGTGGTAAGCAATAAAATTAAATGTGTGAAATCATATTAACACACAATTGTTTAAGATCTCTATTTTACCAATTCTTGCTGTGGAAGATGCTGCACAAATGAATGATGACGAGGAAACTGCTGCACGAACTTTAGTAAAACACGTATGTGTTGCTTTGAAAAAATACATGGAGAGTCACTTGTTTTACAAATATCAACATTTTATGAGACAACAATGTCCGTCTAGTGAAATATCTCAGCCGGTCATCAAAGCAGCTAAATTAACTTTGGAACAGGTTAGCGAACAAGTACGAACATTGCAAGAAAATTTACCAGTCAAGATGCATTGGGCCCCTGTTGATCAGCTTCTTAAGCTCGGTGGAGTTAGTTTACTTTTACGGATAATTGCGTTTTCTTATGAATGGAATAGCAGCGGCCGGTAAGTTGTATAGTCGTATGTTTCTCCAAAGAACCTAACAACATATTTTATAGTGCTGAAACTGTTCGTTCGGCTCTGGATGTTCTTTCTATTTGTTGCGTTATACCGCGAGTTTATCAAGCATTCTGTGATAGAATGGAATTGCCTGATGGATACTTGCCTGGCTCGTCAGCTGGCATTAATGCTATCTTGGGCGCAGCAATTGGAGAAATTGTTACAGATGCCGAAGTACAGAAGTCCGCTTTAGCGGTTCTTGTACATTGTGTCTGCGCTCCAACGAATCGGGTAAGATAAAAGTTGTTAATAGCTTTTGTTTGTTGAAGTAATATGTAAAAAATTTTAGCCCATTTCATTTAACAAATATGGCTCTGCAAAGAAGAAAGGTCCTCCGCACAAACTTTCCGAAGAGCTAGTGGAAAAAGTGTGGGAGAGTGTGTGTTCTAACAACGGCATAATAGTTCTTCTTCAATTGATGCAGGTGAAATCGCCAATCACTGATGCAGACTGCATTCGAGGTATGGCGTGTCGGGCATTAGCAGGCCTGGCACGATCTGAAAGAGTGCGGCAGATTGTTGGAAAATTACCTTTGTTTGCTAGTGGTCAAATTCAGCATTTAATGCGAGATCCTATATTACAAGAAAAACGAGCAGAACATGTTTTGTTTCAAAAGTACGCTTTAGAACTTTTGGAACGAATTTCAGGAAAGTCGAAACCGGTTAACAATCAATTTGACGCTTCTCTATCCACAATTCATAAAGCGAATGTGGTGGCTCAAACTAGGATTCAGTTTAATGAGCAACAGTTGTATCAACTTATCTATGATCATTTAGAGTCAAAGGGAATGCATTCATCTGCAGCTATGCTCCAGAAAGAAGCTGGTCTTAATGTACCACCTCCAACGAAGTCATTTCATCATTCACCTTTGGATTTCAAGTATATTCAATAAATGTTTTAGTTTTATCGTTACTAACTTTTTATTTATAGGGTTTTGCCTTCAAGCTCAATTTCGAGATCGAGGATCCGGGCAAGAACACAAGAACTTAATTCAGCTATTCATTCGGCCGTTAATGATTCAAATAATTCATTGCCCTCGGTAAACGGACCAACGCAGATTACAGGGTCTCCTGAAGATTCCCAACCGCTCAATCAATCTATGACGCCGATAAAACTTATAAAACGAGCAAGCATTTCAAGTTCCTTAAATACATCCTCATCTGCGCCCAACTCGACGCAGAGATCACTGCAGAAACAAATATCCTCAAGTGAAGTCTATGCTGGTTCTGGTGGTCAACGCAACAATTGGAACTCAAATAGTAATATAACGCTGACTACTATTGTGACGGAGTATTTAACCAATCAGCATGCACTTTGCAATAATCCTATGTCCACATGTCCGCAGTTTGATCTTTTTAAGCCGCATAAGTGCCCCGATCCAAAACCTAGCAGAGTGATGGGCTTGGAACAGAACTTAACTGCTCGTTGGTTTAAGGCACAAGCAGGTTACAATACAATGAGGCTGGATCGTCGATTTGTCCATACACATTTCTGCCCCACGAGGACAATAAGACCTCAGGATTATTCAGAGCTACAATTTACTTGTTGTGATATTCTGCCTTGTAATAATTTAGTTGTTGTGGGCACCTACCACGGGGAAGCGAAAGTCTATAACATAAATGAAGGTTCCGAAGAATTTTCTGCTTCTTGCCACAGTTCATTTCTAGATAATGTGAAATGTAATCGGCAAGGAGATTTGGTATTAAGTTCGTGTTCATGGAGGTCTCCTCTTTCTGTTCTGTGGTCTATTAGCAATAAGGAATTTGTCAGTAAACTTCAGTTCGATGAGGATTTTTATTGTGAGTTTAGTAATTTAACGCAGGATAAAATTCTGGGTACGAAAACCGATGTAAGTCATCTCCATTAAAAAGAATTTTATGTATGTTTTATATCTTCTTTTCTCTGTAGGCTGCAACGATATACGATCTTAACACAGGGCAGAAAATCTCATCTTTTGTGCCTACAATATCAAATCAATACACCAAGAACAGGGCTACTTTTTGTCCAACAGATGAACTTATTTTATCAGGTAGGTGTCTCAGAAATTCCTCCGAGATTCCATTACATGGTTTATATCCTTAACTTTTTAGATGGAGTTCTTTGGGACGTCCGTTCGGCAACTGAGATCCACAAATTTGATAAGTTGAATCAAACTTTATCTGGTGTCTTCCATCCAAACGGTTTAGAGGTAAAGAGTACTTTACTTAAAAGGACGTAATGTAACGTAATATTTCTCTATTTGTTAGATTTTATCAAATACAGAAGTTTGGGATCTAAGAACATTCCACCTTCTGCAGACAGTTCCTGTTCTTGATCAGTGTTTAATAAAATTCTCTCCTCTTAATGTGATCTATGGAATCAATTTAGATTTAGATGCTCGTGTTGATTTTGAGCCACCGAACAGCTACGATACCAGCTTTAAAGTTTTAGATAGTTTCGACTATTCGAGCATATCGACCATAGACGTAAAACGAAACATTTATGATATTAGTATCAATAAGTACGGAAGTCATTTAGCGTTGGTCGAGAATCAAGTTGCATACGATTCACTACAAGAAAGTTTCATTCGGATATATTCTGTTGGTGATCGAAAAAACGATGAGCAGGAAGAGGTGAGGTTTAAAAATATGTTCGCTTGCAATAAATTCACATTTCTCTTCCATACCTTAAAGGAAGAAGATGAGGAACTTGAAACTGAGGAGAATTCCGGAAGTGAAAGTGATTCTAGTCACAGTAAGTATAGATAGTTTAATGCTAGTCATCCCTGCTATTAGTACTGCTACTTTAAATATAAATTTTGCCACAAAACAACATTTCGCTGTTCGTAATACCCATTGCTTTTGCTTTATAACACACATTAATGTCGACAGTAATTGCATAAGAATATGTTTCGCGAAACATATCCTCCTATTCCAGTTTTTCGATTGGACAACGGCGAAAGGCGAAGAAGGCGCCGCAACAGACGGAGGAACAACGACGATGACGAAGAAAATGGTAGTAATGAAGAAGAGTTCAGCGAAGGAGAATGGGAGGTAATGAATACGTCCTCTAGCAGCGATAACGACGAAGGAGATAATGATGGAGATAACGATGGTGATAACGATGGAGGAGACGAAAATGACGACAACGATGATAGCGGTGATAATGGTTCCTGGACATCCGAATCGGACGCGATGGAAATTGAATTTGACCTGTTCTGACCCGGGCTGGTATTTTTTGCATCATCATAATCACACTTCACTGTAAAGACCAAAAGATAAAAAGTCGTGAATTGAAATATGTTAACTATTCTTTAAATAAATCTCACTAAAAATCAAAAGATGTAGCCACCTTAACAAAATTTAGAATTTTTTTTTTAATTTTTGTCTATGAAAATGTTGACTGTTCTTCCGATTTTCAACTTGGAAGCAAATATCCAAGTGTAAAATTATGTAGTTGTTAAGGACTCTAAAGGAAATGGTTAACATTTTCTTTGAAAGCTGCAAATAATGATCTTTAAGTGTTGTAAATATTGATACTATATTGTAAATTATTAAATAAAATCACACGAGCCTGTATTTTTTACGTTGGCGTTTAATTTTGCATGTGTTTGAGCCAGTCTCAAATTAAAAATAAAAACTCTTAAAGGGGGATTAACATTTTAAATATAAAAGTAGCATTTAGTAAATCGTTACACTGAAAATGATACAGAATTCAAAAGCAATTCTGTAGAACAAATTGTACGTTTCTAACAAAAGACAATTTTTATCTAAAAAAAAACAATTCCTTAATAAAAAAAAAACGTTCTAAACATTGCTAATTGATCTAACTGAGTGATACCCTAGTAAGTTGAAACAAGTCATTACCCGAAGATTTTGTTTTAACTGTAGGTCACTAAAATGCCGTAAAAAATATGACCTCGAATTCACAATTTTTCATAAGAAATGTGCCGTCTTAATAATGTCAAGATGTTTTCAGGTTTGGCTGTTGCCTCAATTTTTCAATTGCTTTCTTAATCTGATCATACACTTGGTCATAACGCTGACTTAATTTTTACAAGGTACGTGCTTTCTTTCGATTAACGCTTTTGCGTTTTAAATATAAAATAAATATTAAAATGAGTCAATGATAAATTAAAGCAGAAAAGTTTTCTTATTTTTTGTTTGTTTAAAATAAAATTTTGTTGTTAAGCTTTTGAACGCATTCAGTCTAAATAGTTTTCAAAAAAATTTAAGAATTTGCAATTAGAAAAAAACAGTTCGAACAGTCGTAGAAGTTCATTTTAAGATTTAAGAGTAATGAGAAAATAACTAAACCAAATAAATTTCGCATAAAAGGTTTAAAAATTAATAAAACATGCAGATTTCTCTTCGCTACGATACAAATCACTATTATTAACAAGAACATAATCAAGTATATAAAAAATTATTGCAATTACAAATTTTATTCGTTGGCGTATGCATAAAATAGCAATTATGTAACTATGACCAAGGTGATTTATTCAATTGGGTCGCTGAAAGATAGAATCAATTAAAATTTGGATCTCCCACAGCTAGAAAAGAAAATGTTGCAATCATGGGACAGCTTTAAAACTAACGAATCTGGCAAAGTACCACATGTGGAACCTTGGATTAAGTTCATTGTCATATTAAGCTGTACATTTATGTCTAATAAAATACAGTAAAGAGTAGTTCATTTGGCAAGAAATTAAAGCGAACCCGGACTTTTTCAACCCAGCCGGGAGGTGATAAATATCACCTTAACCAAGTCCCATTCGGCCACTTGTCGCCTCAATATTTGAAAGTGTTCAGTTTTACTTTGAAATGGAGACAAAATGACTAGAAGACATTTTTCTTGTTAACCTTGTGCTGCCTTCTGAAGTATTCTTTTCAAAGACTTTGCTGAGAATGCACGATTGAAAGTTACACCATGGCTCTTCAACTGTTACGTTTAGTTACTTATCCATTTCAGTGTCACCAAAAGGCGTACGAGAATTAACTTTATTATAATTTCCCTTAAGCTTAAAATTGTGGCTAAATTAAGTACAATTAAAAAAAATATTCGTAGCCAGAAAATTGTTCCTTTCGAAATATTTAACCTTTCAGTTTTCCAAGATTTTCAGCTATAAACTTGTAGCAGTCTGTAATTTTGATATTTAGGGAAAATTAATACAAATTGAATTGACAAAGGTATGAAAAACCTCAGGAATGACGAAGAATTGTAAAAATGAATATGAAATCAGTTTCAATATATTCTACTTTAACCCTCAGATTCGATTTTTTCATTTATATACTCTTGATTGCTAAAATTTGTACTTTTCAAGGATAATTTGCTTATTAAAGTAACTTCAAATAAAACAAAGCAATATTAGATTCGACATAGCATAATCGTAAAATAAAGTTTGTATCTTATTCGTTTTTTAAATTTTTTATCTTACGGCAGTTCTTGAGTGAGATCAAATATGGTCTTTATTTTAAGTTATGTTTTAGTTAAACTCCCGTCGAAATCAAACTCGTGTGATGCTCGGACAAGTAGCAAACAAATTCTAATCATTTGTATTTTGGTTTTTAAACAAACCAGACAATATCTCTGGAACAACATTTTAAAAAAAAACATTTGATGAGTAAACATGGTTTTTGGACAGATTTTTAATATGTATAGATATTTCTCATCTCACTGATGATTTTCGCTCTTTAACTAAAAAGAAGAAATTTATAATCTATTAAATTTGAAAATACCTATGTAAATAAAACAAAAGTTGAGATATCGAGATTGATCGGAGCCAAAAATATAACTTCGACTAATACGTTAAATTCAAATTGCAGCTTTTAAACACAAACAAAATAAATTATAGTTAAGAAATTATATTTTGCACTTTTCTTTTTCAAATGACTTTCTTATAATTACGGCCAAACAAAAAACATATTAATTTTTTGTTCTTCTTTTTTCATTTGATTTTCGAATAGGTTATCAAATTTAATACAATTTTTAAATTTAAACTAAATGAAAAAGATAATTAACTACATTTTTCCTGAAAATTTTTTTTAATATCATCAATTATCGATCGAATTGCAAAATTAGGATCTTTGGACTCTTTTAACAGTTGATCAGCTAACTTCTCAATTTTGTGATTTTGATCAATAGAAGCACACTAGAAACGTTATGAATCCAAAAGATACAACATATAAGATTATAAGCATTGGGATCTAATAGACTTTGCGAAGTAAGTCAACATATAAAGCAATATTTTTGCAGTATTAATTAGACTTCTCGTAAATAATTAATACTGCTTTGGACCACAAACAAATGTCAATTAATTAAAAAAATACGGTCTGCCAGTTTCTAGAAATAACTTTAATAAATATTCACAATATCTTCAGGAATAAAATTTTTTTGTAGAAAGATCGCTTTCTTACCTCGAACGGAAAACAACTATATACATATTCAAAATTCTTTTTCAAGCAGTGTGCTTTTAGCAATAAAGGTTCTAAAGCCCTTAATTTTTACCAGATTAAATTAAAACTTTTCAACGACCATTGTGAATCAAGATATAACAAAAAGTAACAATTTATATAGATAACATAAAAGGTAGAAAAATAACTCTTCGTTTTTTTATTAGCAAGAGCGTCTAAAAACTTCATCTGTTTACCATATGCCTGCAATCGATTAATTTGTCACCTTAAACAATCAAAACAAGTTGTCCAAAATAATCTGAACAAGAGTGTTGTTCTAGCGTTAAATCGACACAATTAGAGATAAGTGCCGAAAGCTTTGTATCTTTCGAAAGCAATCCCCATTTTTTCATGCCTTCATAAGCCAAAATAATAAATGCATTCAAATCTGAAACCTGGAGTAGGCAGAAAATGTTGGTTATTTTTTTTACATTTTTTTGCAATATATATTTTTTTCATATTATGTATGTTAAGGTGCTCCACAGAGTGGCACAGAACCCCAGCTGCAGCACACGTTCTGCTCTTTTTCCCACCTTTTCATCTTGACTCCGATTCATTGTTGGGCGCTCCATTCTCAGTTTATTTTTGTAAGCGATCACGATCGGTTCACATATCAATACGTCGTCTTACTAAAAATCATTCACTCATGTGAAGAATATTACTACGATTTCTTGATCGACCAAGTGCGGTGTATGTTTCCATCGCTAGAGTTAATAGAATGCTGTCCTACCGCGATTGATCGGTACCTATTTGTGATCATTTAAATTGTCCAGGAGGATCAGTGCTTATATTGGCAATTTGTTCGAAAGCTATATTTAGTACATTGTAACTATCTGAGTGACCAGTGGTCTGTTTCGTATTTAAACATTCGAGCCGCAGAGGGAGTGTTATTTGTTATATAGTGTAAAGTGTTTTGGTGTGTTGCTTGAATTTTCATGAAAATTGCTACCACTCTGACCATACCGCCAATATGAAGGAGGAAGATCTCGTAATGGCAAGGGCGATCGTTGCTGAATCCGAGTCACCGGGGGGTTCCCCAGCGCCGTTGCGCAAAACCCGTGTCTCTCAACTAAAAGATAAGACTGGACAATTTCGGTACGTATATTTTAAAAGTTTCCGCACCTATTCCAAAAACGTATTATAAATAAAAATCGTGCGTGCGTTATGGTTATTTTTGGAATTTTTTTGCTTATCTAGTCACGCTTTTTCACTTCAGTTGTATCAATGGAGAACATTTATTTTTATTACAGTGCAGAATGTTATGTACAATATCTGCGAGCATAGAAGTAAAACATTTCCGAAATAACCATTCAATATGAATGGCTATTCGGGAAGTTAACTGACAAAGGTTTTCTGGAACTTTGAATTAACAATTGTGAGACGTTACATGGAATCGAACAAAGCCTGTCACATTTTGCAGGTGTGTTGTTCATGAAAATCATGCGCCATAATCTGGCATTAAAAAAACTATGAAGGAAAACTAGTTAGGAAATAAATGGTGTATGGCCTGTATTGCTTTCATATAAAATGAAATAATTTTATGACCTTTTTATCCGATATTTAACAACTGTAGAAAAGATCCTTTTCGTAAAAGATATTTAAATAAAATTACACGTCTCGTTTTTATTACTAAAATGCATTTATTATAAAAGAACTCGTCCCGATTATGTGGTTTCGTCCCGAGACTGGAAAATTAACAAACATTACAATTTTGTAGTTCTTTATTTTTAAATTTGCAGTAAATATTTGTTTGCTTTCTCTACTATGTATTTATTGTGAATATTTGCTCTTTTTTGTTTTCCGATAAAAAATATTGTATTTTATTATTCATATTCTCGATGCCCTTTCTTATTTGTGAATCAACACTCTTTTTAACTTACGTTAAATTTTTTCAAATATCTATATACATATACTAGCTATTAATTTATTTTAAATCAGCAATTAAAATAACAAAATATGTCTACACATATTTCTTTAATTTTCTTAAGGTTTATGTTTATATTTGTATAATTTCTGAATAATGCAGGACTAATATAAAATCGGGCTTAGATAAACAAATCACATCAAGAAATTCTCTACGAAGGGCAGACTTTTTTTATAATTATACAATTTGATTCTCACTCTCTAGTACTTCGTTGTTCTTAAAACGAAAAAGATCGGTTTTAAAATCAATTTGAACTTGCTGCAAAATTAATCTACCGATCAAGAAGTTTGCCATAACATTAAATAAATATTTAGCAAGCAATTTAATTTTACTAAAACTAATGTACGATTTAATCTGTGATTACCGTGCTTTACCCGGACCGCTTTTTTTATTTCTAAATCACGAATCATAGTACTAATAAAATATTTCCGATAAAACCCTAATTTCAAAGCTTGTATTCAAATTTTAGTTGCCCTAAGAACAACAGGTTAACAATTTCTTTCTGTCTTACAATGAACTTATTCAAAAACACTAAGAAAAAATTTTGTATTAGAAAAACGTGTCTCTTAAAGATTTATAAATACGTATCAGTAAATAAAACAGACTTGGCAAACTTTTAACTTTTGTAATATTACGAAATATTTGCAATAGAAGTTTTTATTTATATGTAAACATAAAACAAGGTCGAAGCTTCTACTGTGTACAAAAAATGCTTACGCACTAGAACAGGTCTTTAAAAATCAGCCAGCAGAGCGACGTTAATTGACAAACGTTTTAAATTTTCAGGTCTTTGTAGATTTGAATGTTTAATAAACTACTTAACTTTAATCGATTAATAACTGAGCAAAAATAAATATTCATACTTGAAGATCAACTTAAAATCGTTAAGAACTTTTAAGAAACCTTTTTTGACTTTGTGAACACAATTATTTTTTAATTTTTTTCCATGAATTTGAGATATCTGTTTAATACTAATCATAATGGCTATACTTCTGCGTGGTCCAATAATATTAATTGAAAAACTTGGAATGCCAGTAATTTGAAATTCATGCATTATAGAACATAATGGTCTTTAAAAGTGTGTAAATTCTTGAAACGTGTTTATTTAACATGTTTAAGCTGCGAACGCGCGTGAGTTTTAAAGAAGCAAAAGCACGCTTGCGGTAATTGCCCTTTAATGTTTACTTAATATAATTATGTAACAGGCATTAATTGGTAGTAGGCATTTCAAGCTTATAAGTTCCTTTATAACAGTGATGGCGAACCTTTTTTCCTTGTCGGTCAAAAATATATTAATTTTTTCGTTGTGATTTTTTGTTTTGGAAAAATATAGCATTAGGTCGTTTAAAATCATGACGTGGGTCAGTCGGTGACTGTTTTTTCTTTGTTGTTTCATGAACAATAATAAATAAATGATGTTGATATTTCTAATTACGGTCTTGTTCTATCGACGGGCTGTTATTCTCTATCTTTCTCAGTTTCTGGGCATTTTTAAAGAGAATTAAATAATTATGTACGTATGATTTTAAAGCGTTGAAGTTGCACTAAACCAAGATCATTTTTAATAAAACTTTAAAATGTTATTTATTTACACGTTTAGTGTTTAGAGCAAAAAAGAAACGGAATATATGCGGGTCGTACGTTGTGTTAAGATTAAAAACACTCTATTTTTCCTTTCCCTTATAGAACAATTATTATATAAAATAGATTTATCTAGTGGAAAAGAAAAGAAAACACTCTCCTTCGAGCCGGATTTGAACCAGCGACCTATGGATTTCAGCTCTTTAATTCCATCTACAGTCCACCGCTCTACCAACTGAGCTATCGAAGGTACAATTAGTGTTTGTCTGAGAAAACATAAAACACAGAGATATTTCCTCAACTTGATTAGCTTCACTTTGGTCAACCTTTTTAATTCCACTCTTTAAAAATACGACCAATAAATGTCTTCTTAAGAAATTCTCCATGTTTTCATTTTTTTCAAAATTGAATTTAAAGCAACTGAAACATTACTCTTGTAATTAAGTCAAGCTTATTATTTCAGTCTTTTTTTACGGTTTGGCTCTGTTTGGCTTTGGCCAAATTTTCTTGCATATAAATTTCATTTTTTATTCGTTTCTCAAAAGAATTCAGAGAATTTTTTCATTAAAGATTTTAATTTAATTTTATGGGAAGTATTATATGTAAAAGATTAATAATTGTAAACGATCTGCTTCAGATATAATATAGAGTAATAAAACAGGTCAGTGCAGCATATTTTTATGTATGATTTTTCATTATTCTACTTGTTGTACTATTCCTATTTAATTCAACTTAATTTTTCATAATATAATAATAGTACATTGCTTCCGTCCTAACTCATAAATACATCTAAAATTGTAGGAATAAATTTAATAGGGATTTTTAATAACAGTCTTTATATAATAAAACGCTTGCGAGGATATTACTCATTTAAGTGCAAGTTTTACACACTTTTATCATACCTTTAATATCTAAAAATAGTTGTGAAGTGTTGCTTTGATTACGCTTTGAGGTTCTCTTTCCGGCTCCCAAACATATTTCTCTTAATTTCAATAGGCTGTATTTTGTAGTATACATTTGCCGAAAAAAACTATTCATATTTATATTTATTCTATTTTACGGGACGAAAAATATTAAGATTTGTTTTTATAAATTCATAGTGAAACCATTTGAATAACTTCGTGAGATATTTATAATTTTTTCGAAAGTGTTTGTAGTGCAACAAGTAAACTTTCAAACAAATTAAGAAATAGAAAATTATGTAGAGAATGGGAATTTTTTGAAATTTATTGCCTTGACGTAATAATTAACCCTCCTCAATGAATCTGAAAAGTATTTAGAAAATTAATCTTATCGATCTCTTTAGGCATTCAGAAACTACAGTAACGTCTTTTTCAAAGTACTAAAAATGAACAATTTTTAATATTACATGTGGTAATTTGTGCAAATGTGCTTGTTTTTTCCATTTAGGTTAAACAAATAAAAATACTTGGGTGTATGCAAATATCCGAGGCACGGCGTGATATTTTTAATTATATGGCAACGCAATTAAAATTTTCTTATAATTTTATGTTTTTAAAGTCTAAATAGTTAGATTATTAAAAATATTCAGCTTTTCAATACAATTTAGAAACAAATCATCCTCTTGAGTATGAAGGGAGGACTAAAGTCCGCGAATGGAGAGGAATGAACAAGATACGAATACTGCGATAATTGGGGCCTCATAAATATGTATAAAGGCCAAGATCGAGATCTACAAATTCGGGCCTTTCCTTGTCATAGGATTTATGCCACATAGTAAAAAAGATATACAGGGTGACTCAGTCCAGTTCCGCAAAAATAAGCGGTGATAAAAAGAAAACGCTAACGTCAAGTTTCGGGTGAGGAGAAATATTTTTAATAGCTTTCGAGTTATCAGCACTATATAACATTTTTCTATCTTTCAAGAATCACTCTTCTATTCGTCTATACGACATAGTATACATACTGTGAAACTATGATTTTACTTACTAAATAAATTATACTAAAGTATGTAAGGTTTTAAATAACTTGAGGTTAAATGTTGGTGAAAACGTAATATTTACGATTTTTCAAATTCAAATTCAAATTAGTGTTGATCTTATTGCTGTATGTAGAACAAATTATCGTATAATTTTCAAAGGAATTACTTATTGCTTTAATTTAATCATACGACATGCTAAAAGTGCCGGTGACAAGTTTTTCAGGCTTTCAGGTTTTTTGGAAAGAATTTTATAATTCTTTCTTAGTTAGCAATTAAAAATCCAGATAAGCTTTCGCTCCCTCTGAGCTGAAAAAGATTGTGGTAATTAATATTTTCACAAATATCTCGAAAATTTGTTTTATTTGCTGGCCTGCTATTCTATAGAAGAAATCATTGTAGATTAATGTGACTTGTTATAACTTGTTAATAATAATAGAATAGTATAATTGTTATTATAATAAAAATAGAATGTTACCTCGCATTAAGTCTCGTTGCTTTTGAGGTTTCGAAGACTTTTCTCGTCATGTAAAATGGCGGCGTTTATTAACAAATGGAAAGTTACAGATTTTAAACGAAAAATGGTAAACGCGTAAATGTAAGTATTGATGTTAAAATATATATAATTAATATATTAAAGTGGTTGCCACAAATAGAAGCCACCCATCAAACGTCTTATAATAATAAAGTTGCCTACCCTCTTAATTCAAATGAAATCGCACATTCTCTGTTCCCTTCTGAAAATATTTTTTGGTTAGACATCTAGAGTTAGTTTGGTTATATTTTCAATAATTTCTTTTTGCTAAATTGATGTTAAAAGAACATCTTATGTTAAACCCTAAGTTTGGTTAATGTCTTTGATTTTTGACTTGTAAAATTTTAAATTGATTTTCTCGTTGCTAGTTTCTTTGTTTATTCCAGATTCCACTTAATCCTTGTTTATGCGCTTCTTATTAACCCATTCACTGCCGAGGGACTTATTAACAATCCGTTCGCTCACGCCAAGTTATATACAATACTTACATTGTAATCTGTAGTTTAAATTATAATAAATCTGCTATAACGCCAAATTCTTGTAGTCTTTTTATTTTCCTTTACGCCAGACACCTTCAAAGAACATGGATATGCTACGGGTTAACTCGTATGTGGCACTAAAGCGGCAAAAACGCGCTCAAGCTAACTCTTAGCTGGCGCCTAAAAGCAAACCTCCAATAACGCGATATCTCGTAGTCGGCAGGAAATGGGTTAATTAAAGTAGCAAGAACACACTAACGACAATAGTATGCTTTAATAAATAACACATGCCTTTATACTTAGAATATTAAATTCTTTTGGGTCAACTGAAAACCGGAAGATATTGGCCGTTAGGCATTCAAACCAAACAAAATGGAAGTGGTGCCTACATCGAACAGGTATAGAGACTCCATATATAAAGTTCGTCCGTTAAATTTGAAAAGCAGAACAATTGGCGCGCAGAGAGCGCTGCGCTCGTTATGCCCCAAGGCATTGTAATTATATATATTAATTTTTACAGAGTCTTGTAGACAAATTATAGCTTCTTAGAAACACTTGTACAACCTTAGTCAAACCCAATAATTTCGTTTTTGCTAACCTCACGCTATTCACATGCAGGTAATTTCCCTTGGTAACTAGCGCGACTAGTGGTCGTTTTCGAAACTATTACCAAGAATGCAAGCGGTCAGACTGGCCGTATGAAACCCTCTGAAGCTCGTACTCATGTCTCTGCACTCCATGACTGCCACTGCGGTTGAACTTGCGGGGACACTAAGCCCACATGTAAATTAATTAAATCGCGTAGACAGAACTGCCATCTACGTCTTCCGGACAGTAAAAAGCCTTGCAAAGCCTAGGGGAAAACCTTAATCCTGATAATTTGAAATGTAAATTGGTAGAAACTACCGGAAGAATTTTACACTTAACCACGTGTTCAATTTACCAGCGACAAACAAAGCAGAGTACGTCGAGAACGAATAATCTGCAGGGGTATATGCAATTTGTGTGTCTACATATTTCCTAAAATTATGCTCTTTGTAAGGGAATTTCTTATAATTCACCAGCAGATGTCGACTGTTATCACATTTGACACTTCCTCTGACATTTCTTTGACATTTCTTGCACACATGAAGGTGGCAATGTTTGGAAAAAGCGACCGATAGTACATGAATAAATTTCTCTTTTTGAGAATTGTTCACATGTCTAAATGTTGCTCTGTCGCGTCCAGGAACATTCGCCGTAAAACAAAGAGGCTTCTTTTGTTTATCCGCTGAGTTAAAGTGTTGTTTTACTCGCGGAGCCAATACAACAGGCCACTCGAATGAGACCACTGGATTTGGATTTGTTTATGTGTAATGTTATTTCCGCGAGAAATCGTGCGTTTTTAATTTGAAAGTGCGTGTTTCGTTTGCCAATCGTCTGTAAAGTTTTAACAAAAAATCACCCGAAAGTATTTAATTCGCTTTGTTGTTTTGTTGGGACATTATGTCGAAACAGGTTTTAAATGGCACAAGTTCAAGCACAGGTCGCCATACACATCAAAATGATCCAAACGAAGTCGAAGCCATGCGAGAGTTTTGGTAAGATTTCTTTTAAAACAAAATAGCCGAGAATACAATCTTACATATAAAGGCGAAGAAGAAAAGGATTAAAAAATGAGATTTTGCACTGCCCGGGAATCGAACCCGGTTCTCAAGAATGGGAATCTTGCATGATACCACTACACCAGCAGTGCTTCGCCCTTTGTTGGTTTTACTTGAATAAATCAATTTAATAACGAAGGAATAAACAAGAGATTCTAGGCCTTTGACCTACTTTTCAGTTTTGAGCCATGGAAATTTGTTTTAGTATTACTTTTCAAAGAGAAAAGAAATTTCCCTTAAATAAACACTAGTAAGTGCTAAAAATTGTCCCCTTATGATGAACTGTATACTGATAAAGTTAGCTATCTATTTCCATTTATCAACTTTTTTATTTTTTGAGTACTAATTCAAGTCTATCTTGGGAACTAAGTAATTAAAAACGTAGTTCTTAGCAAAAACATTAAATTGCATTAGATTGTAAGGGTGAAGGGTGCTTTTAATAAAAAATAAAATTATACTATACATCCGTGCAAAATCAACCGAGCCTCAATATTTAAAAATATCATTTAGGTATTCTGAGGAAAATGTTGGCCTAGATTCAGGCCAAGGATGGGAAGGAAGGAATGGAAGAGTGGAAGGGCCTGAATTTTGAAAAGTTTTATTTTTCAGGCAAAATCTGGTATATTTAATTTATCACGCTTCACTTTGTGAATTTCACTGATTTTTAATTTTTTCTGTATTTCTCTTATAACTTAACAAACGTAAAACGCATTTCCTCTTAATTGTTTTGTTTGGTTTCAATTCTGCCATGCATATCGAATATTTATATTTCGCATAAGTTTGAAACTAAGTACAAAAATGTATATACGTTTAACTCTTTTATAGTTTAACAATTTTGTTGACAATCTTATAGCGTTTTCAATTTCCAAAATATAGTCTCATATATTACCAAAAAAATTTATTTTTGTTGTTTTATGAAACTGAAATTGGATTAAAATTTAAAGTATTGGTGGTGTAAATTTGTTTATAATATGTGTAATAATCTTAAGACATTCAGTACCTCAAAAGCATAGGAATATTCATACAATAATAAAAAATCTGAAAAATATGCGAAAATAGAGCTCGAAACAGATACTCGTATATCTTGTTTGTATGCTTATATGCTATATCCGTTCGAAAACAAAAAAAGAGGGGGTTTGGAGAGATAATGCAAAATAATTATGGTACGGTACCCTTTGCGCGCGTGTCAAACTCGCACTTGCCGGATTTTTGCTAAATAGTCGATTTTTCATAAAGATATCAATTACAATTTCTACCTTCTCTTAAAAAATATTAATTCAGTTGGTTACTTGTGGCGTTGAACTTAACGTTAACCTTAAAATTCGTCTGCTTTTTTTAATGAGGAAATTGTAATTTTGCTTTTTTAATGAGCAATATTATGGAACGTCGATTGTTTTCGAAAACAAAGGTATTTTGTGTTAAAGGTATTGTAAGTGTATATTTAGTAATGAGAAATTCTTTACTCCTTTCATTCAAATGAAAAATCCAGACTGTAAAATTTCTTATCAAATTTATGATGGCTCCAATCCCACCTCAAGTCAACGCACTTAACACGATGAACATATGAAATGTTTGCATAGAAGTAATTGGATAAAATTCCTAAGTACGGAACTCTGTGTACGAGTCAAACTCGCACCGGTTTATTTATACTCGAGTATTGTTCTAGGGAGTCTTTTTGTATTTTTGTCCAAGAATAAAGAGAAATTAGATCTGCTGATAATTTTATAATAAATTCAAGAAAAAAAAACATAGCGTTAATTTCAACATATGAAGCTAATCAAGCGCCACCACTATCAACGAGTTCACATTGTTGGAGTCCTATTACTCGTCACTTTTGCCATAATAAAAATACTGGTGCTTATCAAGCTTGAAGGTTATACGTGAACTTGTGAAAATATTATTATTGAGTAAAACTGGGCTCTTGTGATACTCGCGTGATCGTAGAGTGCAGCTGGCTTGCTGAGATTAAGCAACATACGACTACGGGCTAACTAGTGCTTGCTACTTTAAACTAAAATGAAGCGAAAACAAAATATGTGAAAGTTGTATGTTTGTTCTCGAAACTGCGGCAACGGCGTGATAACGTCTTCAGACGGCCATAGAGGCAGGAAGGGGACAACATTGGCATGGCTTATCAATGCTACTTTCATTTAAAGCAGACTTATCACACTGATGGTCGTCAAGTAGAAATGAAATTCCCTCGCATGGGGTCGGCATGACGCGCTTTAGATTCAAGTTATGATTACTTCACGGCAAGTGCGCAACATGCCCATGGTAGGCTAGAGCATGAAATAGTTACACGCGGATAGTGGCGCGTGTGTTAACACGTTCATTATTTGTAATTATGTGGCAGCAGCGGACAGGTTGCTCCCCAAGACAAGACACAAGGAATAAGTCTCAAAGAGTCTTCGGAGAGCTCCTCAAAAGCTGTTGGTCTATTCGCGGTCGTTAAGACTGAAGTGTTAAGATATTCATAACGCGACGTCGTCGTCGTACCATACCGCGAGACATGATGCGAGCAGCGGAGCTAGACTCTCCAGTTGCCTGCCGTGGCCGTGTCCACTAAACAAATCAGTTCGAAGCGGCCGTTTAACAAGTAAAAACGTAAAAACGTTTTGCGAATGAGCGTTATATAGTTATATTTATAAGAGTCGCCTCTACCTGGCCGAACGGGCGTATGCAGATCGTCTGGAGCGGATATTTTCAATCGGTAATTAATTCGTGATACTATCCTGAAGTGATAGTCCAATTACCGTGGATGGTTTTGAAATCAAAATCCGTGATTGTTATTGTTTGTTAGCAATTTTTTATGTTATATATTCGATTCAAAATTCAGTGTTATGTGGCTTGACAAGAGCTAGTTGATGCGGTGAAGGGTTTACAAAGCTTTCTTTTTATTTTTAAGAGTTTATATAATTTTAACTTGACATACTTATACAGACAAGTGAAATTTTTGTTATTAAGCTTTTTTCGCGGTATATTTTTTCGACCATTGCACGGTTGGGACGCCTACGGCCTTCCACAGGTTTTTTTTTTATTGAACTCTATTGTTTTTTTGGGGCAACTCGTTCATTTCGTTTTGTGGAAGAGTGCTTTCAGAGTCCGCGGGACTATTTTATATATAGGTTGGGATACGTTGCGGGGTTAATGACCAAAATTATTGAACGAACACCTCTCTCCATTGTTTCCAAGCATTTTTATTTGAGTTGCTCACCTTTTTATGCTGATTATTTGTGTGATAAGCGCATTAATGGTCATTTCTAGGAATTTTCGAACTTTTTTTCTTACCTCTTTATGTGTTTTGTTCTTCAGGCTTAATACCACGAAATGGAATCTTGTCCCCCCGTGCATTTAGTCAAAATCCACAAGTCTTTTATGACGTAAACTGAAATTTACGCGATACTTAAGTATGCTAAATATTTAAAATGCGATTAGGTAACATTTGTTCTTTAGTTATTTATATTTTTATTCATCTAAGCAAGTTGTTCTTTCGGAATGCCGTACCAGGCACCATCGTCTTCTTAACTCCCACTTAAATGTCTTCTTGGCACTGAGCATCTCATTAGTAGTCTCTGTTAAATACCTGCAGATACTGTCCAAAGTGATCAAAAACAGTTGAATAATTTTATTTGCGGATACTCCACCGACCGTAGAATGTTCAAAATGTCCAAGTGCTTACATCAACAACAATCGAACGTCTTGATAAACACACCTTGCCGGAAGTTGAATTAATCGGTGTTTATTTTAAACATGCGTATATTTTGCTATTTCAGTATATTTTGCTATTTCACTTCTATGCATGCTAAACATTTCAGACAACACTATGAATTTCTGCATTCGCATCACTTTAATAAATAATTTAACTGGTTTTATTCGTAATACTCCTTTAAATGCAATTCATTTAATTTTGTTTTTATTTCTTGAATATCACTAAAGTTTATACAAAACTGGTTTTAGGAGGATATAAATTTCATAAAATTGTCATATCTGTAGAATTTTTCCAAAAATAACTTTTTTATTACAAATTTTTTAAAAATGTGTTAAACCCCTGACCTAATATTTAAAGTCTCTTTGAATGTTTTATGAGGAATAAGTCTTTGAAAATCGCCACAAAAAGTGACAATCCCACGGTCATTTACGAAATGTTTATTAATTAGTTGCATATTACTAATTTATAAAAAATGCACTGTCTTATCTCTAGGTAGTTTTGTAAATTCAGATTTATGGCTTTTTGTCGTCTTCCTATTTGTTTAGGAAGAACTTAAAAGATTTACAAATAATTTTTCGTTTCCACATTTTTTGCATTTGTGTGATATTTGAAATTTAATACTTTTACTGCATCCTTATCGGGATGTTAAATTTAACTGACAATATTTGAAGTAAACATTAAACAGTTTTAACATGATATTTTGTTTTTCAAATAATCAAGTCATGCTTTCAGATTTTCAGTTCATTAGAAAAGGTTTTGTCCTATTTAAACAGATCGTAAAACGTAAAAGTGGACAACTTTCCTTGTTGTTACTCGTATAAAGTAAATTCAACTATCATTCAAGTCTATCAAAGACTATCGATTAAGTAGTCTATTAGGAACTATCAAAACAAGAAATAAAAAGGAACGGATTTTATAAAGAGGTTAGCTCGTAGCGTTTTTTGTTTTGATTTTTGGATATTTCTTATATCAAAACGTACGCAGATTTTTATTGGCAGATTAATTAATTTTTGTAGTGACAGAAATGACACCAGCAACAGTTGGAAGAAAGCTATTTGTGCATATCTATTTAATTTATATAACTTATCAGGGTAATTATTGCCCAGTTGTTATTGGATTGAATTTGCAGAATGAATATAATCTTGAGTCTAGAAATTTTTTGTCGGAAAATTGATAGATAACTTTTGGTAGGATTCCATTTCTTTATTTAATAACACTCTTTAAAAATCAGAGTATTAATATTGCTAATAGCAAAACCTGCAACAATAAATAACATTTTATGATAACCTATGAGTTATTTAACAGTGAAGGTTATTTATATAATATAAACACCTAATCTAATAATAGCAAAACAAAATACAAATAATATTTTAGATTTTCATGGGTACCTATGGGCAAAAATCTTATTTCTTTATCTTCAGCAGCTCCCGAGAGATACGCGATGAAACATTCAAACAAATATTGCTTTATAAAGAAACACTATCCAATTAAAAATTTAAAATGAACATTAAATATTTAATTTAAATATTTAGCAAAACAATCGAAAAAGAGGCAAAATTCAAAATTGGGGTCGATATTTCATAAACATTTCCAACAGGATTGTCGTAATTTTTTTTTTCCTTTTAAAGATTGAAATTCTCGAGAAAACACTCGAAGAATTCTTAAGATAAAAAAAGAGTTTTAATTAATATTTAATACACTAAGAAACTTGTCGCTTATTGGCAAGAGCAGGTGAATGCTTAAAAGTCGCTACCTGAATAGATTTGTATATTCGTATAGATAATTGTCCTATATTGCGTTATTCATGTTATTTTGTATGAAAGAATTATTAATTCATAAGATTCTTGTTTTAGAGTTATTTAAAATTCTAAAACCTGCAGTAAATCAGAAGTCATTTGCTTACGAAAACTAAATTAAAAGTGTATAATTAGAGGTCATTTTATTCCTCAAACCTTGCCTTTTAAGTAACACTATTAGAAGCTTAATTACCTAGTGACTTACTATTTCAAAATTTCCGTAGAAATTTGTCTTTATTCAAATGTATCTAAGCAATTCACATGTGACAGAACAGTTGAGGGTAAAAAAAAAATCAATATGTGGCTGATAAGGAAGACAATAAACAATTCAAGTTATTTCCGAAGGGCAAGCGAATGGTAATATACAAATCAAATGCTGGGACCCGTGGCAGTCGCATCATGAATAAAAGATTCTCCGTGTTGTGTAATTATAGCTATAACTATATTACTATACCGGAGGGTTCGTGTGCTAGACAACACAGCACACAACGAACTGGTTTATGACGGCATTTTATTGAAAGTGATAATTATTTAATGCTGATTACACACTCCATCTTTGCATGCCAGTTATATGCACTATGAGGCACTGCTAAGGTCACCTATTACTTTTATTTACCCTCTGTTGTAATACGCGTCATAGCACGAGTTTCGAATGATGCACAAAACTTATGTGTAGGTTCGATGGCGTGATCACCTCGACAATATTTGATCATTACAACAATTTGAAAATGATTTGCAATTTATACGACAAGCACTGCTGAGATCTTTCCTGCCTGAGCAAGTTAGAAAGCCTGATTGGTTCTTTGAATCCATCCGTAGACATGATCTTCATACACTCACGAAGGTGACTGCATGTCTGTAAATGGTGGAAGAAGAAACAAGTATCTCACCTTTGATCGGTGATCTAAATGTGGTTATAGAATAACTACGGTATGATGTTAGGTCGGAAAAAGATCAGTAATATTTGTAAATAAGGAAGATCTGTACAAAGTCTAGGTGTGGCAGTTTAACGCAAACATCTCATCTTCAATAGTAGCTAAGGTTTTCTCCCTAGTCAACTGTTTTTCAATTTTATCACGTTTCATACTTTCACTTTTTGTGAAATGTTTGCATTTTTAGAAGTTTGAGAAATAGGGGAATTACTCTTTGTTATATTAAGTTCAGGCTAAATTGTTCAATGTCCATCATTATTGAGTGAACTGATGAATAAACATATTTGCAGATGCATGAAATTTTAATTTCAAAATTTTATTTAATAAGATGACAGGAATTTACAAAAATCGTAAGAGCTGGGTTTTGTGAAAAATAAGTATACTAATGTGCAGAAAATTCCCTGTTATTGTCAGCAATTATTATAGCAACAAGATATTGAAAATAGGCAGGTTGTTAGGTAAGCAAGCAAGCACAGACTTGGAAAAATCGTAGTATTATTAAAATTGATTACTAGCATCAGAAGCGCAGCGATCACAACGGAGCGACTTAGTCTTAAGTGGAATTGATCTTATGTATATTATAACTCCATCCGATATTCGCTCTATCCTGTAAATCAATTTTAAATTGTTTCCATCAAAGCGTGAATTACATCATTCTCTGTATAGTAACAAATTTTGATACCTGACTTCCATTGACCTTCAAAATTTAACCAGTTTTCATCCTTACATCGACTTGACTTAAATTGATCGTCCGATTCTTGGAAAATTTAGCTAGCCAAGTTTTTTTTTTTTTTGACACTATAATTGTCAAGGTATTCAAATAATTATATGCTTTTTTTCTATATAATTTGACGAATTATTTGTCTTAAATATTTATCAGTCACATCTTAGATTACCTCAATATTTTTATTTTTGTTTTTGTATCTATGAACTTTAAGGTCATCGTTATTAATTTTATAAAAAGCCAATCAAAGTCAGTCAATAAAGAGTCCGACAAAGTTATTTTATCTTATCTTTATATTGCAGATTCACCAGTGATTATCATTCCTAAAGTAAATAATTTTTTTCACCCGCACCAGATCATTCTCATAGTATTTTGCTATTTGCAGATTAATATCTGAATATAATTTTATTCTGGTGATATTCTAATCTCTTTGTCTTTCCAATGCCAAACTTTTGATATGGCATTATATAAAAACCTTCTGTTCTGTCTGTTTTATGACTATTTCTTTAAATTTCGTTACTTACAATTTTTTGATTCATTCATACTGTGCCATAAGTCTTGAATTATTAGTTTTTAAAATTCGTTGTTTAATTGAATTTGTTTTTTTTTCTTCATTGTCAATTAAAAAATGTATAACGTAAATTTCTTTTAACTTTTACAAGTACATAGTTAAAGTCAATAATCGTAGGTGAACTTTTGTTATCAATCAACAGTACTCGCCTGGCCTTTTTTGGAATGGAATTACGTGTTGTGAAGTGATACATATTCATTAAGTATAATTGATTTGTATTTTGTAGTACTCGTTTTGCCTTTTTTCCGACAACAAATCGAGTGGAATTTCGTATGTATTAAATGATACGTATACAATTAATATGATAAAATATTTTCTTATCTCTATTCAAATTATAATTCCTGATATTAAAAATATTTGAAAAGAATTAATTTATTGCTGACTAAAACGATTTAGCCGCTAACATTTTTCACTGAAAATAGGTGATGTCATATTGTGAAACAAAAAAATTATCAAAAAAGAAAAAAATCTGTGCTAGTAGTCTAGTTTCCTAATAGTTAAATAATCGATATAGTCTACGTCTGTATTCTGTTTTGCATAGAACGCATACGAACTTTCTTCGACCCACTTGCGCCTGAAACAAAGTCGTCAAAGAATCAAAAGTGCACACCTTGACTGTGTGCCTACATGTCGGTTATTCATAGTACTCCTTTTGCGGAACAGGTAACACGGTCCTTTCCTTTTCTCGCGAAAAGGTACATAAGTGCATTGTAGAGACGTAAATTAGGCCTAAAGAGCTGTCCTGCTAAACTCAAGGGCAAAGTTTTTAAGGGTACAATACGGCGGAAGGACGCAAAAGGCATGTTTGTGGGATCTTAAATTAATGAAACGTTTTAACCATTAAATCGTTTCAATAACATTGCGACATTCGTTTCAGTATGCATTCCCATAAATTGCTATAATTATGGCATGCTTATCGGATATTGATCTTGCGACGCTGCATAAAACGCGACTGGAGGAACGTGTACGTTATAAGCTTTCATCGTGGACTTTGAAACGAAATCTAGACAATTGCTTCGCTCTCAACGATATTGCAAAGAAATGTGTTCAATATAATTTGGACAATAAGGCAAAAGTACTGAGCAACTTAATTAGTCAGAACTTTAACTGTGATGAACTTAGTGAAAATATACAACAATTGAAACTACAGAAGGAGGAGGATTTTCTCAGGAATGACTGTGGATTGAATAATAACAATTGCTTCTCCAGTGCAACTAGAAGACGAAGATCCGGGACATGGCCGTAAGTTTACCATACTTTCTTTCTTATATTAGTAAATGGGGTACGTATATGAGATTATCTAACGTCTAAGCGCATATTCTTTAAAAATAGCTGATCTGTATCCGGCATTGCATTTATAAGTTAAATACAATAATCTGCTGACTAAAACCTGTTTACGAAAATTCTTAAAGAGAGTGGATCAGCAATAGCGCAACTTGTCCACTATTTCAAACGCTGCTGGTTCGATCCCGACTTTAAATCCAGTAATGTATCCTGCGGTTTATATCAAAATATCTATCTACAAAGTAACTTCTTAAAAGATTATAGATTTTTAATAAATTTGCTAACGTGGCGCCTTTTGTTCTAAATAAATGTAATTAGTAATATTTTATTTAAATTAATTTCGAATGTCATTAAAATGGCATAAGCCAAAACAAAAAATGAAACGTAACGTATAAACTTTACGATTTTAATAATAGATTTTATTTTATGATTTTAATAATACAGTAAAAGTTTATGAAAGTTAAATTATATCTTATTAATTAATAAACTGTGTAGTGTTTTTTATTCAGTTGTTGTTGTTGCATATTTCAACATAGAGTTCAAAGTGGATCGCTGGAAATATTTTTTGTGTGTAATTGATAAAATAAATATTACTAAAATTCCAAATTTTGAAATTAAATTGATTCGTTTGTAACGCGTGCTTGATGCTAATACCCTAAAAATCTACGTAAAATTGTTCTGATTATTTTTTCTCGTTTACGTAAGTTTGCTTGCTGCATAAATTTTTTTACTTTGTCATTGCTATTACGTTCTACCATTAAATATTCAAATTAACCTGGAAAATGCAAATTCTTTCTTCTTTGGCGGTCTGTGGTTTAAAATAATGACTTCCTTCATTTTACCGTGAACCTTCGTAAAGTTTGTATAAGCCGGGTTTGGTAAAAAAAACTGCATACTTTGGCTATTTGAAGAGTGAAAATTTTGGAACGGATAATTTAATTTGCAAACTAATTAAAAGAAATTTCTTTGTGAAATTGAAATTAAACTTCATGCAAGGTTGTACTTTATAAAAAAATACAAACAAGTGGTTTAGCAGTTATATGTACTTTTTGTGTAGTTAATTCTCGAGTGCATAACATTAGTTTTTATTTTCTACTATGATACATTGAAATATCATCCAAGTATGTTGATTAGGGTGTCTATTTAAAGTATTTTAGAGAACATTAAGAAGAGCCAAACAGCTAGAAATTATATTAAATTGTTTAAAAAATTGGAGTATGGCTGTTTGTTTGTAAAGTGAGCTAGAATTCAGCTCAATAATGGGATGGAGTACAAGATTTAAATTCAGCTTAAAAATTTATATTTTAATCTGCAGGCGTTGTTTGAATTATTTTTTTGGGCTACTTGTAATTTTCCTGTAGAGTTATAATTAAAAAATAATAATAAGGTATTCTCAAAGTCGGAAATTAGGTCTATAGATTTTAAACTTAAATTATACCGCTTATATCTAGCAGAAGTAATTGATTCAATGAATGGCATGTGCACATATTTGTTATATGATATCAAAATGCCGTTAACAGTGAGCACGATCGTGAATATCACCCGAATTTCTACTCAAGAAGTGTACCAGTGTCGAGAAACTGCAAACGAGACGGCATTCCAAAAATCGAAAATGATCATGCACGTTTGCTGATTAAAGTAATTTGTACTTTTCCCAATTAGTGCAAAATGCCAGTCCCTATTGCGGCTACTGTCCATCGCCGTAGTAGCAGTTTTGAATTTCGACTCATACCTCACCTCAATTTATGTCTGCAATTAAGACGCGCACTGCTAAGAAAGACTTTTTTGGTATGGGTTCCAAGACCTGTTTCCAATGTCTGTGATTCAGCCACGATGATCAGCGGTGATCGTCGACATCTTGAAACCTACGAGTTCAAAGTTGTGGGCTAGTAATTAGTTTATGTTTTTCTTAGGATCGCTCGGCTTCTACCTTGGTGAAGGATTACAATATACCTAATGTCTAATGCTAGAGATAATAATTTGGGGGGAATTTCCTTGACTTTTTATGGTTAATAGCTGATGTCCGTCTACGATATTAATAACGATCAAGAATAAACCCAGACACGCGAAGACATTAAGATGTTAAAACGAAGCGCATACCTGAAGACTTTTCTTGTCCGCCTTGAGCAATCATTGTTTTAGTTTGACGGAAGTCTTCAATCTATCAACAAGCTGTGCCATATTCACAAAGCCGTGTACGCAGTTTGATAACAAAATATTTTATTAAACACGTTGCTATTATCACTACAGTTGATATGGTTAACCGAAAATTGCTCTATCGTCGCGAATTTTCTCTGCAAGAAGAGACCAGTTTTGGATTACATGATTCAAGTGTTTTCAATAGTGGTCAATCGGAAAATTATAGCAATGAATCGTTGTACAATTGTTCGAGTGATCAGAATGAAAACGGTTTGAGGATTCAAGAAAATTCTCAGCAGGCGAATACCGGCGTATCACAAAAAATTCTAAGGTCACTAGTAATTACAATTTAAATAACTTACGTAAAATATTGTAACTCAAAATAGTGCGTAGAAGTGAAACTTTTGTTGCGTGAAACACAATTTAAAATACGAAAAAGTTATCGCAAAAAATGACTGATAATTACATACTACTTTATTATATCATTTTTGTAAATAATAATTTATTATACATTGTTGAAATTTGATTTAGTGGACAACTTTTATTTTTATTTATATTGTTTGTATCTAAATTAGACGAAATTATCAATTCGTAGTTGAATTTGCTTGTTCTGATCTTGACCTTCAAAGAACGCAAAACAGTACGAGTTTCTTGCCATTAACTATAATTTTATTTTATGCGAGGGAATTATGCGTTATTTGTCTATTCAATCGCTTGCAAAATGATTTTTACGACACACACTTGCTTAGATTTTCAGAAAAAAAGTAATGTCAAAAAATTTCGAAATATCTAAGTGAATTTCTAGAAAAATTGGGCCTTAAATGTTCTATGGGGTTCAGTTGATCGCAAATTAAATTTTGTATTGAATAATAAAAAAAGTTATAGTTTAAATATTCAATACAGGAGAGTTTTTTAGCATCTTGATTATTTAAAATGGTATTTTTAAAAATTTCAGTAATAGAATGCAATTTAAATCAAAAACTTGAAATAATCCTTTATATTGACGTACGGAAAATATGAACTTTTTAAAATAACCTTTACACGGATAAAAGTGCATGTCCAGGTTTGGACAATGTACTCTCAGTGCCGGCGACAGATTTGTTGGTGCCCGTTACACTGATTCCCATGTGGGCCCTCCTTGTCCCTAGTATCGTCCAAGACCCTGTATAGCTGTACCCGTAGTCCACTTTGTCGCCGGGCCTATGTACTCTTATTTACTATCATCATCACGTCTCTGAAGGAAAAAGGAAATAGGAAAAACTTTTTATTCTTTAACGTAAATTGTCATAAAATTACGTGATCTGGAATCTTGTACCCGCTTGTTATTCTTATAGAAAAAATTTATACTTGTGCGTCATGACCCTCCATTACTTTTCATTTTATTTTGCTATCTACATCGTCAGAATTTTCTAGATTGCAATGAATTTGTTTTTCGGGTATTGACAGTCCATATTCCATATAGCAACAAGAAAACCTGTTGAAAATAGGCAGGTTTTTTTGTAATCAATTCTGAGTCTATTCAGTGTCCCTCAGCGGGCGCTCTAAGCTCGGATTTCACCTTACGGCTTACGTCGTCCAGGGATTAAGTGGAGTTGAAAACGCATAAATTTCTACAGCGATTAAAGCTAGCAATTTTCTGTTGTAATGACTAGACGCAATGACGTCAGTCAATTACTTTCTTAATCTTGTTCATGCACCTCACGTCAAGTACACTTTTTTCAATCTGGACTCTAGATCCGACCCTAAAAAAGGAGGGCTTAAAAAATCATGAGCTTACTAATAAATAATGTCTGCATCCTATGAATGTAATAAGGCTTATACAGCAAGTACTTAAGCAAGAAGTCTAATTATTTACAAATATGCACCGGAAAGAAGTTTTAATGTCTAGATTCGGGTGAAAGTTTTAAAATCTTTAATATGCTATATGAGCAGTTCTAGAGCTAAATTCATTAGCTGCAAATTAAATTAATTGCTGTTCCATTATTTGCATGACACAGCGCTTAAGCCGCTTAAATGAATGAATTAAGAATAAAAGCTTGAGATAGAACTCAAGTGTAGTTTTTGCTTTAATTAATAATAATTTTTACAAATTTAAAGTAACTGTAAATTAATTGCTATCGCATTTAAATAGATTTTAAAATAAAATTTACATGTGTTAGCTTTAAACAGAATAAATCTCAATCAGGGAAATTAATTTTTTACAAATTATACTATTTAGTAAAATATGATTGAAACATGATCTTAATAAAAACTCAACGATTTTCAAGATATTACTACTTTTTTAATATTTGAAAATCCACACCTTCAGTTTTTTTAATGCTATACCTGTAAATGGTCATCTTCTAGACTTCAGAATGGTTTGATTTCTAAATTCGATTTTTAACCTTATCGTGGTTTTTGATAAGGTCATATTTTTTATACTCTGATAGTACCTCCACGGTTAGACCTACTAAAAATTGAAAAGTTATCAAAGATTTACTGGACGCCCTATTTTATATTTTCTTCAGGATAATGTGCGCATCATTTTACAATAAAAAATGTTAATTCAACATTTCCCATTTTTTAGTATGTTTTGAGAAAGATCAATCATATCATCGTTTCGAACATAATAAAACATTTAAATATAGAACTGATTCACTTTTCATCTTTTCATTAGTTTAGATAGTTTTCAGAGCGAGTAAAGCTCTGTTTCATTAAGTGGAAGTAAATATGTGAAAAATGAAAACTGATAAAATGCAATTAATGCTGAAGCGTAATTAGTAGAAAAAGCAATTCACTTGCGTTATTTCTAAAACGCCGACTAATTATTCTAAAATTAATGCAATTCAACCGTCCTATAAAATCTTAATCAATATTTTGATTTTTTTCCAACATTAAGTAAGTCAAGTATAATTAAAAGTTCTAATTGTGAAAATAAGTGCAATTGCATATTTGCATCTGGCACGCTGAGTGGCACGTGACACCAATGGTTGCTTACACTTACACCGATTTCTTAAGATTTAGTAATTAAATTGTTCATAAATGCAACAACGCTCACTTATAACGAAATTTAGATGAGAACTAATCATTTTAACATTTTTCTAATTTGTTCTAGTCGAAAAATCTAATTTAACGTTCTTGACGGATATTATTAGTAATTAAAACATTAAACAGTCTTAAGGTCACAATGTTTTCTTAAATTGTATTTTTCCATCAATAATTAGAATAATTTGTTTAATACTTTTGACTGTGAAGGCTGGGACATGTAATTCTATTGATCTTACCATAAAATTTGATTTCAAAAAGCCTTGAAGACTCTGAGGCAATTATCAGAAGTGAGGATGAATAAAAATTTAATTAAACCGATTCTTCAAGAAATGTTTTAAAGAAAAATAATACCTTCCCATACCGGGAATCGAACCCGGGCCTCCTGGGTGAAAGCCAGGTATCCTAGCCACTAGACCATATGGGAGATGATAAGAGGTTGTGCTGGTTGTTATACGTATTTGAAGAATATTATAATAATTCTAACACATTTACATTGCATAGCACCCGTGAGGAAACTATAAAAAGCCTCTATTTCTTTCTTTCTACCTTAAGCTTTTAGTCTTTTAAAGCGAAGTCTTTTAAAATTAAAGTAACCGAATTTTGTAGATCCTTAAATACATTTTTATTTGAAATAGAGAAAATTTCATGCCGTCATGTTAATTTGTTGTTGGTGTTCAACAGAAAAACTAAGCTGTTTCAATTGTTTCTTAATTAGGGCATTGTAGAAAACAAGTCGGTAAATTGACTTTTAAATGTTTCGATGTATTCAAAGTTCTACCAATTTTCGTTAGTTTGACTGTTTTTAATTTTGTTCATTTTATAAATTTTGATTTGAAATTGTAATTCGATATTTTAGAATTGAATACTTTTTCAGCAAATGCAAGATAAAAAAATCTGTTTTTATTTCTGTTCAAGAAAGTGGAACTATGATACCACCACCAGCGCATTTTTTCGTGATCTCTTGGAAAAATAATAAAAAATAAAAACCTGCAAGATCGAAATTATAATGTTAGTAGGAAAAGAGGTTTCGCAAAGTATAGTCTGATAAACGAAGCTTTTAATTATTTCATTTGTTTATTTAAATAAAAACCGGAAACTTATAGACTGTGTGGTGGTTTGAAACATGAATTAATTCAAGTATAATAAAATAACCCTCATTGTTTATTCCTTTGCTTATTTTAATGATCCAAGGGATCTACGACAGAATGTGCACTGTGATATCGGCCGTTATTTATTGTTTCTGTTGTATGGACAAATAATTTGTATTTACCCTTGCTTTTATTGTCGTATAAACTGCTGTCGAATATAAAGAGCTTATTTGGATTTAATTCATATGCCAAATTACATGTAAGATGATTTCTCTTTCTATGAAAAAAGCTCAGTCAATTTATAAAACAAAGGCTAAAAAATGCAAAACCGAAGTGTAATCTATTAAGTTTTAAATGTAATATTTTTAAAAGTGATAAAGTTAAAAAATTTTCTTTTATTACAGGCGTACAAGGAGTTTAAACGCACCATCACCAATTCAACAATTTGGACCATGCGGGCGAATAATGAAAAATCCTGCTATGGTAATGTAAGTAAAAATTTTTTCTCATAACTATTTTATTACGTATAATGTCATAAGGAAAAGTATATACTATTTTTAAAATAAAAAAAACCAAAATAATACGCTGCGGACAGGATTCGAACCTGTGCGGGTAGAACCCAATGGATTTCAAGTCCATCTCCTTAACCACTCGGACACCGCAGCTGTGGAGCGCCAATTTACCAAAATTTTTTGTTATATGCCACAGTAGTGCACTAGGACAAGATAACATTACTAACATATTTGAACTTATGTACTAAATAGTATATTTTAATTTTCAGGCAAATACAAGATCCGGCCAGCCAAAGGTTAACATGGTACAAACCTCCACTTACTGTGCTCGTGATAAAAAAGGTCCGCGATTCGACAGTGCTGGCCCCATTCGTGCAACTGGTTGAATGGTTGGTGCAAGAGAAGCACATGGTTGTTTGGGTTGAAGGCGCTGTTCTGGACGATCCTTTACTCCAAGAAGACAAGAATTTTCAGAGCATAAAAGACAAACTAGTAACATTTAAGTAAGAACAATCTTTTTTGTTTATATTCTTTCACTAATGGTATTTTCACTTCTAGGGATGGTAGGGATGACCTAACGGATAGAATTGATTTCATAGTGTGTTTAGGTGGTGATGGAACGTTATTGTATGCTTCGCTACTTTTCCAACAGTCGGTTCCACCTGTTATGGCTTTCCATTTGGGTTCTCTGGGTTTTTTGACGCCATTCCAGTTTGATAACTTTCAAGAACAAGTTACAAATGTTTTGGAGGGTCATGCAGCTTTGACTCTTCGCAGCAGACTAAGGTGTATTATTGTAAGGAAAAGCGATCGAACAAGAGATAGTAATAGTTCTGAAATTAATGAAGAAAGCAATGGCGGTGATCGCCCACAATCACTTGTAACTAAGGCGTCAACAAATATTTTGGTAAATTTTTTTATTTATGATATTACTGGCCACAAGTCAATCAGGTACAGGCTATAGGTCGAAGAGGACGTTGAAAATGTTCTAGTCCTCTTTAAGCACAACTTTGGTCAGATTGCAACTGTTGCAAGGGCTGCTTTAGTTTTCGCGATTAAGTTCTTTTAATCCATTAAATTTAATTACTTTAGTAACATTTTACGTCTTATCCAACAATTTGTCCATGTTTTACTTATGATGAACGATTAAATTGTGGTTATATATATTTTATGTACTGTTTACAGCAGGTATATACAAAAATTGTTTTTTATAGGTTCTTAATGAAGTCGTAATTGACAGAGGTCCGTCGCCGTATTTAAGCAATATAGATCTCTTCCTAGATGGGAAACATATAACTTCGGTGCAAGGTGATGGACTTATTGTTTCAACACCAACAGGAAGTACAGCGTACGCTGTTGCTGCAGGTGCTTCAATGATCCATCCATCAGTTCCGGCAATAATGGTGACACCCATATGCCCACATTCACTCAGTTTCCGCCCTATTGTAGTTCCAGCCGGTGTCGAACTTAAGGTTCTTGATCTTAACTAATAAGATTCACACGGATTTTTAAATGACTTGTTTTGCAGATTTCTATATCCCCAGATAGCCGAAACACATCTTGGGTATCATTCGACGGACGGAACCGGCAAGAACTATTCCACGGTGATAGTTTAAGAGTAACAACATCCAAGTATCCCGTACCAAGTATATGTGCTCAAGATCAAATTTCCGACTGGTTTGACTCTCTAGCCGAGTGCCTGCATTGGAATGTGCGTAAGAGGCAAAAATGTCTAGACGAGCTGTCCGACTTGACCGCCTCTGGTTCGGAAGATACTTTAGATGAATTGGAACGGTCTAGTGATCCTATGCTCGATAGCTAGGCAAGAAGATGATTATCTTATCTGTTGACTATCTGTAAGACTCTAAAAGTTTTTTTTTTCTTTTGTAAATGTAATCATTGAAGTTAACTGTTGATAAGCAAATATTGCCAAACGCACGTTTTTTTATTAAAGTCTTTGTAGAATGTTGTTAACTTTAAAATAAAAATCATTTTTCCAACAAGACATGATGATGATTTTCCAAAAGAATTTTCCACTTTTATAAACTTTTACTCTAGCAATTTTATTCAGTGCTGAATTTTTGTACTGTCCTGTATCTATTACCATTTATCGTTAATTTATTGAAGGTTGTAGAGAATATTGTTAAATGTATGAAATTTTTTTAAATAAATTATCTCCCCTTGCTTTCTTTTTAAAATGGGATTTTATGGGCAATTAAATTCCTTTACAGATCTAAATTATAACTTCCGATCTCTTAAAGCTGTCAACGTTTTTTTGTAGTGTGGTGATGTAATATTCTTCCTTAATTTTAGAATTTGACTGCGCTCAAGGAAAATCATTAAAAGTAAGAACCCATTTTGATATAGATTTCGAATTAAAAATATCTTAAAATAACCAATAAAAAATTTTATTGGGTAATATTTTGAATAGAAATTATTAATTCAGGAATTTTTTCGATTAACATAAAAACTATTTCTTTATTTGTTGTTCTCCCCAAGTGGAGGTTACTTTGTTTACTTATTTCATTTTATTTTTATTTTATTTAGTTATATAATTAGTTGTAGGTTAAAATTGCTATTGTAAACTTGATGTGGTTAAGCTGGATATGACGTGGTTAAAAAAAATAATACGGTGGAATATAATTAATAATATCGTAGTGACTACTTTACATTGCAGGTTTTGGTGGAATTTTCAAAGGAGCAATAATTTTTAATAATGAGAAGTTAATTAGTCAAAACTGGACACTAAGCCGAATCTTAAATCGTGGACTCTGTTTCCAAATAACATTTGAGAGTAGGATTTTTTTCTTTAGATTTTTTTGCGAAGCAATCGCGAAAATCATTCCTGAATTTTAGCAAAGCGCCTTTTGTCTTCTTGAAGTACAGGAATAATGAATATGTTTTCTTCACTCAACCCATCCTTCCTAATGTTTCACTGCTCTGATTCTGAATTCTCCATGTTTGCTGATTTCTTGGGTGCCACAACGCCGTCGTTTGCGCCAACTGTTACAAGTTTGGAAATTTCAAATCCAATAAGTTTAACGTTACGTATCTCCCTTTGCTAGTCAACTTCTTGCATATTTCCTCAGTTAATGTACTGCATTCGGAACCCAGGTCAAAAAGTTTTATTGTCGGTTTACCGAGGCAATCCTGTGATATTCAGGATCCTTCAGATCCTGGCGCGTATTCGTAATAAGGTGAGCGGTGAAAGCATCTGCGTTTCGAGTAATCTCTGCCGTCTCTAGCGTAATGAGCTGTTTCATTGAAGTTAAAACATGTGTTGTCCCGCAATAAACCTTCTATTTCCTTGTGTTTGTGGTGTGAGACGATAGTTCTGTCTGCTAGGCCTGGTTTTATTATTGGTTATGCGGCGACATCGTTCTTGTTTTTGAATCTTCAAAATTTTTAATTCGTTCTAACAAATCCGGGATCTTGGTGCACTTTGAAGCTAGTAAAACATTTCTGCGGTCTTGGTCCCTCAATTCTGACATAATATCACGAATTGTGGAAGTGGCTGCTACCTGATAAACAAAGTGGCTTTAATTGGATTACATGGAAGTCCCAGTTTTTTATGGATAAATTCAATAAAGTTTCGATACACCTAGTGAATTTCCATATTAATTATGTAAGCAAAAATATACTAAAGGATTAAAACTATTCTTTAGCAACATCGTTACCAAGCCTTCGATAGCTCAGTTGGTAGAGCGGTGGACTGTAGATTGTTCCCGAAGCTGAAATCCATAGGTCGCTGGTTCAAATCCGGCTCGAAGGAACGGGCATTTCCCCTTTTTGCGTCCTCATGTCCTCCCCCTCCTCATCTTCTAGCACTCGTGAAATTTACTTTTCTTTTGTACTCTAAACTAAATCAGCTAAACCATCGTAACAACATTAGAGCCTAAAAACTACTTTTCCTACTTTCTTACTTATGGAGTTAATCGATTTGGCAAGCGAGCAACTCATACGCCGCCTCCACAGTGCATTTGTGAAATTCCCCGTGGCGGTCAACTATTGTGTACCAAAAACGGTGCATGTGGTAGTCAATGTCCGATTTCGTGACTTCTAAGGGTCACCATGGCATAAATAAAGGACCATAGTCACGCGTTATAGCTATCTATACTACCCGGAGACATTTTACGCAATTAGCAATAATCGCCGTCGTAATGAGGGAGATAAATTTACGAAACTGTCAGAGAAAATAAAACGGTCAAACTTGGGAAAAATCAAAAATTTAACGCTGCGGACAGGATTCGAACCTGTGCGGGTAGAACCCAATGGATTTCAAGTCCATCTCCTTAACCACTCGGACACCGCAGCACATCGGTGGGTTTCTTCGAGAATCTTGTGGAGCAAAATGGTACATTCTGGATAAACGAGAGTATTCTTCTTATTATAAAAGATTCACTACATAAAATTTTACAATGCTTATAAATAACCGTTATTAGAATTGAAATAACTTTTAGACAAACTATATCAAACTGTTTTAAATAAATACAGTTGATATTATTGAATTTTGTAATATAAAACTTATAAAAGTACAATGCACAAAACATTGTCAATATTTTAAATAGTTTAAACTTGATATTATTCTTAATAAAGTTGCTATTGCCAAAGACTGGCTTAATGATATTAACTTTATTTTCAGGAACTATTCTTCAGATTTCGGACAATACGAATAGGGGTTTTCAAATAATCTATGGTATCCATGGTAATATGAAAAGTGTCTCTGCACTTTAAGTTGTAATAAAAACGACAATTTTTTAAGCCATAAGAAATGTTTTATTGCATTAACTACTGAGAATTTAAAAACAATTATTATAATTATTCTAGAACTACTAGACCTATTGCATTGAACGGCAAAATACTGATTGATTTTTTTATTAAATTTACATTTCGTTGAAATAGTGAACTAATCGTTGAGCAGACAAATTCATTAGATGAAGTTTCTTTGGTATAACTTTTGTCTTTCGATAAAAGCGTAGTTGTTGGGCTTTCCGATTCTTCCATTGGCTTCCAGGCTTACGCGTTATACGAGGTAAAATTACATCTTATACAGAAACGTCCGCGTTAATCAAGAATTTTCCACAATTTGTAAGCCGCTTTATATCGAAACCGCATACGAAAGTCACCCGTATATTGAAAAACTTCTAAACACCTTACCTCTTTATGAAAAAAAACCAAATTAAAATATATTTTTAACTTTCTTTGTTTCAGACGAACGCTCAAGCGAAACTCGCGGAAAAAACTTGAAAAAGATATGTAAACTATTTTGGTTTTTGTGAAAAAAATCTGGAGATTTTTAGTAAGACATCTATAACATGAAAATCTTTGAAATATTATTTACAAGCTTTAACTGCGCTTAAACTAATTAAGATTGAATTAAGTGAAATTTGTACAAATTCAAATAGTGTTAAATACACATAAAATAAATTTATCGAAACGGAAATAATAAATATTTAAAAAATATTATATAGGAGCTATACTATAAATAATGAAAATGTAATATATAAATTATAATAAATAAATAAATAAAATTTAGTAATTAGAAATACAAATGTTAAAAAAAAAGGAATTTTCTAAAATTTAATTTTATCTATCTATTGTTTGATGTCATATTAATTACAATTAAAAGAAAAGTATTTAATACTTTCGAGCTTTGCTGAATGATAAATAGAGCAATGATTCAGTCAATCCATCAATTACTTTGGACTCAGGGACTTTTTGAGATAAATGCGCCTGAAATTTTAATTAGATCTTATTGGTACTGAAGACCCAAATATACCTTAACGTTTAATTTTACATTTTATATCGTTTTTCGAAATTTACTTGAGAACTTCATAGCTTTAAACGTAAACGTTTTATATTTTTAGATAATTTAAAAAATGTGTCCTTTATTAGGCTTAGTGTTTTTTTATTTAGAATATAGACGTAAAGTATGAGGCTTCAATTTAAATTTAAAATTCTAAGTGGACATTTTCAACAGATCCTCTAACGTTGTTTTATTCTATGAAGCAGACTTTGCTTGTCGGAACTTATTTTATTTGCTAACTCACATTATTATAAATACAATCTAATCTAATTGTTTTTCACTAATTTTTTATTTTAATCTGTTTATCGACTTTTCATTTAAAATCAGATAGCAAATAGTAAATTATGGGGAATACGATTCCCATGCAAAGGATTCTTTTCCTGATCTTTAATAACTAAGATACCAAACATATAGTAACTTTTATTTTTATAAATGTTATTCGTAATTTCTTTTATAAAATTCCAAAATTCGGTCGATACATATAAAATATTATTAAAAAGAAAATGTGGGGCAAGTTATAAAGAAGTACATAGTGTTGAATTTGAAAATCAAATACTGCGCATATAATAAGAATTTTTATTACGCTCATTATTATCCAGCCCAGCTGGTCACCTGGGAAAATAGCTAATTAAATAACTGGCTTTCACGATTTGCTTTGCTTAGTTAATTGGCGGTTAGCGTTAGGCCCTGATTCCGTGTCAAGGGGTAATAGAATCCAACATCCTGTAAAATTGCCCTTCCTGCCTCTGGGCTGCTCGGCGTGGATTTTGTCATCGTGTCAAGTCGACTGGACAGTGAGTAATACTGACGGCACTCGGATTCGGATTTTAGGGTGTGACTAACTGCGAGGCACAACCTGCCGTGCGGTGGCTCGTCATGGTAGTCAAGTCCGTCACGTGAATAAAAGAAGCTCCTCGTTCATTATACTTCAGCTATAATAAATTATGTCGAATGATTCATGAAAGGAGGTAGTTTTGACACTGCTCTTGAAAAGAAATCATATTCTTTGTCTTTAAAGAACGCCAGAAATATAAACGAAAACACTTTAGTCCAATTCTATGCACTTAAATCAAGTAGTAATCCTTAAAATAGCGTAGATTCTAAATTAGCATTTCATTTGACTAAATATGTATGTAAGTATAAAAGACAGTAACTCATAAAAAGGCTTTTTAGTTTTCAAAAATCTTAGTTCAAGATCAAAACCGAGAATTAAAGTTTTCGAAGTAATGGTTTAAATGCAAATCAATAAATAAAGTACTATTATTTATTTTTTGTCTGTAATTTTGGAATATTTACATTTTAATCTCTAATCCGTCTATTTATGCGAGATCTAATCACAAAGCAGCACTTTTGAAAATCGGTCTGTCTTTAAGTGACGCTGAAATTGTAATTATAATAAAATACGACAGTTTTATATGTCAAATAAAATAAAAATAATAAAAGTTGCGGATTTAATTTACAGCGAATTAGGACATTTCATTTCAAAGATATTTTAGAAAGTAGTTTACCCCTTAATTCATTCAACTGAAGGCTAAAGGGTTCGTTTAAATTATTTAACGTTTTCTAGTTTCTTTAGTTCTATAATTGCATTTAATTTCGAAAATGAAGTCGGCGAGAAGTTTTATTTTAGAGTTCATTATTAATGGTAATTATATTATCGTTTTAATTACTGTTTAGAGAAAAATATATTTTTGTTGTTCATTGGGAAAAAGAAATAGGTTTACTATTTTTTTGTTCGGAATTAAAAGAAAGTAGAAATAAACTTTTGTCATATGGGGAAAAGAGGAGATCACTTGAATACGCTTGTTACATTTATTTTATCACGTATGCCTTTTCCTTTTAGAAAATATTGAAGATCTATTTTTCTCAATTGCTTTTGCTTAAACTATTTTCACACTTTTGTGGAGTTATTAATGTAATAATAATTGTTCACCTTATATTAACTTGCCTTAAGAATATCATCCTTTTATAAGTTAATATGACATATAAAATATATTTTAATATAAAGGCAGCTTTATATCAAAAAATTAAAAGCACAATTTTTCATTTTAGATGTTATCCAATAAGTGATACTTAAATATGTACTTTAATTTTACCCTTCACTGCAAAAAAATTCAATTCTTCCAGCATTGATTCTAAAAAAGGTAGAGCGAGTGTCACGCGAACTTTTTTCATCGTTATCGCAAAAGGTTCAATTTTTTTCCCACAAAAGTGTTTTTACATTTGATGAAAATAAGAAATCGAAAAAATCCCCAATAATTGCTATTAATTTTTATTAATTCCCTGTGGGCTGAATAGAACAAGATCCTAAAATTTTATTTAATATCGTTAACTCAAATGTAAAAGCCATACTACGGCATGAATAGAATTTCTAACTACCCAACTTTTTAAATCATATTTTCTAAATAAAAAATGTTTTTGTACGGAGGAGGGATATGTTTGGATCACCTTGGAGAGAATTAAACAGTCTAAACCCAGGGCAACCATTAAATAATTGGAATCTACACACATATGAATAAAAAGTGTTTTCCCACGACTAAATATTTCCTTGAATTAAGAAATAGCATGTGTTACGCTATTTGCGATTTCTTAAGTGGACGGCTTTGAACTGAACTAGAAACATATGTGTAAGATCTAGCACATACTGAAATGGGGAAATGATGTCACAACACCATTGGAACTTATGACGTCAATCGGTTTTCCAATTTTTCCAGAATTTGCACGTGCAAATCACTCTAAGATAATGGAAGTGGATGCTCAGCTTCTTTTCAGAGAATAGGTATTTATATTTATAATCTATTTAAACGGACTTTAATGGACAATGGAGAAAGGGAATAACATTCTTTAGGGTTTTTGAAAGTAACATTTTTAAGTGTGGTCTGAAGTGTGTCCAGTGTAATAGTGTTAAAAATGTGAGAGCAGTTTTTGTTTTTTTTTTTTCTGTAGGCTCTATTTTGTTCATGCACATTTGTTCAAACCTTTAATTAGTATAAAATAAAGTTATGTTTTGTTGCATGACAGTAGAAACTAAATAACTATGACCTGTAATTGTCTACATTTAAAAATTGCGATGTAGACGCCAGGTTACCTGAAATTTGCATTGATTTGCCCGAAACTAAAAAAAAATTATAAATACCATTCTGACCGGAACAAAAGCAAACTGTTTAGCTGAAAATCGTCTACAGGGGGAGAGTGGCAAACGCTTGCATTTTCCAACAGATTTTATTTATTACCCTATTTGGGCGTAGTGCCAGCAACTCCAGTATTTCTCCCCGCATGCGATTGTACCTTTACTATAAAATCGCGGCTGCGAAAATACTGAAAACAAGTGTTCTGGTCTACTTGTCCAAAATGTGCTGGCACGCGAAAACGACGACGGCGCTCTCATGTCGTGTGTGGCTGCGTGCGAAGTACCTGCTTGCATTGCCGTGCACTATTCGAAGATAAAGATGATTACGGATGCGTTATCCTGGTTGCATTATGTGCAAAAAGCGATTGACGTCACACACTGGAGGAGGATGCCAGGAAAAAGGGAGGATGAATGTCAGCGGTGACATAAACAACAGGATGGTGTTCTGGCGATGCATATGCGCAGTAATAATTTATTGATCACGGTGGAAATTTGTGTTTGCATATTATCACAAGGAGTGTAGTACTAAAGCAGGTTTTTATACCAGGACTAGTTTTGGAGCTCTCAAATTCCATCGTACACGGTCCATCAACTGTTTTACAGATAATTAGAGCGAAAAAGTGCAACTATTTAATTTCTAAACCTCGGAACTCTTACCTAATCGAATTAAAAGTTGACTCTCAGAATACCGTCAAAACAAATCAATAATATTCCATTAATATGCATCTTAAGTTCTTGTCTTTTAAACATAGAAAGTAATTAGTTTAAAGCTTATACAATCTTTAAAATATTAAATAAGTGTTCATAAGTAGCATAAACAGGTGGCAAGGTGGCAAGAGGTGATTAAAATTAGGTGAATCTTTACAATTTAATCAATGGACCATTTAAAATTACAGTTTACAAGCATTTTATCAGTATGTATCCAATTTTTAAAAGCAAAAGGCCCGGTCGGTTAAAAATCGTTTTGTAACACCCATCAAAATTTAAATTAATATGTACTCTCATTTTTGTTCTTCCTACTTCCTATTTAATTAACGTAAATAAGGGAAAGTGCTAATCACACATTTTATTCTTTTTTTCTCTTATAACGATTTCTTTCTGAATGTACCAAAACTGATATCAAGCAATCACATTAATTTATTAATTTTTTCTTTAAAGTGTGAATAAAAGGATTTGATATTTTTATTTAAAATATTTTTTGCTTCAGAATAATCATTACCCAAATACATGAAAGATTGAAATATTACTATAAATTTATGTTAACTGCCCGGAAATCAACTAAGAAGTTGCATGAACGATTACTCAGACTACGACTCATGCGAAAACGGCATTTCTTTAGTTATCTGATGTTAAATAGTGTACTTCTTCATATAATTTTCGGTGTTCGCAAGTTATTTGCTTTGTTTATTAAAAAATCATTTAAGATATTTCGAGTGCCATCTTAAAAAAAAAAACATTTTTAAAATTTTCAACCTTGTGAACAAAACAAAGATGAAATTTTTTCAATTTTTTTAATTCTGCGATGATAATTGTAAAACATTTTTGATTTTTAGATTAATAAGAATTTACACTGAGCAAAACTGAATTCAAAAATAAATTTTACTTGGCATAAAATTAATCATAGGGCTTTGGAAGCTTGGAGAAATTACATCCACATCTAGAGAAATGTCCATGAATTCATTTATTTTGGTAAAAATGTATAAATTATAATTAATTTCATATAAAATTATTAACCCCCATCACTGCACTATATAAGATAAATTTTTTAGTATGTATAAAAAGAAAATTCGTTAACAAACTTTGTTTTTCGATTTGTAACTATTTGCGTAAAATACATGCAGAGTATTTTTTTGGATTATTCTTTGAGCTTTTATTTTCTTATATTATTTAGTTAATAAATAGAACAATTTTCAATGTTTTTTAGTTTTCAGATTAATTTTATGACTATTTCATGCAAAATAATAAAAGAAAAGTATTGAGACTAAACTACTATTAGTGACTACTATTACTAATCCGTGCATTAAATGTCGTGGAAATTAATCTTAAGGCTCCAAAATAGATTTTTAAAACAATAAAAATAAAAAATGACTTTTTGGAAATTTTATATTAGAAAAATGTTATGCAAATTCTAAAAAAAAATTGCTAACATATTCTATTTTTTATATTCTGTATTTTTTTTACTTTCCAATTGATTTTTATTTGTTACCTATTCAAATTATAATCTAATTCCGTGCAAATTTTCTGTTTAACTGAAATGATGGCTATAACGTATCAAAAGGATAAATACATTTAGCGTCCTTAGGGCATAGGTCCTCCTATTACCCCAATCAATAAACATCTAGTACGAAACCTTTCCGAGCCCCAAAATGTAGGGGAAGGAATTTGCAGATGAAGAACAAGTATTTCGTTGGCCCTCGTAAAAGTGCCCGTATCCTTCCAGTCAGGAACAGAAGGTCTTTGGGAGGAGGTTCGATTCGGACTTTTTTTTTGCAACACCTGATGTGCTCAGTTTAAGTTCACCAAGAAACCAAAACAAGGTTCGGGAATAGGACGATTATCCCATTTTAATATTTACCTTTGCAGAAAGGACGAAGAGCGTTTGTGGTCTTCTAATTGTTCGTCCTCCTTGCACAAATTCAAGTTTAATCATAGTTTTTAAGAAGGTTAAAACTAGAAGATTTTCCGGGTATATGCGAAAAATTTAATAATTTTATTCACTGATCTTCGACCAATGTGGAGTAAAACATTTTACCTTTTTTTTTGCAAAACTTTTAAGGTTTACCTTAAGTGGCGTGAAAGTACCCTAAGGACAAGTGCTCACGTGTGGTTAATGAGTGATTCGTTGTTGAAGCTTTAATATGTTAAAGAATGAACATTATAATTTTAATAGTGTGATGGTGAACTGGAATTTCTAAACAATGTTGTGGTACCAGCTGCCCGATATTACTTGTGTTGCTCCATTATTTTTAAAAAGCTAATTTTAATGTACTCTACATTACTATGCAAATCTGGTGCGTGGTGGAAGGCACGAATAATTTTTATGGCCACTTATCAGCTCCGCCGACTGTCTTTTCCAAATAAACAATGGCCTTCCATGGAGCACAACAATGCTTATTATTGCGCGATGGAGCCTAATAGCCAGTTTAATTAAATGCAGAATGTGACTACTGCAGCATCCTTGGGCTGGCACAGGGGCCCTGAGTGTTATTGTATTAGCTGCGTACGTGGTGTTTCTCTTAGCGCCAATGAATAAAGGGCTCTTTTAAGCCCCCTGTGCCCCCGCAATAAATGCACAAAGGGCTCGGAGGCTCCAAGTCGATGGTATTGTACAGCCACCTAATGGTTAATCGCATTGTTGAAAGCTCAAGAGCACTTTCATTAAATTATACAAACTTTAACTTGTATTCGGCGAGTCTGATTTTAATTTCTCAATAAAATGGAAATTACGGTCGAAGAATTTCTCCTTGGCATTTATTTATGCCAATAGAACCTGAATTTTTTACTGCACCTTTTGAATAAAACTTTGCTTATTTTCAAGGAATTGGGTTTTAAGTTTCATTACTCTTCGCTATGCACTTATTTAAATTTAGTATGTAAAACTATTGAAGATAAAAGTCAAATTTTTTAGTCTTTCGCTTATTGCCTTTTAGTAAACGATATTCTTACTTTAGTATTATAAAAAGACATTTTCCCCCAACAGATTTAAGTCAATTAAGGTTAATTGTGGTCAGTAATTAAAGAGTTTAAAAGGCATTTTGTTTTGAGTTCAGAAATTTTCCCCTTGGTTAACGTTAAACTTTTCTTGTTTCATATTTTTCCCACTGTTCCAATAAAATTGTTTAAACCCTTAGGTAAAACGCTTTCCAGGGTCTAATTTCGATATTTAAATTTATTTTTACATTGCTAATTGCAATTTCGTGCTATCGGGAACTATTTTTCGTAGGTGTATTTTAGTAAATATAATTTCGAAATTGTGAATTATAATTCTTAGATAGCAAACTTTTAGATTTTCCAAGGCATTGATATTGATTTTGCTGAATAACAAAAACTAGATTTTATATTTATTTAAATCAATTAGGAGGTATTGTGAATATAAAGTTTTTCAAAGAAATTGTATATTTCTTACATAAGAAGAAAATCTATGTGCACCTATAATTATACAGTCCCACTCGTTTCTGTTAGTTTTTTTTTTGTTAAAACTTTGCCTTTTTTACTACTAAACAATTATCTTTTCAATGCATTTAATTAAAAAATAGTTTGGGAAAATTAAATTCCTTTTTGTTCTCTCATGCGCTCTGTATTCCAAATAAAGTTCAATTTGTCTATGATTAAACAATTCAAAAAATTACCACTTAGTTAAAATAATCCCAAAAGCTGATTAAAAATAAACAGATTTGAAACTAATTGTTTGAAAAAAACTGGAATATATTTCGACGTGATCGGTATTCAAAAAAAGTACATCAAAGGAAACCAGAAATGCTTTTAATAAAATTTAAATAAAAGCAAGTGATTTCTAAAAATAAAAAGAATTAATTATTTTATACCTTCGTACCGAATCAAGAGTAATATGTGAGCTAATTTGTAAATTATAAGTTATTTTGCAAAATGTGTTGGAACACTTTTACTAAATCCAGAAAACTGTACTTTAAAGCATCGAATCGTGATAAGAATATGTATTTATATTAAAAATGATTGGGGCGGATATGGGATAGAATTCCAAAGAAGGATTCAATTACGAAATTGTATTTTCTTTATTCTTCTAGGATTTAATCCCCAAAATTGGCAATATTTGAAAAACTCTACTCTTTAGTGCTTAAGTTTCGCTGGAGTAATAAATGAGTGTATACCTTCTGTTTCTTCCGCAAAATGTTTTAAAGAACACAAGCCACAACTTTAAGACGAAAAAAAGGAAATATGTGACGCCATTTACTTTCTAAAATAAGGAAAATGTCCGACGGGGATTCCCCGAAAACAATTTTCGTGCTGACACGGTTCTAACTGCGAATGCTTAAAAATATGAAAAAAAGGAAAAAGTTAAGCAAATGTGTGTGAAGTAAAAATTAAAAAATTGTGCAAACATTGTCCCATTGAAGCAACACTGAGGAATTGGCCACGGAAACGAACAGGAGATGCCTTTCGGACGAAAATCCCCCCTGGAGGCACTCGCCCTCCCCGGAGTCATTCTGGCGTACAAGTATAGTCAGTTTCGGCAGCGGAGGAGAGAGGCGGCCAGTCGCAGAGTGACGGAACGGGAGCTTTCGGCGTTGCACCATAAGATCGTAAGTTCTGTGCCTTGAGTTTTTCTTAAAAATTTCGGAAATGTGCTTAGCGCCCACCGCGGGCATTGTTCTGGTCGTTATCGCGCACCGATTGCTGCAGCTCCCGGGGTGGGCTATTATTCCTGGAGTCTGAGGTGTGCAAGGGGGTCGCAACAAGTAGCTCCTTCAGAAATCAAAGTTATCCTCAACATGTGTCTTAGCCGCTAGCTTCGAGCGCACTGCATCTGCTAAATTTTCCCAAAAACAATTGTTTAATATTTATGAAACCCCTCGAGAGATGGCTTATCTAGAATATAAGGAATGGAAGGAAGTCTTTTTATAGCCAGGTGGAGATTTTCGTACTGGTTAGTCTTTTAAAAAGCTGCTATTGTACTGAATCTGCGCTCAATACAAATCAATTGATCCTTTGTGTTTTTGTAATTGGAGAATTCACTTTTGATGGAAATTCATTTTTTTTACTGTAATCTACACTCGTTTTCATCATATCCTTGAGCAATTCGTCTTCATTCCCACACAAATTGGATCATTCATTTAAGGGACAACGTACACCTGGGTATAGGAAAATAAGATAAAGTTCAACCATTTTTTTCTTTCAGAGAAGAATTTTCTAAAAAATGTTTATCTTAAAATATACACATTAAAGTATATTTTTTGAGAATTAAAGAAATCCAAATCCCAATTGGAATTATCTTGCAAATACATTTTTGTTGCATGGACTTTTCCAGCATTCAGTGTATTTTTATGGATAATCATAAGAAAGAAGAAAAAATAACTTGAAGATTACAAATAAATAATAAATATAAAGATTTATCATAAAGAATCAGCCATTAAGTGCAAAGGCATCAGCTTCGTCTACATTGTTCTGTCTTATTTAATATGAAAAGACTATTTAAAAATGTAATCCCTCAATAAGGGACCAGTTATCATACAAAAGGAGTTCTCAACAAAATTTGAGCTTAATAGGGACTATAGTTTTTGAGATCATAATAGCTAAAAACACAGTTTTGAGAAAAGGGCATTAAAGTTTTTTACCAACGGGCTATTCAAATTATTGAATGCATAAAAAGCTATAATTCTGCGAATTTTGTTAATTTTAGTATGGGTTTTGATTGAATATAGTTTACAATTATATAATTGAAAAAAATACTCCACGTGTATACTACTTGTTTAGATTAAAGTTTCATTTAAATCAATTCTAAAAAAAAAACGAAATTCTTTTTCAAATAAATCCACATTATGTAGACTAGGAGTGATTTAAATTTGATTCTATTGATACCAAACGGCGTGTTAATAACGGCACGTACATAAAGGAACAGACTTAATTATCTTTTTACGCAATAGATACGTTCCTAAAAAGTACGCGTAAAAGGAATTACTAGCTGCATGCATTTCTAATCTTAGGATTTTATTAAATTATGTATTTTTTTCTAACTTGGACTTTAATTTGATCGCGTTAAAGTGAACACAAATTGCATAAAAAATTACTTTTCATATCTCAACTCGGCATAACATGTTGCACCACTTTTCTAACATAAGTAACCTGAAGTTTATGAAAAACTTCTTAGTATAGAAATAAGTTACTTCTCAATTTATTACTATACTTATTTTACACAATTAAAGATCATAGCTTCAAAAGGAATCATGTATGTAAATTTTTCTTAAAATTACAAATTGTGTCAAGAAACATTATAAGACATTCTTTGCACCTTCCAAGAATTAGAAACGCAAGAGCACGCTCGCATCCGACGGTGGTTGCTATTCTTTAATCAAAATAGCTCAATTGAAACTTCCAGAGAACTATGTTACCTCCTAATTCCCGAGGAATACGGAGGACGACGTCAGTGGTAGCTAATTAGAGTTCCTTAGGTACCAGCTCCTGTGATTTCTAAATAGCCAGATACACTGGATGAATCTTCAAAAGCAGTTCTACTACCTTGGAAACTGCACAGACGTTGCTAGCTGGCTTTTATTGTTTCCGACGTGAGACTAAATAGAAAAACTAAATAATTAGCTTTAAACTTTTGTGGACCAATGTAGAGTTTAACTCGACTTCGTAGTTTTTTGCAGAAAATCTTACGTGGAATGCAGTTCAGCATGGTTTTTAAATTTAAGAATTATAGTTACACCAATTATTGCTTCTGTACATAAATATATTAAAATTCAGTTAATTGTTAGACTAATAATAAATTCATAAATCTAAAAAAATGAATTTGGATCAGACTACTGGATCTAGGAAAAGTTAGTTTAGACCGCAAAGGATTACAAATTCCTTTTCGCATAAGGAATTTTTCTTAAATATTATAAATAAAAATGTTTGCTTATATTTCACATCAATTTAAATTTAATTACATACGACAGTGATGGAAAATTTCAATATTTAATGCGATATGTTTTTTACTTAAAAAACGAAATTAATTCGTATTTGTTTTAATATTTACTTTTCGTATAATTTAATTTAATAATATTAACGTAAAAAATATTTCATCAATAATTGTGCGAGTAATTTGGAATTCCTTGCATTAAAAATATATTTAAGACTTTAGAAAAGTATACACTTCTTGGTCTAACTCTTCAAATAAAATCTAAGTATTCCTTCTTTTTATATGAATCGTGACAAGGTAGAATCCAGATTTAACTGCGAAACAGTTAATTAATAATATTAATACAAACTGGAGACGATTGCAATTGTATCCACCAAATGTCCAATGATATTATGGGAAAATAAATTAACATATTATTTTCGTATTATTTGCATGCGAGCCCAAGTTTGGTACTGTAACCAAAGGCTTACCTTGATACTGATTAATTTGTAGACCCTTGACATTTGCGAATTATAATTAAGATCTCCGCCTCCCCGAACCGATTTGCGGTAATAAGTAAACTCCTGATAAATCAATCAACGAATTACTCTTATCGAATAGTTGCGACAAATATAAATATAAATGCTCTCGCCATGACATCACTGCAAGCGGAGGAAGTACGAAAATAACAAAGGAATGGTTCGGCTTCAGAATAAGAAGTACACGTCCTTGATGTGCCCTTACATTTAGTTCTTATAGCATCTAAGGCGAAGGGTAATAAATCAGAGTAGTTATATTAGCTTCTGTACCCCAGGCCGTAATGTTAAGGGCCAGACCACATGGGTCACTACTTATAATTCCTTCCTTTTTTCTATTGAAACAAAAATGTCCTGCAAAGGTGGTCGCCGCTGTCGTTGACGAAAAATGGACTTAGAGCTACCATCAGGGCGATTTATAGCCACTCCATCGCTTTGGCTGTTTTCCTTTTTGGAAAATCCTCATAATTTCAGTCACGCTAACGAAATTTATTTGGTGAAAACGCCGTCAGTAAAATTCAGCAATCCCTTCGGCGAGTAGAGCTGAAGCGTCGAATTTAGTTGTAAGACACCATTTCCGCAGGCACTATATCGGATTTCAATCGAGAGCACTTTTTTATGGTTGGCTAAAGTAGCGTTGATAAATTTGCATAAATATAGACCTTTCGAATTAACCCAGCGCCCTTTAGGGCCGTTTTCTTTTTTGGACTGGGTATCTAACCGACATCGCCACCACCACTATTGATTCCTAATTTTCGCAAGGTCTCGCACAGTATTCCTTTGTTTTTGCTGATAGTGGGATTAGGCGAAGATATTGATTTACTTGCCGCAGAAGTATCCCCGCGGAATGGCCCTTCAAAATGGCCCACCCGACTCGAAAAATTCGCACGACCATTTGAAGGTATGGAGCTGGGGTTCGGGAACGATTATTTTTAAAAAGCGCTCAGTCATCATTCAGTTTGAAATTAAAAAATCGATGATAATTTACTCATGACAGTGCCCCGTCTTTACGTTCATCTAAAGATACCGGGGGTATACTGGAAAATTGCTGAACACCTCAGAAAAGTTTACAGTAAAAGAAAAATCCTGGGTAAAATAACGTAAATCATGGTGCAAGCTTAAATTTTCTTATGACATTTACCAGAATGAAGAAATGATTAAAAAGACTAAAAAAAATTTCTTTCAAGAGTAGAAGTCAAATTGCGAATGTTGTGTACTACCTACACGTCTATAGACTAGATTTATTGAGCTAAGTTGACCCTACTTGTCAAATCTCATTTTCAAAACTTGTTCAAAAACTTCTACCAAAAGTTTTTGTTGTACTTTTCAAACTTAACTTTTTTAGTTTAATATATTTTTTGAAGTTGAATAGGATTTCGAAAAGAACAATCGCATTTTCCTGAGTAGGTAAGACAAACAACATGTGCAATTAAACTTTTTAATAAAATAGTTCTTTAAAGTAATTTTTCTGAAAATTGCAACAAATAAATTGGATTTTTTTATTGTTATTATAAAACTTGTATAAAAATTTAGCTTGCTGATGACATTTTAATAGTCAAAAAACAATTTTATTGGACTATAATGAACTATTTTGGAAATAATATTATTAATATAATAATCTGTTGATGTATATCGACAAGGTATTGTTGTAGAAAAGTCGTCTAATTATTAATCGAACACAAATATTTATAAACAGATTTCCTCCTAGCTGAATATTTTTGTACCCATGTTTTTTTCGGGCCGTGATCGGAAAACAAATACAATTTTTTTTCGGACACCTGATACCCGCCTTCTTTTAACCATAGGATAGGATTTCATCCTTTTCGTATATCTCGATTTCCAGCGGGAAAATTTACTTAATAGCCAAGTGGGAGGGTATGGATGGGTATATTTACGTTTTATAACATTTCCTTTGCGCATATCTGCGAGAGTTTTTTGTTATAATGCAGATAATTTAACATAGCGTTTTTAGCAAAGTTCTCACAAAAAAATGATTGCACTGTAGAACACGATTAACGCTATTTGATTTACAAAAGTCATCTTTATGCTTTAGTTAGAGATTTTTCAATAGTCTAGAATCTTGATATTAATTGTTAGTGGGCACGCAACTGGGTGACGTGCAACAATACACTATTACGCTTACAGAGTCAAACTCTGCTTATCGAGGTTCAACTCGGTCGATGTGTTTAACCAAGTCCTATAAGACTCTAAACCTCAATCAAGAGTGCTTCTACCTCTCTCTCCTCTTGAGCAATTGAATGCTAAGTAGTTTTTTGATGTCAAACTAAGTCATATTCCTTGTGAGGAAGGCCAGAGCAGTAGGTACTCTTGATAAGCTTCAACCATTGTTAGCATAATAAGCACTTCAAATTCGATAGCTCTTAATGCGATGTTTGGATTCTTTGAATCGAAGTGAATTTTCTATAGATAAAATCTAAAATGGGAGTAAATGAACGGAATTGTCTTCTGCTGCTGGTTCGCTTTCGTGCAGGGGCTTTGTTGGTGAATTACAGCCTGCAATATCAGTAAATAATGGAATTCGCCTGAGAAAAATGTAAGGCCTTAAAATAAATAAGTCGTGTACCTCTAAGGTGAAGGTTGGAACAGAACATGTATAGATTAATGTACTTGAATGACCTTTAGTTTACTTTTATAAGAACCAACATTACTTCTTTAATATGTAAAAAAAGTCTTAAATGGAAGTAAGTAATAAAGGGTATATTAGCTTTTTAATTTTTTTTGTAGTTGAATAAAATAAACAGATAAAATTAATAAAACAAAAACTATATAGAAATATAGTAAATTCTTTAGTTAAGCAAAATATAATCTAAACAAGGAAATCCAAATATACAAATTCTTATCCTCTTATGAAAATCTGTGAAAAAAGTAACACAAAGTGAAGTAAAATCATACTCAAAGCATATTTCGATATAACTAATATAAAAAAATTTACTATTTTATGAATATTTTACATCAAAATTTATTTCATTTTTTAACGTATTCAAATGTTTTACTTTTACACAAAATGAAAAAAAATATTCAAAAACACGGCAAAGCATTTAAATTTTATAAAATAATAAAATTTTTTGATCTAAAAGAAAAGTTCATATCGTAAATAATTTTAATTTCATAAATCTGATTGAATTTTTTAATTTAAAAGATTTTATATGAACTGTTTAGATGAAATATGATATTTGTTTTAGTGTAGGTAAAGCTTAAAATACTGATTTTTAAGACTGAAGTTATCAAAAGGTGAATTTTCTTTTTATCATTTTTAGAAAGTATTTTAAGAATAGCCTGTTAAAATTCTATGACGAAATTCTGCGCAGTTTCCTTTTATAGATTTTTATAATAAGAATGCACTAGCTCTATAAAGTATTAATCTAAATTTTTCCGTTTTTTTTTCTGACATTTTGTGTTTAATTTTTGGTATTAGATGTTAAACTGCAACTCTTTTCTTTCTCTTCTTTCTTTTTTTTATATAAATATTAGAATTTTCAGTGTTCAACTGTACGCGCATTGCATTTGGTGTATTGTTGAGTTCTGACAATTAAAATATTTAACAAGCATGAGGTACATTTAATTTATAAATAAAGTACTTATATTTCCGAATAGTATCAGTTTCCTACGACCATACGCTTTGAAACTTGAATTTGATTTCCATAAAATTTATCTCTGTCGGAAATTGAGATAGACTCGAATTAATTCTCTCCCACACGTCCGGTCGGCAGCTCTTATTAAGCCCTGTCCGCAAAGTGCTTAAGCAGATTATTCGCCTTAGACCTTTGGAACCCTTGTTCGCTTCAGCCCGGAGTCCAGCAAGGCCCATCTGACAAAGAGTAAACGAAAAAATTGTACATGTACACTTTGGACATTCAGATACCCAAATGGACAGAGAAAGCCCCTATTCCCACAAACTTAACGTAATGTGCGGTATTTGTCCGAAAGTTGCCACTGAATTTGATAAGGAAATCGCTAGATTACGTGCTTCGAACTGCTTAACTCCTATTTATTGACTGCTTGTTCATTTGGTAACCACTTCGGCTTGTGCTAAAAATGCTATTAAAATTTGCCTGTGGGATTTCACCTGAAAGTGGTGTCAACCCTTTATTTCATCTTAACCAATCGATACATCAGAGTGCATTAACAAAGTAATTCGACGCGTGTTTTACAATTAATTAGTGATGTCCGAGCTGACCCTGTTCACAGCATTGTCCGCTTAACAGGGGAATTGCACCTGTTGGGTGCTACTGGTAGCGGTTTAAAATTAAAATACGGGAATGGACCACTTCAATGATTTATGGAGAATAACATGACTTTTTTTAAAGTTTCAAAAGGAATCAACATCAGTTCATTTTATTTTATTACTTCCGTATAAATTGTAATTTTATTGGCATTTTATTTCAAAAGAAATATCACGATTTTTCTTAAGAATCGTATTTATATTTCTTCAAAAATTGTTTGTCTTTTATTTTCGAAAAATGTGTGATTTTAATAAAGGTAAAAAAAAATATAACACCTAAGAAGCTTTCAAAAAGCAAAGTTTGTATTTTCCCAATTATTTCTCAAAAGGCTGTAAACTTACCTTTTTTTTATTTTACAGCTATCCTAAGACTTTGCATGGCAAAAGAAAAACAAGTTTCTTCTTAAGTCATGTTTAAAAGTAGTTTCACTTTATACTGGAAAATGAAAACAGAATCGAAAAATTATGAAATTTTTAAATTATTAGTTTAGTTTTTGAAAATCTTAACAGAAATGGGTTTTAGTCCAACCTTAAAATTAATACAAATTAAAAATTTTAATATGTTTTAAATTTTTATCAGATAATTAAGGTGACACGACAATTAATATTTCGTACCATGACATAAAACAAGGGCATTAAAATCGGATCATAGTGGTTTTCGAATTTAAAAGGATGTTCAGTGGTATTGCATTTTATATTATTTATAAATTGTCGCCGTACACTTTTCAATACCGAACTCTTTGTATGTCCATCTCATTTAAATATGCACCTCATCAATTAATGAACATATCTATGAATTTTTAAAAAATTTGTGTAAATCTGGCGGGTGTTTTCTGTGTTATACGTGTATTAGAGAAAATAAATAAAGGGGCTTTGCGTTTAATACACATATTTTTATCCAGAAGTAAAGGAAATTAATTAAAATTAAATATGGATTTTTATTAATGGCTACTTCGCTTCACAAAATTTTGTAGAAACGAGAATTCGAAGCTCTCATTTTACGTTGGAGCAAAATTAAGTCGTAAGCTGTTAATAATCCATAGAAAACCTCCAGCGGGTAGGTGGCTTTTAGTGTGCACTCTCTATTCTATATTTGGGAATCTAGCTTCCTGGACCTAAATAGCATTAAGGATTCGAAAAAGTCATCCCTAAATTACTTATTTCAAGTGGTTTTGTGATTAAGTTACGATTATAGAACGTAGGTTCTAAAAAAGATAATATTTAACCTTAGAGTGTAAAGATGTGCAAAAAGGTCAACAATTTATAAAATTCCCTTATTTTTATGGTTCTAAAAACGCTAGGAGTATAGAATAATATGCATACATATATGGTTTAGTTGTATGCGTTTTATTCATTATGAATTAATTAAATTCCACCAATATTTTCATAGCATTTTCTTTAAGTTATATGTTAAAATAGTATACAACTGTCAGAATTAATCAATCGAATAGTATTCAAATCAACGAAGTGTAATCGTTCTAATAAATTATTCACCCATTCTCTCCTTTCAATATCACAAAATTATATAAGAAACAGTATATCTATATGTAGAAGGCTCCCACATTAAATGTTTAATATTGGCACAGTCTATTAATAGCGCGACGGCAAGATGTTATTCAAAGGATTTATTGGCGTTGCCAATCAAATTTAACGTCAAAGTGACTTCAATCAGGCCTCACAAAATTTCGTCATGCACACAAGACCCTATTCCCCATGGCTGCTCAACAATGGATTCTCGTTCTCCGCACCTTCTTCCAATTAATAGCCTGGTTTGTCAGCTACGTTGTTGAAGACCTAACCATCATTTCGGGTAAGCTACACTCTTCATTTCGTAGTAATTAGATTTTAACACTCACAAGGGTACCAACAATAATTGTATAATCGAATTATGAGTTTCATTAGACGGCATCGTGTGGAGACAATGACTCCTAATGCTCAGCGCCACCTTACTTGAGGACGTTCACATCTGGCGTAGTAAAGGTGTATTAGCACTGTCGGTAAGCACCCACTCGAACTCGAACACCTTGGTCCCCCTTATACCCCTAATGAAATCCCAACGCCTCCAGTTGAGGGCACTTGCAAAGGTAAATTCGGTGTTTGTTTCGTGCACTTTTGGTGCCGGCCGAATTCCCATAAAGTACCGATCAAATAGTTGTCGGGAGTTTGAGTAGTCTGACCTGCTCTACCCACTTCCGAATTTATTAAACACTCGGGAATTCTCGAACATATTGTAAAACCACTTTGCGTGCTCAAACTGGCACGTGAGAATCTCCAGGAAGTGTCGTAACCGAATTAATGGATATTACAGCAAAGCTATATATTCTTAATTGAACCTATTTAATTATGTTTTTAAATTTGTGTTATGGAATTGTTCAATATTTTACTGCTTATTATTTTATAACTTGTATTAAGATCATGTGCTAGATGGAGAAATGAGTCCATTAATTCATTACATTGCAAAGTTTACTCTTGATTTTAATTACAAATGTTCATTTATTATTTGAAGATGTTTTTAAATAATATAAAGTTATGCAATACTTGCAAATTACATACACATTTAAATTTGAATTCAATTTATGTTTTACTTTGTGAATCAATAGATTCAAATTATTGAAGAGCAGAATACTCGGCTGCATATAAAAGATTTATAACATACGGTAATGGATATTCGGATATTCAGATAAATGTTTTCCATAATCTTCGCCTGTATGTTTGTCAATATATTTGTATGTCCTGGGATATTGCTAGCCAATGCCTAAAATGGATTCAGCACAATTTTCCCAACACTGGTTCAATGTGAATAAACATTGAGCATGTATTAGACAATGAGTTTGGCAAATGTTTGCCAAAAATTGAACGAACCTTGAGAAAAAAGTGTGCCTAGCAAAAATGGGGCTAATTTTATGCAAACATTGGATTACTTTTGGGTAAAAACAATTTTGCCAAAATTTTAAAATTATAAAATCCACAGCACACACGGGGCCAATGTAATTTAAATACTTTTCTACGCAAAGTATCTTAGAATAAAATTGGATTTTCTAAGGCTTTGCTGTCTCGTACAGAAATTTCAATTCAATTTCAATTTCAATTTCAATTTCAATTTCAATTTCAAATTGGCAATTGAGAAACCTATACAATTTTTTATGTAAATAACCATTTTTAAGTATACATAAAGTGTTAACATATTTCTTTGCTACTACCTATTTCGAAACAACAATCGTTTTAATTATCTACAAAAAATACCTAAATCAAATCTACTGCATTAATTATACTCGGTTCAAGACTTCTTTTCCTCAAGTATTATTTATTTTTAACTTAAAAGTCTGGCAGTGAACCAAACAAAATACGGAACGAAATTTAATTGTTATTTTAATTAACGAAGTCTATTCGGTTTATGATTATAAAACGAACCAAAATGTTAACAACAAAGAAGCTTTATTAAGTGAATTTGGGTGACCTTTTATACACGGTTTTATCAATGGGGAAGACCTGTAACTGCTAATTGCATCACCAGGTACTTACGTATACGTTTTAATGAACATTTCCTCCTTCGTAAGCATGATGGAAATTTTGTTTTATAACATGGCTTCACTTTTCCAGAAGAATTTCCATCAAAGGAATCTCACCTTTCCATGAAATTGGTCTGTAGAAGTTTTAATGCATGGCAAGATTTTGATCAAAGTATGAATGAAGATAGGATGAACCTGTGCAGCACACCATGCCATTAAAAATGAAAAGGTTTTTTCGAGGGCTCTTCGATAACGCAGATCGTGCAAACTTGTATCTTAAGTGGTAAACTTAGCATTTTAAAGAATCTAAGCTTTCCCTTCAATGAAGGCTGTAATTACTCTGGGGAAAACGTAGAAAATCAATTGTAAAGTCTTGAGAAATGTGTCCCACTTTTAGAGATACCCAGTCTGAGCTTGTACTCCTTGATAAGGCTTACTATTTCCATAGCAAAGGTGGCGGTTGGCGTCTATTCGAAAATATGCCTGCTTGTGACTTCCCTTTACAATGGTGAAATAGTGTGGAAAAATACCAAGGGAGACCAACAACCAGAATAATTTCAGAAATTTTCCTTTGGATATACTCAAGTGGAATTTATCTCGGGGTATTTGGCACAGCTGCATCGCACTGGCCGAGTTTACACGACGGCATATGAATGTCTATTAAGGCGAGCGGATTCCCATATTCATCTTTAATAGGGTTCTTTATTGAATCAGGCATCTAAGTAGAATAGGTACGGGCTTTTGTAGTACAAGGTCTGCCGTTATATCTATTTTGCACCGACGGCTCTTAGCCCGGATTTTTGGCAGACTATTTGGTTAACACTGAATTATTCTGTGAATAAAGTTTTGTTCTTTATGGAATAAATCTGCTGTCGAATGTTTTGCCAAATATTCTAAAAGTAAACTTCCTGAGCCCGAGGAAGCAAACAAAATTTGGGAAGCTCTAGCTCGTTGCTGCTGTAGTTGCACGAGTCAGCTTTTACGGTGCAAGTTTGGATACACAGAATCCTCTCAGTTCAGTCTTAATATTAAATCCTCAATTCTCTGGATGGGGCACGGGCCAATTGTTTTCTATTTCGTGTGTTGATTTACTAATACTGTACTAATTGTGTTTAACTCCAGTTTTTTGTAATATTTCCTAATTTTGGAATTTCAATTATTGGTTTTTATGGATGCAATACTTAAGTTAAGAAATGAAAGAAATCTAACCTGAGTATAAAGCTCCGTAATATTTATGAAATAATATTATATAAAGATGTATATATTAGAAAAGATAAATGAATCCAAAGTTTACCTACTTTACCTTAACCTTAAAATAAATATTCGTATTTTCCGCGACGGTAATTTAATAAAAAGAATTATATCGAAAAGAATTATATACATAGTAAGAATTATTCGTTCGAATGACAACTGTACTCTATTTTCATAGGATTTTAGTAATTTTAAAATGATATTAACTTTTTGGATGTATGGAGAATTAAAAAAATATTAATTTAATTAACATAATTTTCTATGAAATGAAACTAATGCTTTTTAATGAAACATTGATTTCTTACTAGATTTTATATTTATTGAAAAATATATGATTTTATTTGCCTTTGAAAAGTTACACAAAAATCTCAAAATCCAAATTGATATATAATTTTTGAAATTATCCACTTTTAACGATCAAAATCCTATTCAAATTTACACATTTTTATATTTACGCTTTAGAAGTACGAATAGTAAAATGGAAAATGAATTAGTTGACTAGAAAAAGGTATTATAAATATAAGGTTTAAAACCAAAAAAAAAATTTCTGGAGGCTCCACATATTTTTTTCTTGTTCGCGAAATAAGATTATTTTTGTACGTAAAAATAATACAAACATGCAACCTTGAGAGAATTAAGAAGCTAAAAAAAGCAACGATTTTCCAGGAAGCCTTAGAGGAAAAAGGAAGAATACGGCTGGGATGAGACTGTTTTTATGGTGCAAGCTTAGATACACGGAATCCTTTCAATCCACCCCTATAGGATTTTTTTGTACAAGATAAAAGGATGCGAATAATGAGGTCAATTGCAGGGTCATATCAGAGTATGCCCACAGGAGTAGGAGAAGACGCAAAGCCAGTTAGGGTTAAGTCAAGTTTCCATTTTGTATAGGTATCTACGAAGAACGGAAAGGACGAGCCACGGGATGAAGGAACGAACGAACGTTCTTGAAAATCCCAGAATAGACGGAGCTTTACGACAAGAAAACTGTTAGCAGATTATTCCTTTCATTCCTGGCAGCTCCAAGATATGTAGATCCACACAAAGTGCCGCCTGGAGCTCATAAAGTAATCCGTGGAAGTACGTGGCCTTTCGGAATGCTCACCTCCCTGGGATACGTGTACCTGTACGTTGCCTTACCGTAGCTACCACGTTAGAAATGCTAATACTTGGTGTAAGGTGAGCATATGGTAATGAAGGTGCGAATTATGGCTCCGCAGTGGACGTGGGTATTTTCGCCTTGCCAATTTACTGACGTTGAGCAACGCAAGTGCCTCACGGCGTTTCGGCAGCATTAATAAGATTGTTAATGCGATTCTGCATTCTTAGACTATTCTTTATTAAGTACCACTATTCAGCCTTGTTATTATTACATGTACGGTATTTACGCGTCTACAAAGGCGCCTTTGAATAAATCTATTTACAGAGGTACAGGGTCAGATGTGAGCCTTTAATGAGGCTTCAAGCAGACACGGGTAGCCGCAGCGTGTACATCACGTGGCTGGCAGGAAGTTTTTTCCAAACGGTGAAGCCTCATTGGTCTCCAGGTAGAATTTTCCGCGCAATCTGAAACGGCAACGAATGTTATTTGAAATTATGTGTTGATTCTCACTTTACGTACAAAGAAGAGAAAAGTGAATTTAAAGGAAAAAACATTATTAAAATTCAGTAATTAAAAGTTGAGTCATAAAATATAATTTAATTAGAACAACATTGAAAAATCAACGTGCACTGCCCGGGAATCGAACCCGGGTCGCAAGAATGGGAATCTTGCATGATACCACTACACCAGCAGTGCTCCGACCTCAACTAATTTTGAATTGGCAATAAAAACTACACTCAGTGAAAAATGAATAATTAATTAAATTCAAAATGAAAATCAAATGCTAATTGTATTTTCTCATCTACTTTAGTTTAATACACTTCTTATGAGGCTAAATGAACTTTCTGAAAACAATATTCTTTTAAACGACTACTAAACAGATCTTTCTAAAATAGTACATTAATAAAGTAACGTAAGCTTGTATTAGACTTTATTCGTATTAGAGTAGATTGGTATGAATATAATAAATGCAAATTGTATTACTTCCACTTTTGGCAAGGGCAGGAATCCATTAAAAATTAAACGATCATTCTGATCATGAAGTTGAAAAATTCTGATTGATGACGTTTTCTATTTGTAATAAAATTGAAGGCAGTAGTTGTGAACTAATTAACAAATAAAATAAATCTACAAATTCAAATTAACTACTACAGAAATCTTGATCACCTACTCCTGGTTTTTAAACAGAATAAGTTAACTAACTTGCAAACTGACCTAGTCAATGGTACTAGAAAGAAGGGAATATTTAGTTGTCATTAATTTAAAATTTATATGTGAGCACCAGTACATTATTTTTTTGTGAACAAAAGTCGTCTAAATCAGTGTAGGCGTTTCGGAATGATCAGCGTATGTATGTACGCTGATAAAACATATATACGCAATCTAATTGGGAAGTACTGTTTTTGAAATCGGGTTTTAAGAATTAATAATACGAGTAATTTTTATTTCTGGTTTTTTTTTAGGAGGTAATCAGGACACTAAGAACTTTACGTGGATTAAGGTGAACCATATTTCATTTATTATAACGCCTATTGTAATTTGCTGAAAAGTTCAAATTCAGAAACTCGCTACTCTTCCAAATATGTAAAAGAACTGATGTAGTGCAAGATATTACCGATTACCTTGCAAAATATTGCTTCAAATTTCCTCCTAACACTAGACTGGCAATAACATTAGAGTCCTCTTTTATTAATTCATTAGCATTTCTCGAACAAAGGAAAAAATAATTTTATAGACTTTGCCTTAATCAGCATTATATTAAAATTATATAAATGGAAATCATAAAATATGACTATAGTTCCCTTTATGAGAAAGCTGCCTTTGATCGCAATTTCTTAATTATAAATTAATAACTCGTCTATAACGTTATGGAAAATTGTTCATTGCAAACGATCTTTAATTTCATTAATGAAGCTTTTGCATTCCCAAACTAAACTAAAAGATTTGAAAACATTCCCTCCAAATTAAAACAGGAATGCAGAAACCCATTTAAATTTACCTAGGGTCAGTTGCGATACCCATGTACGCTTTAACATGGGATTGGCAGGATTGGTTCCCTTTAAAGTGTTCCGACTCTTCACATCTTTCCGCACGAAAGGCTTTAGGCGATTTTAATGACTCAATAAAATACTGCCATGCTCTCTGGTGACTGCATCCGACTGAAATAAACAGACATACGTAAATGTGTATGGATCGGGTGTACATGCACGTTGCCAATTCCACATATAGGAAGACATTTACTTATCACTCCCAACCAGCGATTATTTGCAATTTCCTGTCGGGCGCATCCCGGCTGCAGAGGAACTCCTCCATTTGGATAAAAGTCGGCATGTCCCAGGGGATACGGGTTCCCGAATAGGCCACCGTCCGTGTGGATGACGTCTACGAAATCGGCGTCAAGAGGACTTAAACGATGATGTGAACTTGTTTCATCAAATAATGGAAAGGCGGGATCCAATCCTAGTGATAAAAACCGTTTATTAGTTTTGTTTCTTTATTTCATTGAGGAACGAAGTCGTTGGGAACTATGATCTGATTTCGATAAAAATAAGATAAATTCGATTTCCTTTGAGTGAAAAATAAAACTCTTCCCAAATCTCTAAGGTTTCCATATTCAGACCAGTCTGATACGAAATGGAAATTTGATGCATTTCAGTTTATTTTAGATATAAAAACAATAATACAGAATATAAATAATTATTTGAAATGAAATATATGTATTTTTCACATATTCAATTTATCTGTTCTTAATTTTCAAAGATAAAGTAAAATTATTACTTTTTTAAATAGAGGTAACGCTTGAAATTAATGAGATTAACAAAAGATTAAAATACTTAGGGAGTTTCTAGGGCAATCAAATTGATTCTGGACTTTAACTGAGCAGAATTGAAAGACCTTGTCAGATCTAGCAACCGGGGAGATACAAAAACAATTTAAGAACATGGGTTGTGTCCTTAGAATACCCAAAGTATTTCAAATAAAAACAAACCTCTGCATTGATTTCTTCTTAATGGTCAGTGGATGTAGGGAATGACGTCAATGGCAGCCAACTGGGCTTTTTCTTTAGATAAGCTGTTACATTAAAGTGGAAGTATAGGAAGAATTCACTTAAAGATTGTACAAATGCTTCTGGGTTTAGTTTCGGGTATTTAGACTTATTAATAAGTAAAGTAGTAATAAAATAGTGAGTGGTGATTTTGGGAACATGTATTATAAAAATTAAATAATTTTACCCTATAAACCAAATTTTCTAAAATCACACATTTTGGAAATTCGGCTTTTAATCACCAACTTTCATACGAAGTACAGCATTTAATTTATGATTGTACTAATGTATGAATTCTTTAAAAAATTAGTATTCATCTCTTTCGAACACTTTATCAACAAACACGATAATTGCTGCTAGTGATATTGCACTTAAGCGATCTCAGGTGCTGCACCCAATTCGTAAAAAGCCTTTTAATAAAACAAACTGATCTAGGTCATGCGTGTCATAAGGTCACGCAGATTTGCGAACGAATGGGAGTTATGCAAAGGCTTTCCAGTAAACTAACTCAAGTAATTTCCAGAGCTGGATCAATCGAAGCTCGAAGAGGTCTGTTGCGATACCGAAGACTATCAATAAATTAGCCAGCGATAACAACGAGAGCATGTGTCGTTATTTGAGTTATGGTTCGCAATGTTCGTTTTGCTATTGCTAGCTAGACTACCCAGTTCGGCTAGTATTTATGGCTGATTGCATAAATCGTACATTGATCTCACTCAGCAATTAAAAGCAATCGCTTCCGATCTTTCTCCTCATTAGGGACAAAAGAGATCTGTCCGGAGCGGAACTCTAGCGTGTTAATAGATTCCCATTGTATGACACGTTTGATCAATCGAGACAATTAAATCTCATTAAATACTATTGTAATGCCAAAAGCAGAGCGTGCGGAAGATCGAAAAAGAAAACCATGGAAATAAAAGCTCATATTGATCTGAAGATAAGATGTTTCCAGTTTTAAATTCAGACTACAATGCAAATATTAATTATTGTTATTGCGTTGATTTCTTGCATACTTTGATAAAAATTATATTTTTTTTTTTTTGAAAAAAATCATATTTTTTCTTGTTTTAAAGATATTCTGATATTAGTGAATATCTCGAAAATATCTTCTATTTTCAACATAATTAAGAGTGTATTTAAGATTTATAGATGGAAAAGCACAACAAATATAACAATAACTATGTTTAAAACTTTTAATGCAAGAAATATAACTTTTGCAAATTTTTTAAAAGTTATTTTGTGCTATAATTAGTTTTTATTAATTAATTTTTGAAATTACAGGATTCAGGATTCACATATTAAGTTTTAATCCTAAAGTTTAAATTTAGTTTTATATTGAAATACAATTTTAAAAATTGTTACTGTGTATCCTCTCAATATTCGCGGAAGCCTTTGCTATTGATCCAAATTCATAGAATAGGTAAATCATATCGAAATTTTGCACTTGTGCTCAGCAGCAAGTGTCATGCTAACTTGTGCTAAAATTTGATTCAGACAGATTATGAACAACTCTTTCCTGGCTGCGTATCGATACCGATGCCGTAATTTTGTGACTGTGCTATAGAAACTCACCTGTAATTCTGGGAAGCTTAATGCCCCACTGTTGAAGCTGCTGACCGGCAAACCCAACGGTCTCGGCACCCAGGCTGAATCCAATCAGGTGGATCAGGTCGCGGGGATAGCCTGCGTTTATGAGAAAACGGACGAATCTCGCAATGTATCTGGATACTATCGGCATGTTCTGGACGGTGTTCGAATACCACGGCAACGCCGTTAGAGGGCTCCAGTCGACCAGTATGACGTTGTAGTTTCCGGCCTCGATGAATGCTGCAAAGCGGTTTAACATTACTGAACATTTATCAGATCGAAGCGCACTGAAAAATATTGCGTGCATTTGCAAATAGAAAACTTAGCCGCTTCTCGGACCGTGCATCGAGCTGCCCTAGGTAATGAAGAGCAACGCTCTTACCGTCACGTATTTCCTGGCTACTCTGGCCCTTTCCGCCAGGTGCATGCTCCGAGAATCCGTGCATATACAGAACGAGTCGTTCGGACATGTTGAAGTAGCTGCTCTTGAGTCCCTTGGTGTCCGCCATGAAGAGTTTATCGGGCTTCGTTGGATTATGCCTGGCAGTACAAAAATGGAATGGGTGAATTGAACCTAGCTGAGGATCACGGTCACATGGGCCTTACCTGGTGTACAGGAGGAACTTAACGTCGATGGCTTCACGAATCGGACAGCAGTTCGAGCACGAGCCTCGCGGCGCTGGACTGAAGACCAGTGGGGAGCCGGCTGTAAGAAAACGGTTTATGCTAATTACGAATTGATATTTATGTTCACCGGAGGCGACTTGTAAGCTCCTCCAGGAGACATTGACAGAATGAGACTGTAATGCCCCTTTAAGGCACATAACTACAATTCACTGGAAAGTTTCGTGAGAGGAAGTCAGGTTGAGTGGAAGTCACTGGATTTTCGCTAGCCTTGGAGTAAACTAATTATAGAGGTCTGTCATGAAATTAATGAGAGTACTTCGGAAAATGTTTTAACCAATTTTTAGCCAATGGAGGTCGCAACCTCATTTAGATCTTTAACTCAAAATAATAAATATGAGGTTATTCCACTCAGGAGATAGCCTATAGTCTTGCTAAGTAATTCTCTTTCTCATTATACCGTTGAGATTAAAAGATACATAGGCTTAGTGATCAATAAAATATTTTATAACCGAGTCAAGTCATACTGCAAAGGAAATACGTGTATAAGCTTAAAGTTCACTTATATTCTTAAATGAACTTGAACGAACATGGAATGCAAGCATATGTGGATATGTAGGTATATTTACTTTTTATTTGATTAGTTTTATTTACATTTCCGTTGAATTTGAGAAAAATGGAAACGGTTAGTTGGTTCGATACATACAAAACATTTCGTTCCAAATTTAACAATAACTCGAATACCGTGTTATTCGAGGGTTGACTGAATTTAAATGTGCCCTTCTAAATTCCTTTTTAAAAGTGGAACACATCAGATTTTGTTCAAAGTACAAATGCTACATGTTATGAATCTAAAATACTTTTTCTAATGAACTTTCTTAAATATTAATGTTAATTATAAAAGTTAAAACATTTTTGGGTTTGACGGATTTTAATATTTGAATATTTCAAAGAGATATAAATTTGTTCATGAATATTATTAAAGTTGGAAAAATAAAGGTGTTAGAAATATTAGAAATCCTTTTTCGTACCCAAAAAGTTCAATGGAACCACATTTTTCTATGTTGTGCCTATAATGTCCATCTTTTCATCTCTAGTTTGTAAATGAGATACGAAAATCGTATTTAAAATACATTGACCTATGCGTTAAATTTGGTAAAATCCTAGTTTTAGCTAAGCGGCTAGGGCATCATGTTTCACAGTCTTTTGAATAGATTCGTATAATAATATTAGAAGTTTCTGTGATGGAGTTAAAATCATTCAAACAATATTTTTATTGTTTTAATATAAAGTGATGAAGCGTTTTGAATGTTTTAGAAATATCAAAATATATCTCGATTTTTATTTTGGTTTTCCGCTTTTTCGCTTTCACGTAGCTTTCCAGAGTATTCCTCGAAAATTGTTAATCGGTCGGACAAAAAAAAACAGTGAAATTATAATGCATCTTGCCCTAGTAAAAAAATTTTAATGTATTTTTCTCAACATCATCGAAATATTATAGACACTACTGTACCAATTTTTTTTTATTTTTGTGCGTATTTTTTGCCATTTTTCTTATGGTCTTTGATTCATCGTATCCAAATCGAAAGGAGTGATTGCAATAAAAAATCCTTTTCTAGAGATGGGTTGGTCAAATGACTGGGTTTTTAATAGTTCTAAAGATTTTTGGGTAAACATTTTTATATAACTTCTTTAAAAAGACGTTCTTTAGCAGAACAAATGATTTAAAGTTTTAAACAAAAATCAGACTTTTCCATCTTCTGGCTGAATATGGGCTGAAAATATTGGGCTTAGAATGCAATGGAAATGTTGTAGCTTTTAACTAAATAATACATTGAATAATAAAACTAGTCCTTTTTATTAAAAATACTCTTTTATTACCTTCCTACTGCGCAAACATTGATTAAAAGAAAAAATTTAAAGGAACACTCATTTAAAACATGGAAATTTCACATTTTAGATCGAAGTAGAAAATAAATTCAGCAATTAGAACTTACATTTACTGTTAACTAAAGAAATCACCATTTTTTAAAAAATTCTTTGGTTTCTCTCTGATAAATTTAAATGCAACAATTTGTAACAAATACTGGTACACCTTTTCTATAAGCACCTCGTGTTTGAGTTTTATATTTTTAACTTTGCATAATAACCGTCAGCTCACGCGTGCCATTGACCGTGAAAGTTGCGCAACGTACTATAACCGACCTTACAAGCTCCGAGCTGGCCGAGATATTGTGCTAGATATTTTCCAAAGCCGTTAAAATGGTGCAAATCAGTAGAAATGTTTATGCATCTTATATATACATGCTTCTACTTTGTTTAATCCTTCCACTAAAGCCAAGTGTCGTTTTATATGATTCGAAAGCATTGCCATTGAAGAATCAATGGAATGTTAAAAACAGACATTGCTTACGATTGCATTCATTTAATGGGAGGAAGAAGAAATTTGGAAAATTATAATAAAACAAGTTGTAAATTATAATACCGGTGATAAAACAAACCATGCAAGTTCTGGATCAGACTTATGCAATGATTCCTTATTCACTTTCCATTCACTCATTGCCAAAAAGTGTGGACCAGAAACATTTTCGTTGTTCATTACTTTCCCTTTTTGCAGAGCAGTGTACCAACTTGAATTATAATTTGGGTTCAATTTAAAGTGACGGGCTTCTTGATTGGATTTTAATTATGATAATTATTGGTATGCAAATTAAGTGTACCATTTCAGAAGTTAGTTTTTATTTATCAATGGTTGATTATAAAAAATTTATTACTCTTCACTATAAAGAAGAACATTATTAAGAAATGTTTGTTTACCTTTTCCCATAAAATAAATAACTTAAAGGTGCAAAACTTTTATTGGGATTTTATGCATCCTAATGGATTAGTTTTTCCTTTGTTCTTCTTTTTCTAGAAAAGTTGGTCCTGTTCGATATTTAATATCCGTCACTATACAAATTGAATAACAAATTCAGACTCTGCATAATTTTCTTCTGAGTTGCCCTTTCGCCTGAAAAAGCGTTTCTTCTTTTTACAGCTGCAAGAGTGCAAGAACTCCTTGAGCCAACTTAAATCAGAAAGCTCTTTACCTAAAATAATTCTGACCGGTTCGAATTTCACTCTACACAAATGAAAACCCACGGGAAATTCTATCTTGTAATTGAATTAATCAATATGTCGTAAGAGTTCACTGTTTTCCCGAAAATTTGTCAAAAACAAGCGCAAGCAATTCTGTCGATTTCCAGTGCATGCTAACCCAAATGTAGGAGTATACGGACGTTGTTTGCATGAAATGTAATTATTCAAAATAAGTGTCCATTGCCTTGATTAAACAAACAAACAAATCAATCCCAGATATTTCCCTACCGAGTAACCTTAAAAGACGTGCTATAGTTTCGTTGTTAAATATTATGAAAGTTTTCCTTCTATAGAGTCATCTATGACATTTTAATAAATAAATTATGCAAAAATTTTATTTTTAAATATTTTAATTCTAGTAGATTTTTTATCGCCTTTCTCTTCCGTACTGAATGAAAAACTATAAAAGTAGATAATTTTTTTTTCAACTGATCTTATGAAAGACCATATAAGTTTTAATCAAATATTTTTCAAAAAGTTAATTTTTATATTCTGTTTATTTTTATGTAAAACTCCAAAACTTATATAAACTTCAGAAGTTTAACTCCAAAACTCACCAAAATACAAAGTAAAAATACTGCAAAGAGCCGAAGTTGGAGATAATGCCATTGTGAACTTTTTTCCTTAGCTTATAGGCAATACAAACAATATTCAAAAATCATAATAGACACTATTGCACACTGCAAGCACTCAAGCAATTTCAAATGCTTCAGCAATCACATCGCAATTTGGATGCAATTTCCTCTAATTTTGAGATCACTGAAAAACGCGATCTTCACTTTCGGCAGCAGGCTGTGTAAAAAAAACGTATAGTACGTAGATCGTCGCAAACGTAGGTAACGCAACACTTTTTAGCGCACATGCCATGCAGTTACAGCCTGCGGTTTAAAAAGACCGAACCGACTTCGAACACGTTTTGCACCAAACTGTCGGCAACCTATAGACGTACCTTGCAGAATCCATCTGATATAAGTAAGCTCGGACGAGCCCACTTAGCATTTTTCCCGCGTCTTATACTTGAAGCTTCCGATCCGAGTAATGAAGCTCCGACAAGGCTACCTGAGGAAGTTCTCGATAAAAGTAAAACTGATTCACTGGACTGTTAAGGCTGGAAAACAAAAATTTTCCAGAATCTGCCGATGCGTGCGTCAATACGTGCGTTTACTATTCAGAACGTGAACAATATAGGCTGTTAATTATTTAAATTTAAATTTTATTTTATTGTTTTGTTTTTCATTCCATTGTTACTTAACTGCGTAAAGTGATCATTTTTTCACAATTCTTTTTCCCAACGACGTATAATTTGTCGACGACCTTGGAAAGTTCGTTATAAATCGCTATTGATTTAGTTCTTTAATAAAAGTAAAGTCGAATAAAACAACTATTTGTTTTATATAGCGAATATATTTAAATTCATAATTTAACTGTTTTTTTTTTACAAAATACTGAATATTAAAATTCTCTCGATTACAGATTTCTGGTTTAGTTGTCTTGGAAGATTTACTCTTATCAAAGTGTAAACCAAAGTTTGATTTGGAAGCATAAAAAACTGGTAGCTACTACACACGTAAAATAAAATGTTGACCTAAGATATAAGCACACCTGTACTAAACAAAGTATTTCGAAACTAGAAACCCCTTTAAATATCCCGCATCAGATGCAGAAAATATAAGTTTATTAAATTTTGTATCTGGATTTTAGTAATGAGAATTTATTATTTCGAACACGAAGAGGCAATAGGCTTATAAAAATGCGGAATCACATCCATAACACTATCAAACGCTATGACGAAAAAATAAATTAATACTACATTCTAGAAAGAAGTCTTCCGCACAAAAGCAAAAAAAACAAATAAATACACAATGAATATTTCATTTGAATTAACTGTTAATTTTATCGGTCTATTGTTTGTAGCTAATTATTACTAAGAAGCACGTGAACTATGTTTTATACGGAAAACCAGTTCTAGTTTGATTGATCTTAGAAGATGTGATAAATTTCGGAGGGTCAAAGTGATATTAAATTTTACAAGTTCCGCAATGACCATAAACTTTAAGTAAGTTGTCACAACGAAATACAAAACAAACAAAAACAATGGACGGCCTTCTTTGGTCACTCGAAACTATGTAAATGCAAGGTCTAGTATTAAGTACGGAAACTTCAAGAAGTTAACTATATTTCTTCAGACCAGAAGAAGTTAACTATTTGGCAATGTATGTAAAACCTTTCGAAAAAAACCTCAACATAAGATTCTCACATCATTGCAGCATTATAGAGAACACTAAGGTTGCATTCGGAGCAAAACACAATATCAATATGAATCAAACATTCTAGCCTGAAGGATAATCCGTCAGAGATTCGTTTTTATTAATCGAACAAATATCGCTGATCAGTGATCAATGCTGGCCGAGTTGGCTACTACTGAATGCTAATTGGGTTTGCAGTAACCACGCCACGCTTCATTAATATGGTGTGGAGCATTGGGATCCGGAGCCGCCTGTGAATATTTACCATCTGATCTTTAATCTCACTTTGCGGTTTACTTCCTTGACGATCTTTCTTCCCGTAAATCAGCCGGTATAATTGATCAATAACCTTCAGAACTCATTGTGCTAACGCGAAAGCCTATGCGGATTTAATTTAAACGCGCTATGAATAATTTTCGAGTTTCAGAAAATAAATTAGATTAGGTAATTTCGGTGCTCGTTTTAGTTAATTTAATAGCGATTTGATCTAATTGAAATGTAACATCAATTTTAAAACCAATCTTCACGTAAAGAATAACAACGAATTACCGTCAAATTCAACGAACCTGTTGACGAAATCACCATGGTTTATTATTAGTAACTTATTATCATACACTATAAACTAAAATTTGAACTTTGCAACTTTTTTTGCTAAAATTATCCATATACAATTATTTTAGAATGCGTGTTTGTTTTACTTGAATTTAAGAAACTGAAAGTGTGTGGTATTTGGTGAAGCAGCTTCCTTTGTGTAATGGAACGCTACAGATTTTACTAGTCCCATTTCTTTCATTATGTGACTTACAGCTTGGCATATTTTTGTTGGAAATTTTTTTTTCAATGTTGCTTTTATATTCTGTAGGGTATGTTTGCTCATATCACGAAACAATCTACCAAATGGATCTAGAGAGGAAAAACATTAGCCCGTCCGGTTGTAGGCAGTACTTCATCACTTTTCGTAGTTACCTTGGTGCAGACAAGAAATAGTTTTTATATTATATTTTTTCTATTGCATTTACTGAATTATACATTAAAAACTGTTGAAAATGATATACAATGCTGTTTTTTACGTTCATTTTGTAATTTTTCGCAGTAGTTAATAGTTTTAGTCCGGTTTTGATATATGAATATCACTCGTAACGCTAACCATAAGTATTTTTTAATGTGTATGTTTTAAGTTGGGTTATAAGGTATTTACTTTACTACCACTTCATGTCCATCTACTTTCCGCATTTACACAGTCTACTTATGAACGTCATTGTATCTACAATTAAAGATATTCGTATATTTAGCCATACTTCACAACATAGTGCAAAATTTTTCCGGATTTTAAAGTTACTAAGCGATATACCTATACTCTATTAATTTTCAAATTTTATTGGAAACGAAGTAATCCAACGGTCATATAAAGACGAGCAAGATGACTGTCGAGTCATTAAATTGACAAAGTACATTTAGTATTTTCAGATCGTCCCGGAACTACTAACTACGAATAAATATTATTGCAGTCTTTATTGTATATTACTAAATTCAAAAACTTGAAATAAACATACAAATAATATTAAACATAAAAATACCAATGAAGAATATTTTTTTATTTTATTGAGGAAAATTAAAAACCGAACGGGAAGAGTGATTTCAGATTTTTATTTTAGACACGTCCTTTAGGTCCTAATTTTGTTTTATTTGTTTTTTTAATGGAGGTCTAGAAAAGATGTTGGTGACATCAGGCAATTTTTATCTCTTTAATGATATTTTTAATTTGAATTTGTCTCGAAATTTTCAAAAATATGTAGTTTATTTAGAAATCTCTATCTGATTTTTGGGAACGAGCACTTCCTAAACGCGTAAGAATTATTACCCGAAAGATGGAAAATTTTTAGGAACAAGTTTTCGCAGTGCTTTATTTATTCAGTATAATAAAGCTAAATATTTGTGATAATTTTTTCTCTTACATAAATAAGCTCTCTCTTACGGGAAATAATTTCAGACATGTGCTTTATGGACATAATGCCAATTAAAAAGTTCACCGTCAAAAAATTAGTAGTGGGAACTGAATAGCTTTTTTTTAAAATTCGCTTTTAGTAAGACACGCAAATGACTTAACTGCCTACTTACAGGCGACTCCAGCTCATCTGAAGTTTAAAACTTATCAATTGTTGTTACCTTCTTCCATAGGACAAATTGTTGAGCAAGCTCGAGGAAAGCGAGCCCGAGCCACCAACGTCTCAGGAAGATGAGTGTGTCATCTGCATAAATGCCCGGGCCACCATGCAAACCTCTCCCTGTGGTCACAGGGTGGTTTGTCGCCGGTGTTTCGTGAAGACGATCCAAAGCGCGGTTGCTCAACGTCTGCTGCCCTTGCGATGCGTGATATGCCGAGCACGGGTGAACAGGCTAACATCGACCTCAGGCAGCTGGCGGCTGCAAGAATCTGCGAGTAGCTACTCGGTCGGCGCCAAGAGTTGGACGTCGGCAGGTGTTCCTCAGTCAGCAAGTTCTTACTCTGTCGGAGACCATGGACACCACCATCACCATGGCCATGGACGAGTCTCTCAGTCTGCCAGTTTGTATTCCATGAGTTCTGGGACTTCTTCCCTGTCGAGTGCATCGAACACAACAAGTTATTCCACCACATCGTCTACATCAAGTGGCGGTGAATCGTCCTCTGGATCATCAACAAATGGATCGGTTCATCATCCTCATCATCTTTTAACAAACAAGTCTCAACATCATCATCATCCGACATGCCCAAGTGGATGTCTAGGAGCAATACCTCGAAAACCCAGCAACATAAGCACTGCAACAAATACTTACCCGGGACGAAGGTACACTAAGGGCAGGATAGCCGACCTACAGAATAGGCTACCGCCCATAAAGGAGTTTAAGAGCCCAGCAAAAGTTCCAACACCTTCACCAGCCCATATCAGCAACCCTCGATTTCGGTAAGTGGGACTAAAGCTTTTTCAGCATGTCCAGTTTTAAATGTATATAATCTTTAATTTTATAAATCATCCCAAACTGTTTTCCATTTCTGTCCATAGTTATGCTTCGTACACTAAATCACCAAGCCCTCACGAGACGGTACCACTACTTAAGGATCCATCACCATCGAGGAGTTCGCAGTCGAATTCTATAATATCATCAGCGAAGCAATCGTCTAAGCTTGGTCTTACAGCCAAGGTCAGTCCGATTGCCGCAAAGACACCGATTCAGAGAAATGGATTGACTTCTCCCGGCTCCAAATCAGACTTGAGTCATCCAAGTTCTTCCAAAACCTTTCCATTAATTAGTTCTAAATTTATTAGTGGTAGCATAAGCACTAGCAATTCAACTTCCCGCAATATTCATCAGGATGAAAAGGCTGACAATAAAAAAAACGAAACGATGGAAAAAAAGAAGAAGGAGGAGAAACTTAAGCTAAAGGCTGAAAAGGAAGCACGTAAGGTATAAAAACTCAGTACCATTACTTTTCTTCATATCGGTTGATAGTGGTTATACTTTCAGGAAGAAAAACGCATTGCCAAAGAAGAGGAACGCCTCGCCAAGATACTAGCGAAGGAGGAGAAGAAGAAAGGCAAGCGAGAGGCGAAGGAGCTGCTCCTAGCTAACGACGGTAACAAGAAATAGAGCAAGTTAGCGATAGTGTGTTAGAGGAACAAAGCAAAATCTCAGAATGCCAATTTTTTATAACTTCGATAGAAATATTTTCATATTCGCGGATCGTCATCTTTGGCCTCATTTTGTAATTTTTTTATCTGTGTTCCGAGTAGGGATCCCCATGATTGTGATTACTTTTAAGTAAATTAAATAATTAGTAAGGTAGTCGTATGTGTATAGTACGTAAGAGCTTTTATGTTAAATACACTTGTTTCCCATTCACGAGAAACCGCAGGTAGCAATATATTTAGAATTTTTAGCAAATACTTTAAGACATTTTACTCAGTTTGTTCTAAATAAGGCGAACCATGTATACAACCGTTAAGCCGTTCTAACATAACTAACAACAATAGGTCTTAAGCCACTAAAGCAATTAGCCTCGTGTTACTTCCTTTTTAAATTATTTTATTCCTTCAAAGCAATTTAATCTTAGGTGATATTTCCGTAGAGGCTAGAATTACTTTAAAGTTCAATTTAAATACTTTTAGCAATAACTAAAATGTAAGTTTTATCCTAATCATTTCCAATACTCTTTCACGCAGCGTTGCTAATGCTTTATTCAAGTTGATATTCGAAACCTATAAAAATGTCGTCATAAAGGTTCTTTTAGATTACCAGCGCTAACTTGTTCATAAATTGTCTACGTATCAAAACCAACAATTAACTTTACCTATAAGAATAAAGAAAATAAAACTATATCAGGTGTATTCAGGCTCTTCTTCAGGTTTTCGAATGTATAGACCATTTATTTGTTCTCACAGTACGAAAAGGTCAGTAAAGTACAATAGCTCAATATATGGATTTATTTAATTAATTCGACCATTGCAGTACTAAATTTATTAGTCTTAATACCTTTCATACCATAGTGCATTCTATTGCTTTCCATCTGTATATATCTTCTATAAACATAGACAAAATTTCCAACGGCTGTTTAACATTAAAAACAGAAGTTTAAATTAAGATAAAGCAAAGGTTTTAAAATATTCGATTCAATTCAAACATTTCTCCAAAATAATTTAAATAATTCATGTGCAGAGTGGCGTCGCCAAAAAGACGATCCATTAATAAAATTTAAAAAAAAAATGTTACAAAACGGTAGGGATTCTTTTATGATTCATTAATTATCATTACTATTATTATTATTATTATTATTATTTAATTAATGGGGTACACAAATTTTAACATTACATAAGTTGGATAGTTGTTGATAAATCAATAAACCTGTTTGGTGAGTTTATATGGTGACACCGATATGAAATCTGCCCTGTCCATAGTAATGATGCCACAGAATTTACATTTAATAAAACTCTTAAAATTCAGATAAAATTCCGAAATAAAAAAACAATAATTCGATTAACTAATATTTAAATTTAAAGGATTTTATTATTCAAATATAAGTACAATCGTCTTCACAATTTTTAAATAGGTCTGAAAATGCGAAATGCAGCACTGCCCACGCTTTTGTTAGTAATAGATACAAAGGTTAAAGAACTCCCGATTTCTAGATACCCAACTTAAGATATCATTTTTAATTTTGTCTGGTGAAAACTCATAAAAAACTGAAACATAAAAATGAGAAGATGAATCATTGGATGGGTTTTCGGTGAATATTTAATTTTAATTTTATTGAAATACTAAAAAAACATAAAAAGTTTATGGTATTTTGTTTGGACTACACTTGAAACTAAAATTATAAAAAAATAACGAAAGTAAAACAAAAATTGAAATATTGATGTTCATTTTCCTACAGTAATTTTCATTTTCAAGAAATATTCTTTTCATTTCTATGGTTTAATTTTCATTGTTTTTATAACGTTTGAGTTATGAAATCCACTCAAAATCTATTAAACATGCCCTGTCCAGTCTTGTTTTTTTCAGAATAACAAAACCAATGATGACGACTAATTAATTATAATTGCAATTCGCTATTGGCAGAAAATAAATTTTATTAATTTGCGCATTGTCTGCTTAATTATGAGTTCGATCTTTGATCTTATTCTGATTCTATTTCTGATCGAATTTAATGATTACGTAGTCGCTCTTCCACCATGCCATTTGATTGCATCATAAGATTCACTAATTAATTTGTAATCTATTAAAAATAAACCATTCATATCTGTATCTTTTTCTGCAATATCTAAATTCTGATTGAACGATTAACAATATTTTGTCAATTAAAACACTTAATAAGATCACGTAACCGTCTTTTTGTAGATCATCGAAATTATTTCTCATAAAAATTTTTGTTAAGCGAATTTTATACGACATTTGACTAGAAGTACTGCAATTAGTTTGTAATCCATTTGATAGTAATAATATGCTAGAATTATTGTAAATAATTGTACGTTAAATTGTGAAATTGTTGATAGTGCGGTAATTGCGATCAAGAAAATAAAAGTGCTGTGCAAATTCCAGCTATTTTACATAAATCATATTTCCATTAATAAAAAATATTTTTGCTCTCAATAAAACACAATTAAGGTTCTATCTGTTTCATATTACTTATCTATTTCTGCTCCAAATAGCTGGAATTTCATGAACCACAAGAGTACTAAGCGAACATTTTATGTAAAGTCCTTATACATATTAAAATTTAGAGACTGGAAACATGTTACAGAGAAAATTGTTTACTACAGTGTATAGATCAGAGTTGTTTAACGTTACAAAAAGCCATATAGTGAAAAGAGTTGTTTCAATTACATTAGAAATTAGACGAAAAACAAATTATATATTTATTGAGAAAAAAAGTTATAAAAAGCGAGTCGACAAAATTTACTGTAGTTTTATTAATTTATTTTGCGCTTATACCCCAGGAGAATACATGAAAATAGAATTTGTACCACGATGATGAGCATAAAGGAAGAGGTATATGGATAAAAACGTTCTAGTCACAAAAATTGCCTTAGAATCTCTCATATATAAGGATATTAGAAATTCGTAAAGTATAATGCTAAAAAATGGAATTCCGAAGAATTTGTCTGGAACTTCTAACTTTTACCTACTTACATCAGTTTATTTTGAATTGATCTATATGATTCCATCAGTACATCATTATCCAGGAACAATACTATTTTATTTTTGTAATTCAACATTTGTTAGGGTTATGTGTCTCACGTCCCCAATGGAGTTCTGCTATTCTCACAACAATATCAACACAACAAAATCTTTCTGTCGAAGATCTTTAGCTTATGAACAGAATAAACTATGCTTTCCAAGTTTAATCATATTATAATTATTTGCCCTCACCCTTGTTGCCTTTTTACATCACTGATAAAAGTTAATATACTTTTGCCACATTACTTGGATAAAAGTTTCACACAGTACATATCGCATCAAGATGATACCTACCCTAGTTTACTACTGGTTTACTAAGCTATACAAAGGCGTAAACGTGATTTGATTTTGATTTTTATCCGGGGGGTATCATTGTTTACACTTCTCGATTAGAATGCGACTATATTTTTATATTGGGCACTTTGAACCTCTTTTGTACCTAAATCTATCGTAACAACGTTGTTATCTTCGAACCCAAAAATACTTTTCAATCTCTATTTGTGTGTATGTTCGTTACAAAGAAGAGTTAAGTTTATTCGCGTGCGGAGAATAATTGGTTTAATTGACTTTTACCAGTCCATATTTTCTATTGCGTATATGGTTCTAAAGAAATTAAATTATTTAATTTTAAATTTGTACACTTTTTTGGAAGTCCTGTTTAACGTGTTGCGATAGATATTTGATTGTTTTATTGATCTTTAGTAGACTTGGGCACAAAGCTTATTCGTGTTGTATAAATTCGTACTGAGTTCGACGATTTTCTTTACTATTTATTTATTTTTTTGGCCTAAAATCGGTCCAAAATAAAGGCTGAAAAAAGGATGGTATAGACGTTAAACTTACGGATATCCTCCTACGCTTTAAAGGCCTTAGAATGTGAAATATACGACGGATACTCGGAATTGTTTAAACAGAGATAAGATTTAATTCTTTAAGAAGGCAATTGGTGACAGAAGGAAATTTTTCCTATAAAGAGTTACTTATATTTTTAAAATTTTGCTTTTACCTACAACAAATTACGAAATATTAATTAAGCAACAAACGTTTTATTTGTCATGTTTTATTTTTGGATTGTTTAAAATTAAAATACAGTCGTACTATGCATAAGAGAAGCATTAATTTCAATGTGAGTACAATGAATATGTTTTTCAGTTCTGTTGACACGCGTGCGTCTTATCCTTGCAATTGCTCCACTTGCGTCAGACATTGCTGGAGCTTAGTACCGTAGGCTAGACCGATATCGCCCTCACATCCGTATCCCCCCAACTTATGGATGGCAGCATGGTCGTAACAGTTGATGACGCCGTCGCCGTTACAATCCTTTCCGAATTTGGCCATGTAGTTTTGGACAGCACGCGCAGCGCAGTAAGGATCATTAGCGCAGTTGGAATAAGCTGTAAGAAAATTGGGATTAGTTTGCGTCCTCTGCAATAGGTCAACTAGGCTAGGGGAAAAAAAGCAAGCGGCTCGCTTTGTTTTACCAAAGTGTCCTTCGAGCCAAGGCCCCGGCGGGATTCGAACCCACGATCTCCTGTTTACTAGACAGGCGCTTTAACCAACTAAGCCACGGCGCCAGGCTCCCGGCTTTTTGACAAGTGCTTCGATACACTTGCAGGAACTTTCATCTCACCTGTGGGAGCACTTGGGTCTTCGCCTTGAAGTGTTGGCTTCCCAGCATCTGCCCAGTAAGCCCAAGTTATCATGAAGAGTCCACAAACGTCCGCATGGCATTGCTGTGTTCTGTTGCAGCCACTGATGGCCTCGCAAATGCATCCCAGACAAACCTCCGTCACTGGCGGCGATAGAGATGGATCAGCTATAAAACGCAATAAACTTTTTTTAAAACAAGAAAAAAAGGGGGAGGGCAAAAAGTCAATTGTCTTCCCGTGCCGGGAATCGAACCCGGGCCTCCTGGGTGAGAGCCAGGTATCCTAGCCACTAGACCACACGGGACGTGGTATAAATGTACTTTAAAGTGTATATCAATAAATTTCTATATAATTAATACCATATGAATAAACTTCACATTAAAGCAATTTTAAATGCACTGTAAAACCTCATGTTCTTAGAGGAACCATTTCATTCTTATTAGATATCCTTATATAAAAAAAACTCTAGATGAATCACACATTTTCCTATGATCAGAATTTGAAATATTAATTTTCCCTCCTCCAGCCATGAATTAGCCATTGGGAATGGCTTTCCGAATTATCACGGCTAATAAAGACGTCCCTCTCGCGGGCTTCACAACCCGAGTAACCTCTCACAAAGGCTATTCGAGTGCAAAGGTTTAAATTAGTAGTAATTGGTATAATAGTAGCTTAATTTCACGATGTTCGTACACAAATTTTGCTTTATTGAACACGACTTATACTTTTTTATTACTTAAAACTGTTTTTCATTAAACAATTCTAATGATTTTAATAGCCGCTTCTACCAGGTACTGTTTAGACCTCTAAAGACTTATTTAATGAATCTACACCAGTTACGAAATTTTTTAGGATATTCCCAAGCACGGCCGAATCATTCTATTGCGTCAAATAACAAGTTTAAACGATGGTTTCAAGGTGAACATGAAAAGCAACCTAAGAATATTTTATTTATTTATTTTCTCTGATTGCAGAAAAATTTATTGTGGTTAGAAAATGGTGCAATGTCCGTTTATTATTTGTAGTTTATATTATATATACATAATATTGCTCTAGAAAATCTTTTTTTTTATTTTATTTTTTTGATAGACAAACCTGAGAAGTAGCATTCTTTTAGGTAAATAACATTTTAAGTAATGTTTTTATGTTCCAACTCATAATTTGTAAATGTATCCTTCTGTCTGTTGCATTAAATTTTCTAAGAAACTACCGATGTTATCGGCATGAAATTTGGCATAATTATAATATTTTTGGCTTGCTCCTGGTTAGACTCTAAAGAAATTGAAATTTTTTTTTTATACTTTTTATAAGCCAAAGAAGCCAAGGTTTAATAGTAACAATATTCGCTTGGCTTTAGCAAGCGGGATATTATTTAAAAGGATTCTTTTTCACATTTCAAAGGGCTTTGATTTTGCATTGCTTCGTTTTACTGATATGAGATAAAATATTTGAAAAAGGGAAATTCCTTTTTACTTTTAAGACCTGAAAAAGGTCTAGTAGAAATTCCGGGAACAAAGAGAGATAACTGCAAGTCTCGAAATCGAGAGAAATCCTTAGCAAATAAATTTAATTCTGGTGTTGGAGCAACGCCTTTTAATTCATGTAATTTTGTTACGCTGAGGCTTTCAAATCTTGCAGTTATTAATTTAGAGGCAAATAATATATCTTATGGTATGGAACCCCCGATGACCGTGTCAAGCTCACATTTGACCATCATTTGATATACTACTACCAAGAAATATATCTACAAAAAAATTTCTACATTGCACGTCAGTGTTCTTTTCTTTTACTTTATTTATTAGAAATTGTTTCTTCAGAATATCTGTCTAAAATTGTTGAGAGAAGCAAAATGTTATAGAATATCTAAAGAATATCTCAAAAATACAATTAAAAATTGGTCCTATAAAACCAAATAACTGCGAAGATTTAAATTTTGAAGAAATTTCCTATCTAATTAACAAATAAAAAAAAATTAAATTTCTGAAAATTACACAACATTATTTATTAATCTTCATTATTTTTCAATTCGAACATGTTACAAGATTTTTAAGTTAGCTCAATTGATAAATAAATAATCGATTTTAGTTTTTAAAAATTAATTAACATTTTATATTCTTCTAATTTTATATTCTTCTAGTTGTGTGGCTTTCAATATATGGCTAAAAACCGGAAAACGATCTTTTTGAAAAAGGGTTCAAGATCTTCTTTAAAAGGAATTTATATTTTTTATGTATCTAGGAGATAAAGTTTAATTGGACGTAGAAGGTGATGATAGTGACTGAGGATATCCTACCAACAAATTTCTAAGTTTTTATTCTTTAATAATTTTCTGTTGAAACTTTAAAAATAAGTCCGTTTTTTTAGACTAATGATGGCTCTAATTCGAAAGTTATGTAATAAAATAAAATTATTTTGGATTCAATTGGGCAGATATTGACCAACCAAACGGTCATGATTAAATCCACTTACGTCTAATATTAGGTGCTCCATATTAGACGCCGTCACATTTATGAAGTCATACTAATCAAGGTTTAGATGTGCTTGATTTTGCCTCTTGTTCTCTTAAATCTGTCGTAAGAAATTGAAAATTCATACTTAAGTAGCTTATGCGTGTGCAAGTGCGACATTGAATTACATTAAAGTAAAACGTTTTGCGGCTGATTAGCAAAGAATTACGCTTACGGCTTTGAGGCTGTCGCTAGGCTATTCAAAATGGATTCAAAATGGTGCTGACGCTGAAGTTCTAACAGAAAGCAAGCATCACGCTTTATTAAAATTACACCCACGTCCGACGTCAGTGTGATTGGACTGGAATTTAGAATCACGAAATGAGACGCCTCCCATGCCTTATTCACTTTATATAAATGTAAAGATGACGACTATTCACGACCGCGATGCCTTCGTACAGGGATTTCGGGTATTTTATTTTCTCAGAAATACCACCGCCACCAGTGCTCCATAGGCCTCGTAAACCGTGCCCATCGTAGGCCTTGGGTACTCCTTAAAATTAACTTCATAAAATATTGCAACTGGGACTAAAATAACAGCCTTAAAGTGAACCTTTAAAATCGCTTGTAAAACAAGTTCAATGTCATTGCACCAAGTTCAGTTCTCCATCGGCATCCAGAGTCGAGTGGATTTTCAAGTTCATTAAATTATTGCAAAGCATCATTATTCGATTATCTAGCATGTTAAATCGAATATGACGCCTCTATCACCACATACCGGTTTCTGCCCATAAGCAAAAATTCCAGAAAATTTTATATATTGGTTTTAATTGGAACTATAATGGATATATAATAAATAAATTTTTGTCTTTTGATAATCCCGAGTACCGAGAAATCCGAGGTTTTTATTTTCGTTGTGATTTTATCTTTATCTAAATGTTGGATATTAAAGATGCTACTGATGCTACAAAAGGCGCAATATTTGTATTTTTGCTAGAGTAGAATCACTGGCTATTTTTAGTTGTTTTTCATCAAATGTTTTGCTCCTTTTTGAGCTGGTTAATTTATTTCAATGTACAAATGTGAAATACTAAAAAATACACATATTGCCTGCAAAATCTTGATTTTGTGCTTTTGAAAAAATCTTCAATTTATTGATATTCTGTTTACAGAATTATATTTCTTCTGAGTTTATTACTTAACAATTTTTTCAGTATCAAATGCACCTCCTATTAAATTTAATGGATAAATATATTTGTCTAACAACGTATCACCTAGATTTTTAAAAATTTATCTTAACGGAAACCATAAATTTGCTTAGATATTTTTTCTGGTTAAAGTTCAACTTAAATGTTTCTTTTTTTGTTTTTACTGTGAGAAAAAATCTTGATCCACGGAATAGGAATAAAAACTGGAATTTGCCAGCTATTCGATGAGGTAATAAAAGGTCGAGTGGCCGACTTAAGTCATTTATATTGTATTTTTATTTCTCCCGAATGTTAATAGGGATTCAAAAACCAATAACCTGAAATGAGATCGGTGTATACTTATAAATATACCTTTACTATAATAGAGCGCGTAGACCTGTACGGACCTGTATAGAATATCATTTAGAGTTGAATTTATTATAGAGTATATATTTTACACGCACTGTGTTAGATCCAATTCTAAACAGGTAAATCTACATCTTAAATTAACAAAAATAACATTGAATTTTTTAATCTGTACGACAGCATCACGCCCTATTTATAAGAAAACTATTTTTATATTTCAAAAAATGTATTCACATGCGAAAGATGATCTCGTTGATTCTCATTTTCAAATCACAAAACAGTAAAATCTCAAAATAAAAAATTTCTATTCCGTGTAAAAATCTCTCCTTTTAATGAAATTTTTGAAATTACAGAAAAAGTTAAGAATGTTTTAATTAGCATATAATAGCACTTTAATATACAATAAAAAATAAATATTTGTTGAGAAAAAATTCAGTAGAAAAGGTGCTTAAAAATGTATAAAAGTTCTCAAATCTCTCCAAGAATATTTTAATGAAAAATAAAAGAAGTAAAAACGATAATGCCGGAATCATCTGTGATAAGAACTATTCTGGGTCTTGGTCGAAGTCTTTAGTGCATCCATAGGTTATCAATATTCAGCGTGGAGGTATTTCGATTGCGTAGTTAATAGATGTCAAAACAAACGGTTTTTTTATTGCGGGATGTCTTCAAAACTACCAGATTATACTACTGTTATATAGCTTAGTAACCTAGAACAAATCTAGAGTATGGATCATCTTGATACGAAAAATAAGAGTTGTGTATCTGGAATTAGGACGACGAGAGAAGACGTTCATTATCACTAAAAATATTCTATTGTTATTACTATTTTGAATTCATTTCTTTTTTCATCCACTGAAACTTCGAATTGGTGATAAAATTTCATTTGACTAAAAGAATGGCCTATTTCATACTAACTTTAAATGATATATTAAACGTTGCAAAGTTAATATTACATACTCATTTAATGTTTCATGATAAGTCTTGGGAAAAAGGTATAATTATTAAATTTAAGTAACACTTTTCACTTTGCAATGCATTTTTCCCTGAAATCATACACATATGTGCATACAAAAAAATATATAATTTTGAAAATCAGGTAAACATAAATGGAATGTCGGCTAGGGCCCGTAAAAAACCTGTTAAATGAAAAGGAACCAATTAGAGAATAAAAGCAAGCTACAAATCGATGATGACTTAATTTTCGCGCAGTAACTAAATCTTTATTTCGCCGAAAAGAATTTATTACCAGTCAGGTCGTGATGTAGACTTTAAAATGTCAATGCCACAGCCTCTGAATAATGGTGTAATAATTTTTGGTACTTTAGTTCAAGCAGGAAGGTAAAATACTTGGAGCGGTAAAAATTTCTACGAAATTACCCCGAAAGTATTTTTTTAAAAATATAACCATGCATCAAATGCTAAAGTATATGTCAAACGGAATTAGAAAATACATCACATTTTTGAAAATTATAACCAACAGCATCAAATGTATGCTTGTTTATAAAACAGTTTATTGCTTGTGAGAAAACTAGAATTCATTTATAATCTTCACAACACTACAAAACTATGTCGTCTTACTATTAAAAAAATGCCACAGCTCAAATGGATTTAGGAAAGAACGTAGAGTAAATAAAAGATTCACCATTGTTTTTAACAATAAGATGTTACGTGACTTGTAAGAATGCGTCACAGTAAATACATAACTCAGGATCATTGACTTTATTTTGTTCTCAGAATTTTTCTTATGAACAGGTACAGAAACTTGTTTTGCTGCTATATTTATATGAAAAATGATGCTAATAAATTGTTTAAATTTACATTATGCCGACTCTTAGACGTTGTGGTACAGAATACTAATTATGACTATCTAAGATCTCTGTGCTGAATGTTAAAATGTCGAGCATTTTAAAAATTTATTCAGATTTGAAATATACGAGGAACATGGTGGGAAATATTGTTACTCAAGAAAAATTGAATTTTGAGAAAATGATTGAAATTAACTAACTAATTCTGGAAAAACAAACTTTAATTGGAAAAACAATACTGCATAAATTTGTTGAGTTTTGAACTTACGTAATTATTTCGAATTGCGAACTTTACATTATTTTACAATTATTTAGCAAACCGGATGATATACGACACAAATACCCTTTAAAGACTATTGAAGGACATTAAATTTCGCGAGCAATAAATTTTATTATATAAGAACCAAATCAATTCAATATATACTTAAAAAGTCAAGTTCCTATAGAACAAGTCAGTAATTTCCCATAAGATTATTTGATATAACCTTGGGTCAAAGCAGTAATCTGAACGAATATTTTGAATCGGTCAGAACGATGGTACATAACTTAAAGTCCATCATAACATAATAACGCGGAATTCTCAAGATCAACGGAAATTTATTCATGTACTATAGTATATATAATTGCCACCTTCACCTAGCCATGGATGGAAATCAATTAATTATTCAATTACTATACAAACCTAGGGGGAGGTGTGAAACATCAGCACTAACAAATAAAGTGCAGCTTATGAGTAATGCTGCCGATGCTAAAAGAAGGCTAGCAATTTTAAGACTCATTTTCCCCAACACTGAACACAACAACTAATTGAACACTCTAGAGATTTTCACGTATACGCGATCGGCGATCTGCAGTCTGCGTTAACTACCTTCTGACTAACAGAATACGCTGCAAGTTAAGGCTTTTAAAACTTAGCAACAAACTAGTTACTGATAAAGCCAGATCAACAACGACGGTAGGGAGAACGACTTCCTCAAGCTCCCACGGCATCTGTCGCAGGCATCATGCTGATATGTCGTCATGTTCCAAGATCCCCTAGATGTCGTAGGTAATATTATATAGTGACTTATTGCTGGCAAGGATTCTTTGAACTTCAAACGTCCCGTGGAAAAACAAACATCCGGATTTTCTACTCCACTCGATACTAAATTTACCTGTGGGCAGTTGATTTCACGTTCGATAAATTAGAACCGGATGTAGATTCTATAGACGGGGATTTCTGACGCTCGAGTTGAAGTCATTTTGTTCTTCTAGAATGAACGTAGTGCTTTTCTGTTCTCCGAAATTTGCTGTTTCTCTACTTGTGGAGGCCTAGAGATTGTATTTAACGTAGACGATGCTAAAAGGCACGTGCCACGGACCCACGCTAAGTAGATAATTAAAGTTGAGTTTTTAGATCAGAAGCGAGACAACTCGATGGAAATTCTTTTAATACCTAATTAAGTGCTTTTTAAAGATTTAGAGATACTCAATAACTAAAATTTATATCAGATATGATGCAGAATTACTGTAAAATGACGTGAATTAATAATGTTTAAGCAAACATTGGAAGAAAAAGGCATTATGCAAGGATTGAGTAGAACCTGATACCATTTTATAAATTCTTATCGTCATACATTGAGTAACCAATTTCCCCTTTCATTGAGTGGACTAGAACTTGGGAGAAGTTAAGATTTTGTTTCCGATAGCGCCTTTCAAATTTTAAGCCATTATAGCCAGTCTGAACTTTTAAGTTTTTTGAAGTAGTACATAAGTAGTAAATAAATAAATAAATAAATAAAGTTTAACCAATATTTTTGTATTAAATAATAGTCATTTTAGTTCCACGTAAAACTAGTAATAAATACGAATCGGATTTACATAGTTCTTTTGCATATGCAATAAAAATTCCCTGGATACGTAGACGTATTTTTTTCAAAAATAAAAAGTTCCACTAAATAGCGAGTGGAACTCAAACCCAGAAAGTAAAATAAAACGTATTGCTATTTTTTCTATAATTTTCAATTTTAGCATAATAGAAATTTACTAATACTAATAATATATTTTGCTAGTAATTTGGTATTATATATTATTTTCTTTGAAAAATATTGCCTATTATTATGTGTTTTTTTTTTGTTGTAATTTTTACGAACGGGTTTCTTGTGGACATTCTAACATTTTAAGATATAAAAAGTAAATGAAAACCGTCTTCGTGTTTTTGTATATTATAAGAATTTTGTAATTAATTTTAGTTGTTTCTTGATGGAAATTGAATGCTGCTCTAACTTACCATTAGCATCTTCACCAACTTGAAATTAATTTTGGCCTCATAAAAATAGAACCTAAAATAACCTGGTCCCAAGAAAATAAAGATTTTGGGGGAATTGTGAACTGTAAAGTTGCTTTTATGTGGTAAAAGTAAGAGAAGTAGAAAGTAATATTAGGAGGAAAAAAACAAAAGGAGACCTTCCCATACCGGGAATCGAACCCGGGCCTCCTGGGTGAAAGCCAGGTATCCTAGCCACTAGACCATATGGGATACTGTAAATCTAAGTGCAAAACTGTAATATGTGTAGTAGACGATTTTAAAATTATATACTTTAACTCCTGAAGCACTTCCGCATTAACTGCACCCGGTCTTTTTTGTGGGCACAGAAATACTCTGCTTCTTTCTTCTTATAAAGTTCATTATTTCTAAAATTAATAAAAATCACCAGGTTTGTCGTCTGCGTTACTTTCTTGGGGAATTACTGTATAAATTAAACAACTTTATTAAAACCCTTATTGCTAAAATTACCACTAGTATGACTTGTGAAAATCTTGGAACTTTGCATTTGTCCCCATGGCCTGAATAGGTGCAATTCTTGCCAATCAAGTAAATTTCGTATCTAAGGATCATTAAATATCAGATCGACCTATAACAAATTTGGGAATTGTGTCTTGGGTTATTTCTTCTCCTCTTCTGATTAACCTAATCAAATTCTGCTTGAATTCCCAAGAGAGATGGGACATAAATTCTTCTATACAGAAAAGTGTCTTCACATTTTTGGGAAATGTCGTTGAATACAGCTTATATTGCGGGTCGATGTAAAATTGGCTTTATTAATGCATAGAGACTACCCACTTGAGCTTTCTGCCCACACCTTAATAAAAAGAGCCGATTTTATAAATCGTTTATTCCAAAATAGGAAAAAAAGAGTAGTGACATTAACTTACACAATAGAAAACAGTAGGACCTGGCATCATTTCTTTAGATTTTGTTGAAGGCAGCAATGTCAACAGATTGGACGTAGTCCTCAAATTCTTGAATTCTTTCAGTCAACAAATCAATGGAGACCTTCTCATCTTCAATAACGCACATGATTTGCAGCTTATTGATACCATAGCCGACTGGTACAAGCTTGGAAGCGCCCCACAGGAGACCGTCCATTTCAATAGTGCGTACATTTTTCTCCATTTCCTTCATGTCGGTTTCATCGTCCCATGGCTTAACATCGAGAAGAACCGATGACTTTGCAATAAGTGCTGGCTTCTTCGACTTCTTTGCTGCATAAGCCGCTAGACGCTCTTCACGAATACGTGCTGTTTCCTCGTCCTCTTCCTCATCGGAGCCGAATAGGTCGACGTCGTCTGAAAGAATTTATGAATTCACCACAGGGACTATCATTTTGATTGAATTGGGCTACCGTCTTCCTGCTTCTTTTCCTCAACAGTGGGTTTACCACCAACGGCTTGCGGGACGGGTTGTCCTCCCCAACTGGCTTTTTCCTGGGCACTGAAAGAAGCGATGTGGCGATACCAGCGCTGTGCGTGAGGGACTTCTCCTGTTGGGGCTTTCCCTAGGGCATCAAAAACAGAAATATCCGCCTTTGAGGGAATGTATCTGTTAAAATAAATCGGGTTAGAAGTTGCTACGTGTAAAGCAATCCTGTATAACCTCAAAAATGACAGTTCTGACAAAATAGCACTTACCCACTTATGTAACTGTGATCTGAAAGAAAGCTGTCGAGTTCTTGTAGACCCTTTGGTGTTTTTACATCGCCAAAAGACATTTTTTATGATTTGTGAATAATCCCCGCAGCCGCTATAGAAATGTGGTGCACTCGCAAGAGGTTGACAACCGGAAAGGAAGAGATTCCGACGATCTTCGAATTTCGAATTATCAAATTTTTTCATTTGGAAAAGTATTTTAATAATTTTGTAAATTTGAACTTTGAAGTACAGTTTTAAAAATTAGTCGCAAATTATTTAAAATGGAGAAGTTAGTACGTGTAGTTCAATGTAAGTAATTTAACCTTATTTTAATTTGAATTTCTTTCATATTTTCGCATTACATTCCCAGTTTTCGAAATTAGTTTCGAATCAGAATGCCTGTTGACACTCAAGTGGGCCTACAGGGAATATTAGAGATCCGTGCTAACTTTGCCCTACTACGCCCAACGAAATTCCAGGTTGTGCGGGAATTGCTTTGATGTATTTTTCAAAAACTGCCAATTATCGCATTTCATTTTCTCGACACTAATTAAAGAGTTAATTTTACTTAGAAAATTCAATTTTAAAACCTAACAATGCCCTCGGAATTTCTCAAACATTGATTCTTTCCATCCTTTTTTAGCAAACAACTTTTCTACTTCGATCTCATCTCGACGGATGATTCATACACACAGCTTATTTTTCTCAAAGTCATTGTCTTGTTTGTTTATTTTACGGAAAGTTAATTTCAAGTTGAATTCGTGCTTGTGTATACCGACGGCTTTTCTGCTACAAAGAAGAAGTGAATATTCAAATTGGAATTGAGAGTGGTCCACATCACAGCGAACTTCATGCCAGTCTTGATTTGGAATTTTTGGGCTTTGCTTTTATAGCCGTTTTGTTAGAAAAATATAGACGTCAAAAAGCATCTGCTTCATTTCTAAATCGTTCCTCCCAGGTTGACAGGATTGAGTTCTTTTCTAATCGGAAAAGTCCAGCGAGAAGAAGTAAAGTGCGTTTAAAGTGTGTTTAAAGAGTGACGAAAACGTTTTGGTACATATTGTGCATTAATTTAGTGATAATCTAAGTCGGTCGGCTCTGTTTCGGCATGGAATTTTGTGTTCTAAGGCCAATTCGGGCATGGACGAAATCCGTCGAGGAGTAACACGAGAAAACTTGTTTTTGGCCCAAGAACGAATCCGATCAGCTAACCCAAGGAGTAAGAGAAATTCGGCGGAGGCGATTGCAAAGTCGTTGGCTTCAGAACATCACTCGAATGATCACAAAAATTGAAATGCATTTAAAAATTTGCGATTTGTTTTGTTGGCCACGATGGGTATTTCTATCTGGCTTGCTCCCGCACCGACTGCATCTGTTTCTCTCACTCCTCGGGTCGCACTCCCGATTGCCCGTGAATGCTTACCAAATGCAGAAGATTTTGGCAAATGATCGGTCCGCGGTTTGTTTAGTTTTAATAAAATGTTTAGAATCGGTGACAAATGACATTTTGAGTGAGTGAGTGGCGAAGTAGGCTAATAATAAAAATATTCTCTTTCCCCCGCCGCAGGAAACAACAAAGTGAATATCTACGAAGAGTGGCGCCTACTACTTTACGCAGGTATTAATAATGAAGAGACGAAATGCCGATTGTGGCAAAATACGGCGACCGATAAAACGTAATAAAATTACGGAAGGAATGTACGGAAGGTAATGTAGCCCTGAATCAGTCCGTCCCATTAGCTGTTATGCCCCAAAGAGTGGCCCCCTTGAACTATTCGCTGTTCTGAGTGACAGCGGAGCACCCTTCTCTATTCAGTAAACACCACGGCTATAAAAAAAAAAATAAAGTGTGATGTCGGGAGCTCCTTGACATGCCATCCAGCCTGAGCCACTGAGAGGCGATAGCTGGAGTGAGAGCAGCATGATTCATCAGGCGCCACTTTATTGCAGGAGGGAAAAGCAAAGGACGAAAATTATGCTGGCTGTCCTTCCTCCTCTCTCCCGGTTGCACAAGTGAAAAGCGAAAAACTGAAAAGGAGTACAGGAGGCGAATATCAAACTTCCTGGTTAATGCAAGGACGGAAGTAAGCCCAAAATGGCGACTGATGGAATAGGACACGAAAAGGTTCATGTTAACGATAATAGTCCCTCAATGCTCCGCTTCCGAGCCCCCCTGCAGCGATGTGTTGCCATGTCATCCTCTGCAAGGAACATCTGTTACAGCTCTGGAGCGCGGCGGTGCAGCATGCGGTCGAGGTGGTCTCTGACCCCTGGAGCCACTTGTAACTCCTGGTCCTCTTGTTATGCGGGAATGGGAATCAGATACGCTCCTCAGTGTTCACTTAGTTTCCTGACACACATATCCACTCTCTTTTATGCTAATCGGCAAAGGGGTGACCTGTTTGGGATAATTGATATTTTACTTTTGCTATTAATAGAGCCGACCTCTCCACTTGATTCCACAATTCTTGCTGAAACAAGTTTAAGGGAGTGATTGAGACAACCACGCTGGGGTTTAAGGACTGCCGCAAGCCCCAATGCAGAATATGACGTTAATTTGTCGAGTAATGCGGATAATTTATTTTCAAGTAAACCTGTGCGACAACATCACGATATGTACAAATTGCTTCATTTAGTTTATTTTACTACTTAAAGAATTTTTATAAAGTAACTGGATCTGAGATATGTTATTTCTCTTATAAAAGCTAAACCTTTATTATTACTTCGAAATATCCTTTCGTACGTACTACTAACAATTTCTTTTGAAACGGAGACGTAAAAATAAAAATATTTATGGCTTGTAATCAAAACAAGTGCCTAACCGGCCCTGATCGATTTAGTGTTAAAAGTAAAGTCTTATTAGTGCAACATGCAGAACTTAATACTTGATTGTTTAAAAGTGGAAGATACAAAATTGACTCGGGGGCCAATTTATTATAAGCAACGCTTGTTCGAAGTACATAGTAAAGATGAATACTAATAAAGTTTGTTGAAGAAATGATATGTAAAGCTCTTCTTTTTAAAAGGCTAACAAAACCAAAATTATATTTTATATACTAAACGCTAGAAATTTAATAAAAGTAGATGCTTGCATAGAGTTAACTTGGACCTAAATTTAAGGTATAAAATAAAACATTATGATTATGAGATGAAAATTAAAAACGAAGACGAGAGTTTCTATATTTAATTTAAAAATGAAATCTGGTGGAGGAATATTATGGACTAATTAAACTTTGAAATCAAAGAACTCAGTTCCTAAATAAGAAAATAGTAAAGTGGCTATTGCTAGGTACAATTTATCTAGAACTAAATATTTTCTACAAAGCGCTATATCAAAGTAGAGAAATGTTACATGGCATCGATCTGTATGGAATAATTAAGATAAGCAATGGAAATAATTAAAAGAATTTTGAAAACGATAAACCATCATTGACAGTGCAGCAACACGAATTATTTTCACTTTTTCTCCAACTCTATAGTTTGCCTGCAATGTACAAATTCCGTATGATTCAAATAAACTCATTCACCTTCATAAAGTATGAAGGAATTTCATTACTTAAAAAACCTGGAAAAACATTTGAACGTCCGTAAAAAACTACGCGAGTTCAAAAGTTTTCGCAAAGTGATAGTGAACGATTTGATCTGCTTAAAATGGTCTAAAACGTAAAAACGATTCTACTTCAAAATTTCCCTATAGGCTAATTTCTTTGGAGGTCATTTGGAGCATACACAGCTAAAATAAAGTTTATTTGGCCAAACATTCCTTGACTACATGTTAAACGATTTTTTAAATTTCAGTACCACAATTCTGTATTTGAAATTCTTGATTCTCTGGGCCATTGTGATAACAGCTGATTTCATGTTCATGTTCCGTTTTGAGTTTTTATGGCCTTTTTGGCTCCTTCTGCGTTCTGTTCATGATTCATTTAAATATAAGGGATTGGTAAGACACCGCTCACTTGTTGCTTTTTACGATTCCCTACTAAATTAGTTTATTTTCAGGCATTTTCTGTGCTGTTCGTATGTATAGCCATTACATCAGACTTAGTTTGTTTATTTTTTATCCCAGTGCACTGGCTCCTTTTTGCAGCCAGTACTTATGTCTGGGTGCAATATGTTTGGCATACAGGTAATATTGTTTTTCCCACCCTGGATATACTTAAAAAAAATGTTATCTTTCAGACAAAGGTATATGCCTGCCGACAATTATTTTATGGATGCTTTTTGTATACTTAGAAGCAGGCATTCGGTGGAAAGACAGCCGGCATATGCCGCATCTAGACTTGTGTCGACCGTTTGCAGCCCATTGGTATATTAGTGTCTAGAGTGCTAGAAATGTTGATCAACATTAATTGATTATTTCAGTATCGGCTATCCGGTAGTAACGCTAGGCTTTGGCTTTAAAAGTTACGTGGGGTATAGAATGCGACAGCGTAAGCAACGGGAGGTTGCCAAAGAAAATGAATTTTATATGCAACTCTTGCATCAGGCATTGCCACAAGAGGAGAATGTCGATGATATACAAAATACCCCAAATGGTAGTCTAACGAATTCAGGGACAGTACCAGTAGCACAAACTCTTCAAACAAATTCACTTGCAACCGACCAGCATCATTCATCCCCACTATCATCAGTACATCATAGTGATGACAAGAGTGTTCAAATAGTTGGCCAAGTAGTAACCAGCCAAACAAGTCAGACAGCAATATCGCAGCAGACATCCAATAATCAGCACCTTAATTTAAATAATAGTAGTAGTTGTAGCTCTAGTAGAAACGCTCAAACAAATAGTAAATTGAATAACATAAGTAATGCGTCAGGGAATATGACCGTAAATGGCCACATCGGTGGCAATTCGAATGGTCTGTCGTCCCACAAGAACCATCGTCGCAGTATGGACAAAGATAAGAATGAATCAGGCCAAACGGGGGGTGGCTTAAACGGCGTTTCCAGTGGCAGTCGTTCGGCAAATACATCAAATGCAGCCGATGTGTTTATTAATTCTTCAATTGCTGCATCGAATAGCTCCTCAAAGCTACCAACTTCCTGTGGAAATCAGTTAAGTCAGCTCTCTAGCAATACCCAGAGGGACAAGGATAATTGGGATGGCACTGGGACGTTACAGTCTTCCTTTTCCGGTAATTGCGGAAAGGAGAATAATAAATCTCTGGCGAATTCAGGTAATTATGAAGTGCACAATGGGAACTGCAGTCACTCAAGCGACAAGAAATCCCAATCTAATGGAAATGTGCTGCAGTTCGAAACCGAGGAACCTACTGAAGTATCTGAACGAAAAGAAAAAGGTAGGTCAAAAGCGAGTGGAAATGTATTGTTCTATTTTTTATAATTTGAAGATCTTGTTTTTGATAAATGGCTATTTGGCATGGCGTATGAATTGAGATTACATTTCAGGTCGACGGAATCGTTCCAAAAAGGACAATTCTTCCAAGGACAATCATCAGAACAACCTATCTCACCAGCAAGTAAGTAACCAACAAATTCATCATAGCAATCATCAGAAGGACTCGAATGTGAATTCCGACTCTTCGAGCGTTTCTTCGTCTTCATCGTCGACAAACATTTCCAATATTGCCTCGCAAATTGTTAATAAGATTTGCGAAACATGCCTTCGACTTGAAGCCGAAGTGAAGAAGTATCGGGCTGAGGTTAATCATATGAAACAGATAGAGAACGAGCTGAGACAGAAGCTTGAGTCGAATGCGACGACAAGATCCTGTTTGCAGGCCAAACAGCGAGAATGTGACGAATTGGAAAAACGTGTACAGGAGTTAACAAATCAAAGGCAAGTGGACTTGATGAATCTTCAAAATGTTGAACGGCGCCTGGGGGAGGAAAGACGACAGAAACAGTCGCTCGAGGCCCAGTTAAATAATGAAAAGAAAGCAAGAAAAATGGCTGAGGATAAGGCAACACGTCCGGAATGCAGTGAAGCCTGCAAACAGAGGAAACAGCAAATCGAAGCCGAAGTTAAGCAGTTACGGCGCGAATTTAAAGCTGTCGAAGAAGCTAAACAGGCTGCTGAACAGCAAGGAAGGAAATGCGAACAAGAAGTAAAATCTAATTAATTAATTAATTAATTTTCACCACTTACAGGCTTAATCCTCTTTTGTTTTTGGTAGTTACGTATGTTTGAAGCAGAGGTCAGAAGTCGTGAAGCACAACAGGGCACAGAGGTGTTAATGTCAGCTCTGGCTGCGATGCAAGATAAGAACAGTACATTAGAGAAAAACCTCTCCGCTGAGACGAGAGTCAAGCTGGACTTGTTCTTGGCTCTAGGAGAAGCAAAGCGGGAGTTAGAAATCAAAGATAGTAAGTAAACATCACCTTTATTTTCTAGAAGTGGGCGGGATTATAAAGTTCTTCCTTTCAAGGTCTGCTCCGCAGTAAAGACGAGGAAGTTCTTGACTTGAAAGCGAAGATTGCACAACTGCTCGCCGTAATGCCAACAGATTCCCTTTTACCGCCTTGTTCTACCGGAAGTTCGATGCTAAGAATGAACGACACTCCGCCCTTGCAGGGCCCATCGAGTCCCATGATGTCTCTGGGAGCAACACATCAACAGATGATGGCCGCACATCAGCTTAATCCACGTGGACCTCCTGTGGTACCGGTCTCTTCAAATTCCGGAATGACCAGTGCTTCGACACCGACATCTGTAGTTACGGGAACGCCGAACAATGTGGTGTCTCAGACATCCTCTAACTTGGATCCGAACGCGACAGCATACACTCCAAAAAACTCGTCGTTGGTTGGCGGGGCGGAAGCCTGACATAAAAGGAGACATGTGTGAGGCTGTACTCAGTACGTACACCATCAGAAAAGTGCGAAAAACGGCCGGCATTCTCTCCAGAATCCACACCCGCAACCCTGTCGTTTGCCGCTGCAACAGCAACAACAATATCAACATAAATTTTAATTTCTTTTTTTGCTTTTATTTATTGTTATGATTAATTTAACGAGCGACTACTGTTTCACTACCATTGCTGGCCAACGGAGGGCTCCATTTTCCGTCTGCAACCTCTGGTCCATGAAGTAAACTAAGTCTGAACTAAGATCTCCCTCTGTTCCCCAGTGATATTTTTTTCGGATAAATTACGTGCAGGCTTTCGACTTTAACAGTGAAAGATTGTATAACGCGAAATACCAAGAAAAGTAACAATGACTGATCTTTTTATGTTATTTTTAAGGTAGCGAGTAATTCCTGGCATGAGCGGTTTACCGGCCATTTGTGTGTGTGTCCAGCGAGCCATATTCTTACGGAATTTATTTAAAAAAAAAAAATTATTTTTTGTGCTTTTAGCCTGACAACATATTGTACCTTTCTGTTTTGAATATTTTTTTTAAAGAAGATTTTTTCGTTTAACTGTGTTTTTAACTTCCGTAATTTTCATTAATTCTATGTTCAATCCTCTATTTGAAATACTCAAGAATAATTCGAGTTAATGAAATTCTTGGTGTTTTATTCAATTACATTCTTATGCCTTTTAACAGCGGATATCGTCTTTTCGTTGTTTCAATTTCCATGAACTAGTTGAAGAAATGTGTGCTACTAATTTGTTTGTCAGATTCTATGCATATCTAAAGTGTAGGAATTGAACTGATTAAGGCGTTGATGACGAAAATTTGTTTACTTTTATCACTTCGTAATGGCTTAGAAGTTTTAAAAATGTGGAAGTCGCTTTTCCGAAAACTGAATAACTGAAGAAAGCCGTTACACTCCGTATTCCATAAAGCCTTTTCAATGAATTTACAGATGGCGCTAGTGAATCTTCTGAAGAGGGGAAATATTCTTAACTTCTCCAAAGGTTCGGTTATAAACAAAGCAACCTAACCTCAAATTGTTGGAATGTTTTCTTGCCATTAAGGTGTCAAATCGAACCCACGTGTGAAATAGGTCTAGCGATTCGAGGATGAGTGTTCAAAGAAAACATAAGCGAAAGAATCAAGTTGCAGACGATTCGGTGGTTGAAAAGAAGAGAAAAGTAGATTCTGATTCGGAACTCGCTAATGATGATACTCAAGAGGAACCCCCAATTAATTTGAAGTTCCCAAAAGGATTTAAGTTCTTGCATTTTAGAAAGAAATTGAAAGGGAATAATTTCATTCCAGGTAATTTTGAACTAGGTATTTTTAAGGACTAATGCTATAGATTTCTAAATTTGGCTCTTGTTCCACAAACATGTAAACCACCTGGCTCCTTTTACTTAAATTTTTATATGAGTATGCCGGATTTATATTCAAAGCAATGTTTTCATAGCGCTCCTTTTATGCTTTACTAGATTTTAATGTGGCGGTCTAGAGAGGTCGTCCACTTCATTATAAAACCGCTCTTATTAATATTTTTTTGTGCTGCTTTTTAAGGTCTGTAGTTACACGGAAAGAAAAATCTTTGAGACCCAGTTTGGATATTTTAACATTTAAGAAAATAAATATTAACAGTACAGTACATGATACATTGTATGTTCTATATATTCTTAAATTTATTTTGATATAAGTTCTAAAAATATCGCGCAAAATAAATCCCCGCAATAATCTTTCTTAAAATTTTAGTTGAATATGGTTCAAGAGCAACAGATTTTAAAAAAAAGAACGAATGGGCGCTGTTTATGATAATTATTTTTCCATCAGTTAAATTAATGAAAAATATTGGTTTCAGTTGTATTGTTACGGACGAGATTTATATAAAAAACCCACATGAAGGATGTCCCGTAACGGGGACTACACAAAATATTTCAAATTTAGCGTAGCGTTTCATAGTCAAAAAATGTTAACGAGTATAAAATAAACTCGTTAAATGTATTTTTTTTTTGAAGATGTCGAATGTTTTTTTCGCCCTTACTGTCTCACTTTTGAGTGCAATTATCTACTTAATTTTCCTTTTAAATGCATTGTTCTCTAAACATTTTTACAGAACTTCGTTACTTCCTGCAACAGGCAAAGTTAAAGCCAAATATGATAACCAAGTATATTGAGAAGAAAGGTACACCCCTAGAACTTGTTGAAGCACTGGATCGAGTCGACAAGTCCCAACTGTTTCATCAATCATATATTTGCGATGCTCTTCAACTTGTCTTAATGGAAATCCTTACAAATCATCCAACTCACATCAATGCTGCATTGAATGCGTCGCGGTATTTCCTTAGAAGTCATCATCACCTGGTTGAGTTACTTCTGAAATCACCGAACACCGGTCATAGAAAGACCATTATCAAGCTACTTACAGCTATTGTATGTCTAGAGCCCCAATTGGGCAAACAGATTCTGATGAGCTTTGATATCATAACAAATTCCAAATCCATGGCAGGATTGCTTTCTCATTCAAAGTCTGAATTTAATGCCGCTGAAAGTGTTCGAAAATGTTTCATCAATTTCATATTATCCTACTTAATTGATGGCAACACTTTGCTGATCAAGAATCTATTGAGTAAATACAACCTGATCAACTCACTTTTGTCTGGTCTTGTTTATGATGACCATGTAACAGTTTGCGTTGTTCTGAATACTCTAAAAAAGTACGTATTAGAAAATTTAGATATTTCGAAAACGAATAAAAAGCACGTATTTGATATATCGAACTTGAAGCATGTGCTGAAATTATATCAATGGAAAGGCCCTCAATATTATGCAGCAATAATGGACAAAGGCAAGAAGGGAAATGCCCCAAGTATGGCTGGAACCCCAGAGCAGAAAGCTGTTGCTGAGGCAGCTCATCAGTTCCTCATTGTTCTTTTAACTTCAAGAAAATATGGGGTTGCTTTTAATGCTATATCCGACATGAGAGATAAGCACAACTACATTCAGAAACAAGTTTTAATAAACTTAGATTTACCATGGTTGGACGAGTTTAAATCGGATTTGGTTATTAATATATTGAAAGCATGTCCGGAGCTTGCTAGGAGCTCCATTAAGCGATACTCTATCCATCTAAATCCCCAAAAGAGTCATAAATGGGAAGTATTGGCTAAATTCATGGAAAAACTGATTACAGAATTACATCCATCTGTACTTCGAGCTGGCTTGAATAAAATGACTCAAACTGATTTCTTCTATTGGACTAAAGATATTTGCTTGTGTCCAGAGGCATTGATTAATTTAAAAGGAATCCATGCCTTGAAAAGTGATGATTTCAAAATAAGGATTTTGACTGTAAGACTTCTTTTGGCTATGTTTAAGCAATTTTGCAACTATGTCAATACTATTATAGAGAGAGAACAAAATAAGGGGAGTGATATGAGGAAATTCAAATTTGATATCCTAAATCATGTGTTCGTTCATTTCCCCTCGGTTCAGAATATTTTATTGTCTCTGTTTAAATCGATCAGAGCACCGACAAGGGAGAACGTTGATGTTCTTGAACATCTTGAGCTAACGCTGGATCTAATTTTGATAATTTCTAAGAATTTTAGAAGTTTTATCGATCAAACTAACGCTGTTGTAGACTACATTGAGATTTTGCGTCCGCTGTACGAGTCTGAGGCTGATGAGGAGTTCATGGTTCGATTAGAGTTAAAAGCAGTGAAATCTATTTTGGTTTTGATTCCACAATCGTTGAAGCCAGGTAGAGCACACTTTGAACATGTGGTTCAAAGCTTTGTCAATGCCCTTGTCCGTGCGAAAGGAAAAAATCAAAAAGAGGCTGGTAGTCTACTAAGAGGAATGCTGGTAAATCTTGGCCTATTTCAAGAGACTGATCTTGAGGTTGATCTTTGGTTAGAAGCTTTAAGATTCATAAGTCCAGAATGTCTAGAAAATATTAAAAAAGCTTTACCAAAAATTCTTCAACAGAAATGTCCTCAGATTGAAATCGTAGATAAAGGATCGGATTCAGACGTTAATCTTTCAAAATTGTTCTTAAATATTGAAAATGGTAACATTATTGAAGGATCAGTGGAAAGACTATCACTAAGTGGTCTCTTGATTATGTGCTTGAAATACAAAGATAATGAATTAGACGAAAGTAATGATAAGAAATTAGATATGGAGGAACAACAAATTTTAGATATTTCGGAGTATCTCGAAATAGTATCCTTGTTGCTTTTTCACTATTTACCGTCACCGAATGTGATTCAAGGAATTTACACTGAGCATTTCAAGAAACATAAAAAGTACATGTCTAGTTGGTTGAATAAGAATAATCCAGGAAAATTACTTTGTAGTAATATCCCAAAGTACTCAGAGTTATATGATTCAATTTTGGCCGGAGAAGAGAATTTCCATAACCTATTTGTATCTTCAAAGGATGATTCTAACGCAGTTTTATTTATGTTAGACGAAAAAGAAATTTATCTCTACGACTTGCTGCAAAGCGAGCGGGTGGTACTGCTTTACATACACCTTGTAATTTTTACCACGATTCAATTCGTTAAAGCCTCTGCATTTGAAGATTCGCAAGCAAAAGTATGCCTCCATTATCTGATATATTTCATAAAGATTTTGGCCTACTTACAAGAAATAGATAAATCTAAGGCAAACGTTATAGATAGTACTGAGCAGCAAAAATCCTCTTCTTATTTAGAATTGGCACTAAAGTATATTTATTGTCATCATTTAGATCTTCTACAAAATTTTAGTGCATTCGTCTCAACAGGGTCTCAAAAAAATCTTCTGAATTTATTTTGTGAACTTACGATTTGTGCAAAAAATCTGAAAATACCAAATATGGACGATTTCACGATTCATTATCGTGCAAAAATTGTTAATCAGTTAAAGGGGAGTTTAAATGACAGTGATGATTCTATTGCAAACATTTCTGCTAACGAGTACATCAGAGCTGTTGAAGTCTTCGATTTGAATGCCACCAATTGCGCGGATATTTTGGCCAGCATCACGCAATTATCATTTGATAAATTTTATATTTCAAATACAACAAAGTCACTTTACCTTGATGTTCTGATTTACGTTTTAAAAAGGCTTGCAGAAATAAGAACTTTTCAGTTGGGTAAAGAAATTGTTATTAAAGTAGCAGAAATTTACATCTCCTTGGTGGAATCTTTAAACCTCGAAATCAGTCTAGAAAAATTGGAAGAAGCTTTGCATAACTTCCTTTTGATCGCGAATCAATTTATACCTCATTTACCAAAGGAAGTGTTCATCAGCATATTTGAAGCAAAAAAAATATACAAAAGTACAGTCCATTTAGCATCAATTCTACTTGAAAGGCGCAGTGATCTAGATGAGGTATTTGTCGAAAAACTCGCTTCTTATGTAAACAAGAAAGAGCTCGTCTACCCACTTTTAAACATTTTTCTTTCGAAGAATGTGGAGATTGAAAACAAACTTTTGAAAACGATCTATCAAGAGTACAAAAATGGATTTTTAAAAACAGTCGAAAAGCCACTTAAAGCTGGTGTGATTTATAAAGAAAATGTAGAAGCCTCTCTGCATCTGATCGACAAATGTATGCCAGTCAGCGAATGTTTGGACTTCTGCAAAAAGAATTTAAAAGCAGACTCTGTTGAATGTTTTCAGCTGAAAGTAATTGAGAAGATTTACAGGAAAGCGATTGAAAACACCAAAAGTGATTCTGAAGCAGATTCCATTTTTGTTAATTTCATAAACACCCTTATTCAACTGTTCCTTGTTATTTTCCGAAGGGATTATATCGACCATGTAAAGTTGAAAATGTTATCCTTTATGGCTTACAATTGGAAACGAATGTATAAAGGCGGTAGTGATTTAGATTTTACTAAAATCTTAAATTCGCAACCTTGGTCTCAGTTTTGTAGATTTTGTCTAAAACAAGGTATGCAAGTTCCGGGCGAGGAAGAACAACAATTAGAAGGTAACGAAGATAGTGATAATGGACACCTTCTCAAAACTCTAGCATTGTTCACTGATTTGCTGTTCGAGAATTCATCTGAAAATCCAGCGATTCAACAACTTTTCGAAATGGCTATGTCGCATTCAAAATTTTTCGATATTATTTTTAACCAAAAATCATCGGAAGTTAAAACTGAGCTTATGCACTTGCTGTATGTCTTAGTTAACAAAAATTTAAATTTAATGGAAAGCAAACACATCCCACTTTTTCTGGGTGCTTATCAAGCAAAATTATCCTCTTGCGATCGATACATTTTAGCTCTACTTCAGTTCTACGAGAAAAATGGTATAAATCTACATGAGTATCGTCCATTTATTTGGGGCGATTCTGCGATTGAACACTATTCTCTTAAGGAAAAAGAGGAGATGACAACTCTGCAAGAGCAAGAACCTTCTGTGTTGCAAGTAATGTCGTTAATTGAGCGCAGGACTAGCGATTTCACAGTTGACAATTTTCCGATTTGGAGAAAACTTAATACCCTAAATCAACTTCCAGAAATTAAATTCGAAGATCCAAATTCTACCTATCTTTCGTTCGGTTCTAACCAGCTGGAGAGTGACGTCGAGGCGGGAGTGACAACCTTCGAGGAATCATTTCTCCGCCTCTGTCCAAACCGAAATGAAATCTACGATGAGTGCTACGACCCTGCCTTTATTATTCCATTGATGTCTATGGCGTTCGCTCCGGAGATGTACTCCCAACCAGTTCGTCCTGTCCAGAATGGACTTTTGGGTATAGTTTTTGCTGCGCTTTCTAGTCAAGATAAGGAAATGCGACTGGCAGCTGGCTGTGTGCAGTTGAGATATCGTCAACATTTTGAAAATTCCAGATTCTACGATAAACCAGTTTGGATACAAGCTTATGACAATATACAAAACGGGCTGGAAGAGTTGGACCGCGAGTGGAGTAAGCACAAAAGGGGTGTCCCCCGCGTACCTTACATACCTGGTTTATTTTTGATAAGAACTATTAATCTACTGATAGAACCAACTAATCCAATGTACAAAGTCTTGTCTATGTATCTTAGACTGAAAAATTCATTCGACTTCCTTTGCGTGCCAGAGTTCAACGTTCTTTTCCATAGTTCTGAAGTCGATCATCAAACTTTCAGAAAGTTCATAGTGGAGGTTATTCGGAATGGAATTAAAAGCAGTTCTGATCTTTTCACACTCGTAACTACGCACACCTTTAAATCTTTGATGGCCTTCTACGGTAGCACAATGTCTAACACTGATGTAAACTTCCTCATTCTGTCCGTGATGAGCACGTGTTGTAAAATTCCAGCGTCTTCAAAACTCCTTATTGAATACATCGGTGTTCTGCCTTGGATAAATTCGCTCATTGAAAACGTGGAGTTCTTCCATTTTGATACAATCGAGGCTATAATTAGCATTGTTAGCAATTTGTGGTACTCAGCAAAGGCAATGGAAGGGGTGTTTTATAATTTCAAACACATCGAGTCCAATATCTTTTACATGGTCGTTAAGTTGGCTTCTAAAATGACTGGCAATATTTCGCTGAAGAATTTTGTCAGATTTCTCAATATTCTTTCAAAAACTGCTCAAAGAAACCACAGCGCGATGAGTGAAGAAGCCCTGCAGAGAGTGATAGACAGCGCACAGCGACATTTTGAAGAGCACATTTGGTACATAACGAACATAAAGAACAATGGAGCAGAAGGCGTAGAGAGCCAGCAGGTTTACTGTACGCGACTAAAGAACTTGGGTTTAGATAATACTTCTATCTTAGGGTTGCTAAGTTTACATAATTTTGTTGTAGAATGGTCGAAGTGTTAGTAACGTAAGAGACTGATTGTTCAAGGATTGTGAAGGACAAATATATTTCAAATATAAACGATTGTTTTTTTTCTTCACTCTTTGGGATATTCGATGCATTTGATATAAGGCGAAAAAAGTGCTCGTAATGATTTCTAATTTTTATAAATTTCGTTCGATGTTTTTCCAACAGACAACCGACTTCTAAGTAAAGAAGAGTCATAAGGTTAGAATTAGATGTAAATACTTTTCATTAGTTTACGATTTTAGTAAAAGGTAAAGGGTTTATTCTCGAGATTAAAATTCAATAACGCAATCAAACATTTTGAGAAGTCAAAAACGCTCAAATAAGTTGTACAAATTTCGACAAACGATTCTCAAAAATACTATGACTATTTATTTCGTCATAACATATTAGAAATTTTACTATCACAAACATATTTTAAAGGGTGCTCTATCTGAGAACTAGTTTGATATTTCCATTCCAACTCAATTTAAAATATTTAATCAAACACAATAAATTTTATTAACACATTAGAAACAGGCTATAAATAGCATTTTAACCCAGGACCCGTCGTTTCGCAAAAGTATCTATTTTTGAAATTAAGTTAGGCGCTGCAAAAGCTTAGTTTGTCTGACCCTATGACCTTAGAATACTTTCTTACTTACTTGAATATTGTGCTGTATCTTGAAGTTCATATGTTCGATATATATCTTCTGTTCATACCCTGAGCTTATGGTGTTAGCAGAGGCTCTGAAATCGTGGTTAAAGAGAAAAAGGTGTGCGATCGTTCTCTTCCACCAGGTGTGAGTATATTCGCGTCTACCTGCTGAGTCTAGAGCGCACCGTTCTTCTTCAGTGTAGTATAAGATTTTACCAGGTGAGTTTGGTGGATGGCGTGCTGTTGTCGACGATCGCCGAGGTCTTCTAGAAAAATAAGATCAGTTGAAGTTGGAGTCATATATTCGCGTTCATGCGCCGTTCATACGGGCAAAAACGAGCACGAACCATTCGATTGAAATGTGAGTGAAGGTGAAATAAAACAAACATGGCCGCGGTGGATCACTTCTTGGCGTCTTAAAGTTCACCCCAATGTGTGTGATGATCGTCTTAATTCAAATTTTATTTGATGTGTTCATTAGTCTGGAATGAAATTTTTTCTCCAATTGTTACAGATAGGTGAAAGTGATACTTGCATATATTTTGTGAGCCAACACCGAAGTCAGTGATCTTTTATAAGTGCGAATCTAGTGCAAATCTAGATTGAAGTGCTTGCTGGAGTTCTATTGATGTTTATATACATTCAACGCTTTTGAACGACGCTTATGGGTGTACTAGTTCTGATGGTTTAAAGGATTTACAAGATATTTCCTGGAATGCGGTACTTGGATATGTAGAATACAGGTAAATTTTTTTCTAAGTATAAATGGGAGAAGATTAGAGTCATTATGGACAGTAAAACAAGTAAACAAGGAAGCGATATTGGAACTATGGAATTATCTTAATGCTTACAGAATACCTCGTGAAGTATAGAAAGGAAATTTCTAATAATGCTCATACCTGTCTTTAATTATATTATCCTGCACTATTATAATAAAGGCAACAGATTATGTAAATGTATAGGTTTCTTTAAGTTGGCTCATCATTTACACTATCTTTGAGTTTAATTAAAATATATTTGAAACTCTATATTGGATGAAGATTGGAAAATGATTTTCTTTACCAAATAAGTTTAGGGAAAGCAACGTTAATTGAGTGAATTGATTTCACAAAAACCGCTCTACTTTTAAATTTCATTTCATTAACTTGAATGAGAAATATTTGATCTCTAAAATTGCCTAGAGTAGGCCTTCTAAAGTTATAATTTACCCAAGCCTGGAGCAGAACTTTTTTGTTATGAAAAGTTTTTTTTCGAGGTTCCGAATTTTTTTTGAAATCTCTTTTGTCGAAGAAATCATTTTTAAACTTTGAAGAATTTTTTGAATTTTATAATAAGAGATATACGTTTTGCTTAAAAAGTAAATAAATTATATCAAATAAGACGGATCGTCATTTATTACGTTTTCCTTGGCTTTAAAAAAGTGATATATGATTTCAGTAGAATTTTTGTCATTGATTTCGGGATTGGAAAAGAAAGTGCTTCTTGATGAATACAAGTTCTAGAAATGGAAAAAAATATATTTTCCGTAAGTTTACAAATGTATAAAATTAGATGAAAAAATCATAAAAGGCCATAATTTAAACTGGAACTTGAATTTTATACCACACCTAAAAATATAAAAACGCCAGCAGTTAACATAATGTGCTTTTTGATGTTATTTTGTAAATTTATTTTATGAAACTATATAAAACTTTTATGCCTTTTAAAAGGTGTTTGGTGATATCGTTGCATAAATGTTAAAAAAAACAAAAAACAAAACTTTATATGTGACCCTTAAAAAATAAGAAGGATCTGTTTTGTTGAAACAGTATTTTCATGAATATCGGAAAATGCACTTTTTACCAAAATAAGTATTTTTTTTTCTACAAAATTTATAAACTTTAAAAGTCAGTGGTGTACGTTACAAACAATTATTTTTATTATTACGATATTAAGAGAGTTCTTTTAAAAAATATAACACAAAACTATTAATTGTATAGCGAAAATGACTACATAAGCAATGTTTATCTAAACAAGTTAAGTTTGTGCGAAAACATGTAGGTATAAAAAATTATTGGCAAGACTTTCAGTACTTATCTATATAATAACTGCCAGACTAGTTGCTAGAATGCTAGATTCTCTAAATCGGAGAATCGGAGCAAATATACGGCCAATTTTATGGAAAAACAACTGATCGACGCCCTTTTATTTATGATCTTTGGAACAAACTCCACAAAATAAAAGGAAAAATAAATACTAAATCACTTAGAGTTCTGGACATTCATTTAAGGTCAAACTGAAACGTTGGCTGCTTTCACATAAGCACTAAGAGCATTCAAACCTTAGATAAGGCAGCAGAATATCTCACTTTTGGACTGGACTTTTTGTTGGAGTTGTACTTCGGGTGATCATGACCCGTAGCGATCAGGAAACAAATATTAACTATACGCATAAATGTAAAATACATTCATATGGATATCTTTAATTTGAACTTCGAACATAAAATACAAGAGAAAAATTCTTTCATATGTTTAAGCAGTTTTCTAGCTTAGGAAAATGTCAACTAATTTTTAAGATTTACGTATACTATAGCAATTAAAGCTGCGATTGATTGATTGCTGTAAGACATTCTTGTAAGAACATGGCTTTAACTCTCACTGACTCTCTGTATGCGCCCATACAATTTTCCACTTCCTGCGTAAAGACTTTGAACTTGGCGAACACCGATTTTTATGTTATTATTTTTCACAAAATTGTCTTCTTTGTGTCTAATTAGAGTTTATATCATTTTTTGTTTGAGTGCAAGAAAAAAGTGAACGTTTGGCCGTTTTTCGCTGTGTATGCGTGCTCTTATAGTGAGAATGTTTTAGTATCAGAAAAAAAGGGGACTAGTGACGGTTAAGAGGATTCATTCATTCAAACATCCTATCTTTTTAAACAAGCCTAAAATTACCTATATTTTATTTCATAGAAATACATTAGTGTTTTTTAGTTAAGTTTTAATGAAAATAAGGAATACAAATTTCAGAAAAATGCGTAGAAATAGAAAGCGATGGATCCCTTTTTCCTTTGTCATCTTATTTTGATTTAAATTATTTGGAATTATTGCTTTATTAAAGGAAGTACTATGACTCCCAATTTACCTTTGGCGAAGTGGGAATATATATTTTAGATATATATGTGATATTATATTTCAGAGTGAATGGTCAGTCGTTTTTTTATTATTTTACTATCGCAAACTAACAACACCTACTTGTCCAGCAAGCGTGCATTATACAGATCGGAAAATAGTAAAAGAACAAAACTTTATTCTTTATAATCCTAAGCAAGAAAAGGTAACTTTTACAACATGTCCGACTAGAAAATATCACTTGATCAACGAACTTATTGATACCTGGTGACACTTGCTCATGTCTGTTTCGATTTTATATAAAATAATTACAGATTTTGTAAAATTCATTTCAGCTAACTAATGGGACAAGTCTTGGTTATAATTTGCAGTTAGTGTCTCGGTTTTGCGATTCCGCTAAAGTAATTTATTTCAAGTCTGCGATTAGGAACTAGTATCTACATTAATTACTAGCACGTCCTGCTTAACGTTGTGTTTACCTTCCTCGCGAAGTATGTCGCTTTTGATATCCCCTGGAAGGTAACGCAATAGGAACGATAACAAAATTATTAATCTATTTGATTCTAATGTCTTCGATTCGTCTCACTCGACAGAAATCAACAAACATTCGGAGCGAAAAAGTCACTCTACTTTTCTGATAGACGCACTCGTAGGCTTCACCGTGGTGTGACATTTTCAAGTCATGCTTAGTTAGTAATTGGCCGGTTCAGGTAAATAGCAAATAGCAAGTTCAATAGCTGCCGAGCACTAGTTGCCACTTGCTGTATCTTTGTATGTCACTAGTTCAGCAGGACTTAATTCCCGACATTTGCTGTCGATTTTCTCTAGTCGTAATATCGCGACCAGTAGTTTGCCTTGCCGACCTCGCCAATTGATTTGTTTGCTTCGGTACCGGCGACACATCGAGAAGGTGGCATTTAAAGTGAGTCTCGAGACCTACCATCTGTCCACCTAAGCAAAATTAATTAAGTTTTTAGAATGTTTGGAACAGTCTGGCTTAATTTCTTTTGATTGTTTTCGAAATTTAGTTTGAGGCAATTTCGTAATTCGTTATTTTTATATTTTGTTTTAATATTAAGAACGTGCTAAAATACATACAATTTTTAATTTTTCATGGTTCCTATTATACTCAAAATAGTTAAATTTAAAAAAAAAATCCACATAAATCGAAGAGAAATCGAAATATACTTTTTTTAACGATTTGTTCAGATCAAAAAAGAAAATTTTAAAAATCACAGTCTCTGCCGATTACAATTGAATTTCTTTGGACCAGAAAAAGTTATAAAACAGAAATTTTATATATTTAGTAATAAAGCTTACCTATGCATATATTTGGATAATCCGACCTTAAAAAGTATTCATTCATGAATTTATGGCGCCTTAGTTTACCCTGAACTCTGCAAAAAAAATTCTACATAATTTGAAACGGTTTTAAGAATTTTAAAATTATCCTTCTTTTCCCAAAAATTAAAAAAGCTTGTTTAGCTTCTTTGTTTAAGTTTTACTTGATATATAACCGATATTTAAGCTGAACTGTAATGTGTTTAATGAGAGTAGATTTCATTTAATGACTAAGAACTAAAAGGAGAAACAAATTTTGTATTTTCCAATGTAACTAGTTAAAATGATACTTCCACGCATTAACATCTTCCGAAGAAATCAACGATGGCCTGGTATAGCGAAGAAAACAAGCATCTAAAGTGTTAAATCAAATATATCTACAGAAATTTTTGCATGAAAACGGATAGCATGCTCAATTACGTAAGATTTTGAGAAGAACAAATAAATCTCGCCGAGACTAGTTAAGATGACTGTTTTTCCTTTTGCTGCACTTAAGTCTGGGTAATAAATCACTTCGTTTGGACAGTTCCTTCAATGCAGTCGGAGAATGGTAACAGCTGAACGAACGAGCCTTTGAAGGGTACTTCTGCACACCCATAGCGTGTACTGAAGCACCAGGAGGTCTTGATTGGGTGCAAGTAACATTAAACAAATAAAAGAGGTAAAATTTATACAAAACACCTATTAAATGCGCGCCGTTAATTAAAATTCATGCGGGAGCCGAGTGCCAACGAATACCTATATAATACTGTTTCATCCCGGGCGACTGTAACGCCGTCTTAAATTATTCAATTGTGATAAATTTAGTTTTTTACTTTAATTAATAATAAATACAGGCCTATTAAATATATTATTAAATATTCCATTTTAATCAGTTAAAAGTCCGCCGGTTTTGTTGTATCCGGTCATTTTTTAATGTCCAACTCAAGAAACAAAATGGAAAACTTGTTTGCCAATTTTTAATAAATTTATTACTTCAGTTTATTGTGGCTTAGGCGGGGTACGTCTACCCAGACTGTCGCCAAGCCAATCGTGATCTTCATTTAATGATTTAAGACAAATATTTACTTCTTTTATTTGCTACAGTAAAAAAAAAGCCACCACTTAACTAGAGGGATACTGAAACTGATTTTAACGAGAACCTGTGGCAATTACCTACCCAGGTAATTCAAAATCCAAAGGTTTATTTCGAACGAAACACGCAATGTCTGAGATCTTGTCTTTCAAGTAATTTTTTGCACTTTAAAACGCATCATCTGTCCTCTTTAACTCTGGCGCGAAATGCTGTAAAGAACCTCTCTTATTTATAATCAGGTATAAAGGTGTTTATCACAATTCGTTTTTAACGCTATTTACATTCATATTTCGCACTCCTTTCTTACACATTCCCATTCATTTCGTCTACCTGAGTAACCTCTCAAAATACAAACATTATATTTATGCAACCTAAAGTGGAGATATCTGCTTGGATTTTCATATCTTCGAAAATTTGCACATACGAATTATTAATGAATACTAACATTAAAAATGATAAATAAAAAAAGAGGTATTTATGGAGTAAAATTTTATTAACGTACTCTGATTTTAGTATAATTCATAGCTATGACATTTAAACATTTTATTTAACTTTTTAACATCACTATAAGTAAGTTAATCTCTTTGCTCAACGATAACTTCTTCGTCGGGAGGAATAATTGGTTCACTCGTTACTTCTTGATATTCCCTTTTTCAATCGACTTATAGTTGGCTTATCAGGAGCGTTTTGATAATGGTAACCAACTAGTGCACGAAGAAACTAATGCATTATATTACGTTGTGGAAGATAACCCTTCCCAGGATTATTAACCTCAGGGCTAAGGGTATGTTGTTCAAACAATGTTGAACCAACAATAATTTTGAATACGAGCATTTCTTCTGCCAGAATGGAGTATGGCGGCCTTGTGCTCTTAGGCCCGTGTCTCCTTTAAAGAAACCGACTTCTTCAGTAGTGAATTTTAGCTTGTAGTATACTATTTTTAAAAATTATTAATTTACCTACATGATAATTGATCAAATTGGCGTATAGTTAATATCGATGAGTTATTTTGGATTAGAAATAAATTTATCATGTATATGGAGGTCCCAATCCTATAATTAATCTAAAGTTTTAAATTTATTGTAGACTGAGAAACGTCCTAGATAGTCTCTAAAGATTTTCGAAAACATCAATATTAAGCAAAACAAATTCAATAAATAGTTGTTTCTTTATCTTGAAATATAATCTGATTTCACTCTTTTCTTTTTCGCTTGATAAATCACCCGGACGCTTGCATTATATAAAATTTTATTAAAACTATTATATCATTTGTAGTTTTTCTTTATATTTTTAAAATTAGTAGGTATATGCCTTATAAGGAGCCTTGTGTCTTTATCTGATTTTTTTGTATGGAGTTATAGAATTAAAGCTCGTGTGGCTAATCACAAAGATTTCAGTAAATTGGCCGAGTAAATTTTATTCTAAATGTATTCTTGCTAACAATGAAGGTTCATTAATTAGTTTTGGTTTAGTATACTTCATAACCAGGGCATTTATACATTAGGTTTAATTTTTTAATATCACTTTTGCTAAGTCCGACTCGTTGTCCAATTACCGCTGTTTTGTCGTGAGGAATAATAGTCGGCTTACCATTTTTCGTAAATGCCTTAGCACCATAATGCATTATGCTGGAATAATCGTAATCAATTCCGAAATCAGTGACTAAACTTTTAGGAAATTTATCAAAATTCTTTTCATGTTTTTCTTTAATATTCTCCCATATAATGGACACGTAATCGTCTCTATTAGAAGCACTTTGCTGGTGATAAAATCCTAGGGCATGGAGAAATTCATGCATGATAGTACCATGTTTGAGGCAACCTTTTCCAGGTGTATTAACATGTAAGTTTAGAGTTTGTTTCCCATTTTGACGTCCGACAGCACCATGACAGCCAGTGTTATGGCCCTTTAAATTATTATTATTTTACATTATATATATAATTATATATATGACTTACTGTAATGTGAATATAGTCATGGGTAATTGCTGTACGACGTTTGAATTTAATGCAGGTATGTTGCTCAATTTCTTTCAAAGCATTCTCAATTGCTTCTTTTTGTTCTTCGTCTGTAAAATTACAAGTATAAATGAAAATATGGAAGGTAATAAAAGGTTGCTGAACTTACTGAATTGTTTGCTGAACTCATAATGAACAATATTGTTGGGCCACCAGTAGTCTTCTTTCTTTCTGATATTTCTTTTACCGGGGTAGAGTATAGTGGCCATTTGTTCTTCATTTAACTCCATGTCTCCTTCAAAGAATCCAGCTTCTTCGGGATTTTTTGCATCTTCAACCTCCTCTAGCGGAAGTGCTAAGAAAATGTTAAAATGCAGTGCAAACAAAATCAACGCAAAAGTATATTTCATAGTGGCCAAAATGAAACTACTCGGCTACCATCAATTTATTTTGCTTAAATATCACTTATAGACATTTTATCTTTTTAAGTATAAAAGTAAACAGATAAATAAAAGAACCACTTTCAATCAGTAATAATTTAAATTGCCTTGCCGGGTTGATTCCTTTATTGGTATATTATTAATATTTTGTTATGAGTCACAAATGTATTTTGCACATTTTTATTAAAGCAAACAAATAAAAAAATATATATATGTACATATATTCTTGACGAAACATTTAATTTCTCTAGATTAATTTAAAGTGTTTTCTGAAGAATATGAGATAACCGTGGCATTAACTGAATGTCCTAGGAAGTGATGTCGGCTAAATTTGTTAAAATACGATAAATTTAGCCGTCACACAATAGTAATTTACATTTTTACATGCTCGATTGTAGAACAAGTGTGGTTAATTAAGTTAGAATCGATTCTTTATCTATTTAGGTTTCTACTTGAAAAGATATCTCCAGACTACAAAGATAATATTCAAGTATATAATATGACGTTAATTGAAAATAGTCAAGTAATATAACGTTAATCAAAATGAAATATACCTTGGGGTTTGTTTCGTTCGCTCTACTTTTCAACATCTTCTTTGCGTTTCCGCTAGAAATTGAAGATGTTGAAAATCGTGAAGAAGCTGGGTTCTTTGAAGGTGATATGGAGCTAAGTGAAGAACAAATGGCAGCCATACTCTACCCTGAGAAGAGAAATATTAGAATAAGCGAAAAGTACAGATGGCCCAACAATGTTGTTCATTATGAATTCAACGACCAGTTTAGTGAGTTTTTAATTTAATATTATTAATGCGTTCTGTTTAATTCGTGCACTTTAATGCTGCATAGATGAGGAACAAAAAGAAGCCGTTGAAAACGCCTTGCGAGAAATTGAGGAGCACACTTGTCTTAAATTTAAAGCTCGTACCGCAACAACCAACGATTATATTTATCTTACTGTAAGCCATGAGTTTTTTGTGCTTAATTAACTATTTCTAAATAGCAATTAAAATATGCAGGGATATAACACAGGTTGTCATGCAAAAGTCGGACGTCGAGGTGGAAAACAAACTCTTAATCTGCATCTTAATAAGCCTGGAAAAGGCTGTTTTAGACATGGTACTATAATACATGAGTTTCTCCACGCTTTGGGATTTCATCACCAGCAAAGTGCTTCTAATCGAGATGATTACGTGTCTATTATATGGGAAAATATTAAAGATAAGCATGAAAGTAACTTTAGAAAATATCCAGAAAATGTTGTAACCGACTTTGGTATAGAATACGACTACGGCAGTATTATGCACTATAGTGCTAAAGAATTTTCGAAAAATGGAAAACCAACGATTGTTCCTCACGACAAAACTGCGAAAATAGGACAAAGAGTTGGGCTAAGCGCAAAGGACATTGAAAAGTTGAATATAATGTATAAATGTCTTGGATACGAATTGTATTAATCGCAATTAATAAATCGGAAATCAATTTTAATAAGGTTTTTTTTACAACAATCAAAAATTGCAATAGTGATATTTCAGTTATCGTTTGTTAGCAATTTATACGCATAAAAATAACTAAAGACATTGGCATTTTATGAATTAATAAAGTTTTTAAATGTTTCCACTAGCAAGTGTAAATAAAAAGATATAACTTTACAAGCTGATGAAAGAAAGTTCCAGATTTAAATACATCTTTTTTTTTAAGAACTATATAGTTTTCCTAGCAACCCTTTTAACATTATACATTAAAATTTTTAGAATTGATTGTTCGCCCAAACATTATGAATTTCAATTATTTTTATTTTTTGCATTTTGTCATTATATTTTCCCCACTCTTAATTACTACATAATATATACTATATATTAAATATATACATATATTTACGAGGTATCTCGTTGATACTTCATTCATTAGGCAGTATTTATAGCACATTAATCAGTGAGAGGTATTTTTTTATCTTGTTGCTTCAAAAATTAACTTTCTCTTTCTACAAAGCACTGATATGTTATATTTAATTGAACTTTAATATTGTTTGAGTATTAAATAAAGTTGTTCTCTATCTAATCAAATTATACTTATATAGTGATAGAATAAAGATAAAAACAATTGAATCATTTGAATTATTCCAATCACTAACTATTAAAAATATGTGTGTAGAAAGTTTTACCTAATTAAATTAATTAGTTATTTATCTTTATACTAGAAGATAGGTACTTCAAAACTTTCTTTGAAGCGTAAAGGTATAAAAGAACAACAAATAGTCGAAGTTAGTATAGAGTTGTATATTCGTTGGTCAAAATGAAGTGTTCTCTTATTGTTGTTTTATTCACTGTACTTTTCAACGTCTTGTTTGCACTTCCTCTCCAGGAAGTTAACAACGAAAATGCTGAAGTCAATCCTGAAGAAACTGGTGACTTCTTCGAAGGAGACATGGAATTAAATGAACAACAAATGGCTGCCATTCTTTACCCAGAAATGAGAAACGGTAGAATTCAAGAGCGTTATAGGTGGCCAAATAATATGGTATTCTATGAATTTGCTGACAATGTTTTTAGTAAGTAATCTACTCTTTGTATTTGTATTTGCCTTTAATGTCATCATTTATATATCGTTTAATTCAGGCGATGCACAAAAGGCTCAAGTTGAGAAAGCCTTGAGAGAGCTTGAGAAACATACTTGTGTTAGATTCAAGCCCCGTACTAAAACTACCAAAGACTTTATACGTATTACTGTAAGGCATTGTGTGATATCTACAGGAGGGCTTAGTACAAATAACTATCTAATTATTAACAGGGAAATAAAAGCGGGTGCCATAGTGCTGTAGGACATCAAAGTGGACAACAAAATCTTAACTTGCAGTTGTATCAGCCTGGATATGGTTGTTTCAAAGTTGGCACCATCATGCATGAATTCATTCATGCTCTTGGATTTTATCACCAACAAAGTGCATATGATCGCGATAACTATGTGTCCATAATTTGGAGTAATATTAAAGATGGAAAAAGTCACAATTTTGATAAATATCCAAGCACTCAAGTGACTGATTTTGGAGTTAATTACGATTATGGAAGTATTATGCATTACAGTGGACTGGCATTTTCCAAAAATGGTAAACCAACTATTGTACCACACGACAAGACTGCAGTAATTGGACAAAGAGTTGGTCTAAGTCCAAGTGACATCAAGAAATTGAATTTTATGTACAAATGTCATGGATATTCATGGTTTTAAATGATTACAATAAAGAGATGCCAAATTGATTTATATAAGTTTTTATTGCAAAGTGAACTTTTATAACTTTAGATACCAAGATTTTCGTTTCATTAATCCAAAAATTAAAAATGGTTAATTTGCGGATCTGTAAAACCTGGAATGTTATTGAAAAGTTGAGTTAAACAAAAATTTGAAAATAAACACAAAGTGCCCAACAATATAATTAAATTTTAAAATTTTCAATGTTGCACAGTATTACACAGTCTCTAAATTCTTTCTACTGTCGTTCTACAGTCTCTAAATTCTTTCTACTGTCTTCTTTGTCTTTTAACTTGTTAAAATCATATTTATTTTCAAAGTGTAAAAGTTTTTTGTAACCCTAGAATTATTTGAAAACACGCGTTGTGATAAATATCTATCAATTGCATAATAAATGACTTCATTTGATAAAGAATTCTTTTCATCGTCTATACTAGTACCACTATATCATATATTTGCAAGTGTTTTTTTATTGAATATTTCTGAGAAATTTTTTCGATTATGTGAAAACTTTGGGAATTTTGTCTGTTAAATTCTCTAGGGACTTTCGTTTTTAGGTGTGGATATACGACGATTTGAAATATAAGCTATAAAATCTTGTCTATTTTGACTATCTGCTTATGTGTTTGTTACCTTCATAGACTATCAAAAGGATTTTAACACAACTTTCATCGTTTCAACGGCTATAGGTTGATAAATTCAGAAAGTTATTATCTGTCTGTCTACTGGTTTTTAATTGTTAATTCATCATGCAAAACCACACGATTTTTAAAGAGGGTTCTATTTTCATTGAACGACGTGATAAAAAGAAAACAATCTAATTAGTCATAAAACTGAAGAATTCTAAAATTCCAGTTTTTCCCAAGTTGTGTAAGAAAGCATTTTCTTCAAGAAAAAACGCCATTAAAGTATGTCATACGATTTTTGAAATCTGCAGGGATATAACTTTTAATTACGACCTCAATCTTAGTCGTCTTGCGTATTACCGAGAGGTTATAATTATAGAATCATTAATTATATTTTTATAAGAATGATACACGTTAAATATGTGAATTATTGAACGTATAAATGAATTTCATAGCAGCATTCCTGGGATATATTTAACAAAGGAGGTTCATTAATAATTAAGTGTATTTAATACACGATTCTCAAAGATGATATATAAATAGATGAAGTCATTTCGTAGAAAGTTAATTATGCTATATTTGAAGCACTAGATTTAAGTTTAAAATAAATATTCAGTCGTTTTCCTTAAGTGAATGCCTCAGTCGAAGTTAAATGCAATTAAAAACTTATCGCCGAGCCATCTGTGAAAATTCCAATTATTCTTATTGCTTCAGCTTGTGGCCCTAGCACCGTGGCACTAGGGTATAAGATTCAAGCTAACCGACAATCTAAGAGGTTTGATTACCGCTTTCTTGAAACTACTCCTCGAGTAATTTAGCCTGTGCATAGCGAAGGCGATATCTCGGGAGAACGGCATGGCATCCGTTCAGTTTATTCTCTACAGGTAAAAACACCACCAGGTAAAGCTGCTGTTGGGAAAGCCGTGCAATTGCTTAGAGAGCACGAGGTCTTCGGTTTTGTTTTCTTACAGTGTAACGGAATGTAAAGTAATTTTCGCAAATTGTACTAAAACACCGTTTGGGCTGAAGTTTCCTTCTTTCTTGCAAGACTGCACGGTCTCTATGCTATCGACTACCAGTACGGAAAAGAAAGTTAAAATTAAAGAGGACTGCCGTTGGAGCAGGAGTAAAAATTGAACCACTTAAAAAAAACAGAATTGTACCTGTATGTAGGTTAATGGCACTAAATACAATATAAGTTTTTTTGCAACTATGCTCTTTTTTCCTTTTTGTTTGGACCACCAGCGTGGATCTGATAAAGCCACAGGAACACAAATCACGGATTGATTACATATTCAAATTTTATGGTGATTCGATACTGTCCCCGCGTTATTGCTGCACATGCGCGGGGCGGAGGAAAAGGGAGTATGAAAACCACAATCCGTGTGGGAAGATTTTTAAGGTCATTTTGAGCCTTTTTGCAAATAAATGAGCTCAGAGCAAATAAGAAATATTCATAGTAGTGCCCACACCCCGAATGTGCATAATTTGTCATCCGAATCAACCTCCGTCGAACATTTGTGGCACATTAGTGGGTTTGCAAATAGCCTTTGTATGTTAAAATGTTTAAAGTAAAAAATAACTAATCCAATATTTTAGAATGTGCGTTTTTGTACTTACTAGACTGCAGATTGTGATCCTTGCAAAAAGCCCCTACTGCAATTCCAAGTGATGGTGACGTAGTTCATTTTTTAAGATGGTAATAATTCATGATGACAATATTTTTTGTCTAACTTTTACCTAATCCTTTCAACTTTAGTAATTTTTACTGTTCTATTTGTAACAATCACAATAAATATATGTGCTTTTTTTACAATTATTCGACTATTTAAAAAAAGTAGCAATTCTGATAATAGTTGTTTTTTTTTTTCGATGTTAAGAAATGCTTTTAATATACAAAAGTGACGCCTTTAGAGTTTTATTATGTGTTATATCTAACTAATAGGAAATATGCATGCGTAGCAGTATCTATATGAAGGATACATTTGAGCAAAAGATATCTACAATAGGACCACGCCCCGAACTGGTAGAATTTGTCATACGGACCAATTTTTGTTAAATATATTCAGTTGCTACACCCTTGTTGGTGTAACAAATCAGCGTCAAAAAAGGTTCATTGTAAAATATAACTGCGAGTGAATATTTACAGTTTATTTATAGCACACTAGTGGACAAGTAACCTTTTTGCGCGATATCATTAATTCGACTTCGACTGGTGTAATTAATTTACACGGAGTTGAAACTAACAGCGGTAGCTGCTGCCGATTGGCGCAGGACTAGTTCTTCATCAAAAATCACTTTTGGTCTAGTTCGTAGAACATTCAATGAAAGTGCCTTTGATGGCTTTTAATTAATCGAGCCAGTAATTAACTTGGACTGAGCACGCGAAGTAATTGAAAATCGCCGATTAGTCGGGCTCGTGAGTAGGTGCACGTAAAATTGTTCTACAAGGCAGAAAAATAGGTGTTACTTAGCCGCAAATACTCGCCACCGTGGCCGAGTGTCTACTGAAGCGTATTGTTCGGACTATAACAAGTGTTAGATAAATTAAGCTAATTACAGGTAAAACTGCAAAAACTCTCGGGAATTGTATTTACCTGATACTCAACAGTTCGTTTTTGTTAAGGCCGATTAAATCTTTTCACCTTATTTCTCTATAAAAAGGAGTGGTTCGACGCGCCAGTTACGATCAAATGTATTTACGCAAGTGTTGACTGGCTCAAGTCATCTAAATCATATTATAAATACTTGGCTTTACTTAAGGGAACCTAAATTACAGTTATTAAAAATAACCTGTTTCGTGCTGAATATGAGACCAAAAGAAATTTATTTTAAACTAAAATTTAGCCAAGACTGCAAAATATTCGCAATTAATCATGCATTTTCCAAAAAAAATCGAATAATTGTATATATGTCCGTTCTCTGTTGCCTTTATATAGTTTAAAATTGAAACATTATATAACCTGAGTTACCAAAAGACATATTAAATCCAATTTACTCTCTCTTAAATTCATACATTACATTCAAGTAACAAATATTCTGCATTCATATACCTTTTATTTCATCCGATAAAATTGCAAGAGGCAAATTAGAAACAGGACATTTGGGGAATTTTTTATTGTTTGTTTGAATTTTTAGTTAATTTAAAGCCCTCTTTAAATATTCTCATAAGAGTTAAATATTTAGGTTTTATCTGAGAAGATTTTTATCTGTATGTAAAACTTTAAATTTTCTCTAAAATTACTTTCATCAATTTTTTTTTCTAAAATATGGATGGATATGGATATCGAGAAAAAAATTATTTCTGAGAGCTAAAATGCTTTTGATGTAGCATGTTAATTTGATTTTTTGAGGAAAAGTATGTTTAGACATTTTAAAGAAAAGTGTAACTTTTAGAAAACTTAACACAATACTAAATCTCAGTTAAATTAACGTTTAACATTTTCTCCTTTGGATTGGAAAACAATTGAAGTTAAAACTATATTTATTAATTTTATCACCGTTGAAATATAAACTACGTATTTCCAAAAATGTGATTGCGATTGAAATGCCAATCCCCAAGAAGGAATGTAATAGTCGTTAGGTACTCATTAGTAAACAATTATTTTTAGCTAACGAATTGAATAACGAATCAGAAAGTAGCTGTTCGTTAAATTCTCGGAGAAATTAGCATTGAATTGAAGAGGCAGGCTTTTGAATTGGCCAATCCATTTTGATTTATTTTCCATAGTGATTTCGAAGAACTTGTCGAAAGGAACAGGTTCAATGTTTTTGATTAAATTTCAATATACTTAGCAGCAAAACAAAATATAATATTTCAATATTTGAATATTTGATACATATTACCTTGTTTCCATAATGAGCCAAATTCATCAAGTTTGTCAGTTGTTTATGGCTTGATGGTTACATGTTTTATGAGAATTGTTGATAAATGCACCCATTAATGTACTATGATATTAAATTATAGATGAACCATGAGAGAATTCTTCTAACAAAGTTGAAGAAAGCCGGTTGTGGCAATACATCGATCCGCCTATGCGGTAATTATGCATAAAGTTAACAACAGCGCGTGTGCTTAATTCTCTCAAGCGTACTATTAATTATCGACTGTTAATGGGGATATCTTTTCTGCTCCTATATAGATTAAACTCCGAACGCGGGCGCGCATTAATTTAATCGATTCAGTATAAATCATATCATCCTACACCTTGTCAGTTTTATCCACCTAAGATAACCAATAACACAAGATTAATCAAATGAGAAACCGCCAAGCTACTTTCCCGTCCACGCGTATTATATTTGTTTGCTATCATTAAGTTAAATTAACTGACAGATCATAAACGTGTTAGTTTTATTAAGTAATCTATATGAATAAACTTTCTTATAAAAGTTATTTTGCCTTTTAAAACAATTTTTGTAATGTTTTTTTTTAAATTTAATTGCGAATAAGATTTCCGCCTTTCACCCTAATAGACGTCGGTTTTCTTATTCTTGTAAGATGTGGCATTATTTTAGCACCAGTCCTAAAGTAGGTCTCATATTTAAGTAATGTGTTTTAGAAGCAATAAAATTGGCTAGTTTATTGCGGTTCGTTGTTATTTTTTAATATATTACACTATTGTTGAGAATGGTAACAAAAGCTCATTTTCGAGAGTGCTTAATCAGAGATGAGAAAATCTTCAGGCTTGAAGTTCTCTTAAGAAAAGACGTTAAATTGACCGGTACAGCATTTAGAAAATCTTCTGAAAACTTAAAGCATAAACCCGAAGAGAAAGTACTACTTTCCTGCTGCGTGTACCAGCTTCATAGGCTGTGATGACCTTAACTTGGACAAGATGAAGTAAATTAATGGCTTTACCTTCAATGGAGGGAATTAAGCCATTTTGGGTATTTGAGACCGTGACCACACCTCTGCGCAGTGTGAACTAGAAACGTGAGAGTATTGTAGACTCGACGTGAAAATCTTTTAAAATAAATTAGTATTATAGAACTTTTGCGACGGCAGATTATAAAAGGGCATAGCGAATGCTGCCCGGCATACCTGTATATTCATTTCTTCTACCTGAGCTAAGATGGAAAACGCAAATAAAGCACGCCTGGGCAAAAGAGGCACTCAACGATTTTTTTTTTCGTTGGATTGTCTTGCGGGTTCAATGACACGACAGTTACCGATGTAAATGCTGTCGTTTGTCATAAAACATGTCTACATGTCACATATAATTTATCCGTATATATTTTTCGGTCCATCTACACAGCTTTGGTACGTTAGAGAGATCAAACGACAGTCTGGCGTTGGTTCGTTGAGCCATACTACAGTACTGCCTAAGACTTCTCGTGGATTTTGCAGAACAAAAGGAGCCCATCTTGGCCAGCAGGAAACACTTCTGCAGAAACGACCCTACAGGCCTCCGCGACGCAAATGCGCGCGCATATTTCATCATATTCTCAAGGTGTACTCCTCGTGACGTTACTCCCCGATTTGCATATAATGCAGGCTATCGTAGTCTTCCTTTTGGCGACATCTCTTCTTGTGCTGGGCGAGTAAGTGATGTTCCTTTTCTTTTCCTGCGCACGGCAATTACCTTTACCTGGGCTGGCGGTACCCACAGACCATAAAACGCGCACTTATTTAATGAACCGCACAGCTCCATCAAATACAGTCAGCGGTAATTGAATTTGTGATTTTTAAATTCTTGGTAGCATTCCACGTTGTCTGACCACAGCAACATTGACAAATGGAGTGTTGACTTCTGCGGCCGATATGCGCACTCTTCAAACGGCCGACCGTTTAATTAAATCGTAGCGAACGGAATTCTATTTAGCGAAGGAATTCAGTAATTTTGTACCTTGTAAAAATGCAGACAGATTTAATGCACCCTAATAAAGGAAAAAATGTTTAATATGCTGTATGTGACTTAATGAAAACTGGTCAAGTGCGAGTTGGCCTCGTGCAATGAGGGTTCTGTATTAAAATTTTACAAAATAAACTCCAAAGCAACCAAGAAAAAATTTAACGAAATATTATTTTACAAAATATTATTTTTTGTAGTAACTATTAGACTGAAAAAAAAAATGGCAGTTTCCTTGTTGTTTAAGTATGAATCAATAACTACTGACCCTGGTAATATCAAAATTTTAACTTTAGAAACCTAGAAGGTATGGGGGAAACGCTCAAATTTTGAGCTGTAACTTTAAAACCATTTCATTTTTGAGGTCCTTAAAAGTACCCCTTTCAAACGATATCCCACAAGGCTCAAGGAAAAAATATATTTCGCATTGATAATATCTTTTCATTTAACAAAGGAGTAGTATTACAGAGTACGGAATTTTCTTGACAATACAATGGTTATCATTAGAGAACGATACCTTCAAATCACCATAGTTGTCTCGTTTTTCAACCAATGAAAGAGTTTTATTAAAAAGTGAAAATGCTGGAATTTTGAAGAGATCTAAAAAGTATAACGTTAAACAATATTTTTTTGGTGTGTTATAATCGTATCGAAAAAAGTGTTGTGATGGTTTAGGGATTTTTTTAGTTAAGGAAATTGCTTTGCATTTATAAATATCCATCAAACAATAAAAATCTGAAGAGCCGTAAAGATTTTATCTGGAAATTCATATGCATATTCAAATTCAAAAATTCGAAATGGTAACTTAGTTCAAAGGCAGGTTTTCTAAATCAATAAATTACTTTTGTTTATGAAGCTATTAATGCATTTTTCTTGAACAATTGTAAATGGTGTTTTGCGATCTATTCGGCATTCCATCGTTGATAACATTAAATTTAATTCATTCTCCATATCCGGTTTCAGGTAATTAATTTCATTAAAAATTAATACGATCAATAGAAAAGTTGTAAAAGTTTCTGCCTAGTTAAATTTGAGTTGCACAAATCACAGAGAAAAGTAGTCGTTATTTAGTGATTTCCTCTTATAGCTGGTGTAATTAGCCTACTTGGGTGTGGAATCTGGTGCTATCAAATATCATAAAATACTACAATTTGATTAAGATGTTATCATGGTCTCGTAAACCATGTAATAAAACCAACAGAAAGAAAAACAGAGAAATTCTCCATAAAACAAGCTACAATTATTGATTATACGATTTAAGCCTTCTATGTTAATTTTTTATGTGTTTAACATACGTTTAAGTTTTATGCATACAGAAATTCGTTATTTTTTTAATAGTGACGAATCATTTTCACAAATAAACTCTTAAAAAATTCACATTTTTTAAGAAAATAATCTCGCTTTCTTTGAATATGTATTTATAAAGACGAAAATATTTGCTTGATTGCTAATTTTTTGTGACATAGCATAAAATAAATATCAGTTAAGCTTATATTTTTTATGTATTATAATTTTAGAAAATTTAGGAAAATGTCTTGCTTTTCTTAAAATATGTAATTTGTGGATATGGATGTAATTATTTTATTTATTTGCGACAAAAACTTTCTTTCTAACTTAAAAGTATTAAATAAATAATAAATGTTACGCTTACAAAACTTGAAATATAATTCTTAATTATAAAATATGACCCAATTTATAATTTTTTTCCTTTTAAATTTCGTAAGCACTCACTTCTCATCTCCATTTTGACTTATTTTATTTTGTATTAAAATTTAATCATAAACTGTTTCCAAATAATAAATGAAACTTCACAGAAATATTGCAATATCCATGTGTAGGTACATTTTAGAATTAGATCGACCTTTGAAACCTTTCAGTAAGGCAAATCATAATTTTACCAGAAATGTCCACTCAACGAACTTTATTGATTTAAACAAACTGCAAAATGTGGATTTAAGTAGGTCGTAAAATGTTTATATAGATTCGATCCGGGATATGTCCAGAATTGTATCAAATCCAGCACTACTGTAGGTTTATCCGTAGGTTTCCATTAATGTAACAGCAGTCGAGTGAGTGTGAAAGTATAAATCAAATCCGTTTAATAAGAATGAATATATCTTCTTGGTATTTTAGAGAGATTTACAGAAAAAGCGGGGGCTTTGTAATTTATCTGAATTTTATCACACATCTGGACATACCTTCGCAATTTGACGTGGATAAATATATTTAGGTCTTATGTTCATTTAATAAGTACCAGGAAAAACTAAGCAGATGACAAATCTTGAATGGTTGTTAAAAGGCGTATTAGAAACAGAGGTGATCTGAGTTATTGGACCTGATTATGTAAAAACACTAGAAACATTTATTCTGACTTCTGTGTAACCGGTTTTCACATTGTATTACTTCCAGAACCTTTGCTGATTTATGTTTATATGTTACGTTTGCATTTGCCCATCTTGGTGTTCCGTTTCACTCGTGGTACCATGAAGAATGCTAAATGTGCAACATGCAGCTGATGATTCACTTACACGACATGAACAGCCACTATGGCAATATCTCCTCGCGTCATTTATACCTCTTAATTTATGGCGGACGATAAAGGTATCAGGTCGCGGAGAAACCGATGTGCGATTATTTAGCAACCGAGCATATCAGCAGCGATCGATTGGAAACATTTAATACTTTTTCGGTAGGCGAACTCTGCTAATTAGTTGGCTAACTATCTTCTGTTGCTTCATCATTTTCTTCGTCATTAAATAGTCCTCCATTAGAGCATTACTACCTTAGAGAGCCCCAGAAATGCTGGTTTTCTATTTACATAGCTTAAGCTCTCTAAAGTTGCCTACAAGGCAACTGAGCTATTTCCCAACTCATCAAAAATTGCAGGTACGTTACCTTTTATGTTAACATAGATTCCGAATAAGGTGCAGCTAACTGCTACCTGTATAAAGCTGGATAGTATCACCGGCTTTAAATTATGCAGAAGTTATTTATCGTTTACAGCAATTTTGTTTAGATACCAAGTTCTCAGTAAAGTTAAGGAATTTATCTAACTGCTAACATATTTAAAAGTTTTTATGCGGAAATAATTTCCCTTTTTAGTCATATAAAACCGACGTTTATGTTAATGTTACTGTAAAATATCATTGTATTTAATATTTTGTTACCACAAACAAGGAAAAATTATTTTACATATAAAATTAAGGTTTGTGTTATCTAATAAAACAAAAATTAAGTACTTCCACGTATTAAAAATGTAAATAAATATATGTCTTATTTAATGTTTGTTCGGAAATTTCTTCGGAACTAATAAACTGATTTTTCTAAAATTAATTTTATTTAATTGAACACTCTTCCATTTCAGTCACAGGTGTCGAAATCGGGTGTATAGTTCCCAAGTTACATTGAGTTTTAACTGATTTAAAAAACCAGTATTTCAATATGGTACATATCAATGTTTAAATAATTCTTATGTATATCGACTTATCTACTCCTGTGGAATCACTAGAATTAAATTTAAGAAAGTACGTATGTCTTTAATCATACGGATATATATGTGGGGATATTAAGTGTGTCCCTATCTATAGATTTATTTCAAATTGTTGTAATATTTAAATTAATATTATAGATGTGAGTATATTTATAACAATCTTCCAGATCGATAACACTCTTTTGGAGTAGCATTTATTTTTTGTTTAAAAGAAGATTAGTTATGGTCTTCTTTTGGAAGGTTGTGGATTTTTATAAAAGAAAGTAGTACTAATTTTGCAAGTTTGTTATTGTCTCAAATGTGTTGTCTACTTGTCTACTTTCATCGTGACAAAATTTTGAGATAAATTTACAGAATAGGCTATGAGTTTTTGTGCGTTGGTTGTTCCAAATCTTGATGCGGCTTCGAAAATATTGTAAGTCTATTGATCGGCTTACAATAGTGTTTTAACAACCACATAGCTCCGAGACAAACTCAAAGGGTGCACTTTTGTATGCTTGTTAACTATTAATTTCATATTTACAGCATAAATTTCGACTAGACTTAGGATGTATGACTCTTAGCTCAAATAGTAATATAGGCCTTATGTTACAATGAAATTTTAAAAAAAAAAGCAGAATATTGTATGGGATCAAAAATATTATTCTATTTCAAAGGAATGTCATGTAACGTGATTTCATTTTCATGTCCTAATTAAAATTCAAGTATTGTACAAATTTAATACGATAATCGTGCGAGAAGACGTCACGAATAATTGATTCCTTGCCAGTAATCGAAGTTCTTCTCCTCCAGTAACCAGATGCAATCGCTCAAGACTAAACACTAGCGATGTCGTGCTTTGCCTTGGTATTTGACCGCGCGACGAAATAATCAAACAAGGTATTATTCAAAACACCTCTTTAACGTATTTCTTCGTCTCGAGTATTTTGTAAATTTCCTTCGTTTCCGCTTAATTGAAGACACTTGTCGAATTCAATTTTCAACTTTCTCATGCATTTCGCCTGCAGGAAAAAACTCGTTGAAATTGTGCCCTAATCAGAGGTGTTACACACGCTCGGCTAGTAAAAGTAAAAATAATAAAATATTGGTACGTGTATCAGCTCGTGAGAGTACAATTTGCCAATTAGACCGGTGACAATTTTACGCTAGGTTTAAGTAACACAACATCACATACTTTTATTATACCTGTTCCAATTAACCACTTTATTTTTTTTTCCACGTTTCTTTTTAGAGAGAGAGAGAAGAAAAAATCATCCTTAAAAGGTTTCTGCGCAGCTAGGTTATAATTAACACACATAATTAGCAATAATAGCGTGGAATGCATGGATATGCTCCTTTTATAGAATTCCATTGATTAATTGCTAGTTCTCGTTCGGTTGAAATTTTCTCGGCTCTTATTTAGCATTAACTAACATTTATATCAAAACGAAAATTTCCAAGATTAATTGGACTCAGAAGAATAACAGCTACCTAGATCTTCCTACGGCAATATTTATGAAAGTTGTCAGGCAAGATTACGTTAAAAATTTAAGACAATCTGAAGATGGCGAACGTTGTAAAAGTTCGAATTTCATTTTTTGTACAATTTTTATTTTTATTTTTTTGTGGAGAAAAAAACAGTATGATTTATTAACAAGTTACCGAGTCGGTGTGCCGGGACATAAGTCATTAGAAACTGAAGCAATAATGTCACATGGTGCATTTTTCGTCTAATCGCGGGGCGCTTTATGTTTCGATGCTATCAAACAGTGGTTATTTATGCGCTAAACTGCACGCGATATTCAAATAGGACCAGCAAGTCAGTTAATAAAGCTAGTCTACAAGCGGTGATTAAGCACGTGAAGGCTTTAGTCTTGTTACGAACGATATTGCCATATTATTAGGGTTCGATATGCTTACATAATTGTATCTCATACTTCAGAGTGGATTAATATCATAATTTGAAATATCTTTCATTTTTGCAGATATGCAGAATGGGTCTTTACGGGGGCCACGGGAAGACGCTCTTCCCAATGCAATTCAGGTAAGTCTACGTAATCTATATAAGAATAGAATTTTATATCATAATAATTAATTATTCGCTTTTGCCTTCAATTTCGTTGACCTATGTGCTGTGAAACCAATTTCGTAATTTTAACCTGTTTAAGTAATAAACAGATACAAGAAAAACTTATGATCTAAATACATATTCTAAATTGATTAGTGGAAGATCCAAAAAAATCCGTTCAATTAAGTCTTGTTGCTGAAATAACTTAGTACCAAAATTTATTATCGTAATATAATCGTAAATATTTTCCGTCTTTAATTAGTTTAAATTTCACCTCTTTAAATTTGCGAATATCTTAGTAAAAAAATATGCAAATTGATTTTTGAAATATTCATTTTCCATTTCCAACAATATATTATACATCAGTAGTGTAATTATTTTACTTAAAGTAATCGTTTGTCTACTATAATTGAATTTTTGAGTAACCCTAGATAGCCTTTTGAGAGTTGTCTTTAATCACAGCTAAATAAATTGTTGGAAATGAGGCGAAATTTATGTTATCTTCAAATTTTTAGTAAAATACTAAAATAAGAATTCTCTCTTAACTGCGATTTTATTTACTTCAAAAAATAACATAAAAAAGTTTTTCGATAAATTAGAAATATTAAAATTTTATTTTTATAATCAAATATTTCAAAATTAAATTGCACAACGTTTAAAAATATTCGGAAATTACCCTCTAATTTAAGAAAAAAAGATTAATTAAATTGAATTACATATTTGCACAAATAGAATAATTTCTTGACCTCCATTTAGAGCAACCTTAAAACAAACTCTATATGGCGTCTATCTTAAATATTTCCTTGAATTACGTGATTACCATAAACCCATATTAGAAAACAATCAGTTCTTGATTATTTAATAGCTCACATAAGCCGCAACTCAAGAACTAATAGAATTTCCAAGTTGGACGATTTGTAACGAAGCAAAATGTTTTTGCCAAACTCATAATTGTTTTATTTCATTTTGTGCTCCTTTATTGATCACATGTACAAGAATGTCCATAGATATGTCTAGTTCGACTGGCGCTGTATCCAAAGAAACGCTGCAACATCTCTTGCCATTCACGATGATATCAAATTCTAATCGTGATCAGTAAAACACGTTTTTCCATGCAGCCAGCTAACGATAAGACTTCTAAAGAAGAGGGAAAAGAAAAATGTGAAGGGCCTCTGTAATGGCACAGTTGCCAGTAATCATAGATTTCAGAACAGAAGAAGGTTCATGCCATTCCTGAGGTGAGCAACCAGAACAGTACTTCCTTTCTTAAAATTATGAAAAAAGCTAATATTTACGTTCGTTCACCTTTGTTTCCGGAAATGGACTAAGTAATTGTAAACCAAAGCGAATTAGATTTTTCTAATTCGCTTTGGTTTATTTTAATGTTAAAATTGAGTTATTTATTCATGAAGAAAAAGTTCTTCCTTTTTTTTTATCTTACCATTGATGAATGAAAACAGTCGAATATCGTTCACAGTTATAATATAAATCTTTTACTAACTAGAAACTTGAAATACAAAACATCGTACATAATTAAAAAAGACATCGCCAATCTAAAACGAAGGTTCGAAATCAATAAACAAGAGCAAAAACAAATAAAATGGTAATTTAGAACAGCCTAATCCAAACACTCTTAGACCCCAAATATAGTTTCATTATATTTTGGTATTCTATATTCATAAAATTTTGTAAAACTAAATTTAAAATGATATTAGAAGGTGATGATATAAGTTAATTATCGATTAAAAAAAAACCTTTATATCTCCTTAGCGAGGGCGTAATAGATCGGTCGAAACATGTAACATTATTAACTATAAATTATTAATACAAAATTAATACATAAAATAATAGCTGCACCAGAAGTTAAGAAGAATGTTTTTAAGTAAATTATAGGCATATTAAAATAATATTTAAAAAAAATTTAAAGATAGTACATTGAATATAATATATTGAAATATTATGAATATAATAATAAATAATAAAATTCTAATTTTGCCAAATAATGTTGATAAAAATTCGTTTAGATGCTTATAAATATATGAAACATATATGAAAATATTTGGGTTCAGAAAGAAACAAAAATGAAATTAAACAATAGCTAAAAAGGAAAATATTATATATTATGATATTTAAAAAAATTCGTTGTGAACTTTTATTGCCTACAAGTAGAAAGTATGCTTTTACAAGGTATCGCATTTGTATAGGCTATTTGTTTCGATTAAGGCAAATATGCGATTAAACAACCTCTGTGGTCTCAGCGTAGAATGTGAATAAACTTACTTGGTATTTATATTGATTTTGGTTAAGTAGCAAATCGGTGTCCCCTCCGGGAAACACCAGATCACCTAGAGAGATAATTGCTAGAAACAAAGTATGCAAATCCAGATTAATTGAGCGATATTTAAGTTCAGAGGTTAAATTTAATCGAAGAAGTTACAATATATTAAATTCCGTTTGCCAGTCAAATGCAAGTAGAGCAAAACGTACACCTGATTAATGTGTATTTAATTTGCGACTCATAATTCTCTTTCAATTAAACCCTGCCAGAAGGCACTGTGAATGCATGAATTATTTCCGTCGGCAAACTTTTTAATAGTGCCTGCACCTTTTTATGGCCAGAGCAACTTTAACGCACGGCAACGATGAATGCATTATGCAGATTAACTGGCGAATAATAATGACAAAATTGATTGGAATATATATCGAGAAAATTAAGGAAGGACAGGACAGAATTGGACAATTAAGCGAGGATTTCTCCATTGCTTTACATGGAATATTTACGTTCAATGTAATAATAGGTAGATATTTCGAAAAGCTATTTTAAGTAGGTATATGTTAAGCCATTAATTAATATATCAATATTTTTCTTCTAAAAGATTACTCGAAATGAACATAATACACTTTATAGTGTAATTAAATCAGAAGGTTGTCTGGCAAAAACTCTTTAAACCAAAACTGGATAGAAGTAAGAATTATGAAATACCGTATAGCGATAAAACACAAGAGTGGGTGTAACTACGTTTGGTCATGTTGTAAAATCACTGTCAAACTGCCGAGAGCAGTCCGGACCAGTTTAATAGATCTTTGTTTTACTATTTTGTTGCTTTCATCATAATCCATCCGAATGCGGACTTCCTTCATTGGCTGTGGAAATGGGACTCATGTTGGAACTTTTAGACGCACTCGACGAGGGTCAAGATTCAAGAAGAGTGTTATCGTAGCAGAAAGTATTAGCAAAACATAGTCTGAAACCAGTTTATGGCATCTATCGTTCATTGAAACTTCGCATGGAAAAGCATTCATTGGCTTTCCTCTTGTTCGATTTTCTTCCATACACTGTCCACATACACTACACATACGTAACACTATACACTCCCAAGAAGACTTTAATGACCTTCTCATGCTGGTTTGATAGATAAAAGACTGATGGATGAAATTTACTTTAGATATGTAGTGCATATATACGTTTATTAAAATTCTTCCCTTTAATTGGTATTGCTAATTAAATATTATCAATTTATTACAAACAAGAAGCTTTATGCAAGGAAAAGAAGGCTAGCACTTTAAAATTTACCTTAAGTTGTTAATTACTCTTTCGACATGTTATTTACCACGTTAAATGGATTACAGTCTTACAGGTGTACTACATAAGGTTAAATTGCCATAATTCTTCTTGAAATAATACTCGCTAAAAACATTTAATAAATACTTATAATTTCACTAATTTCAATATACTTTTCTCACTTCGAACGGGTTTTAAAATAAAAGAGTTCTATTACTCTTTTATTTATCCTCACCTGTTGAATGCAATCATCCACAAAGAATGTAACTAGTTGTGGGCAGACTGTTGTCTTTTTAACGATTGTTTTATAGCAGAAAGAATGAAGGTTAACCTTCGACATCTTTTGATGTTAAATAAACGAATTAATTGCTATCTGATTATTAAAATAAATATTACTTCTCCTCAGAAATAGAAATATAGACATATAAATTGACGATAATAATTTTGATTGTTTATTAAGATAATATAAATAAAAACGGTTTTTTTCGTAATTTATACCTTATAAAATCAATTTTTAACAATTTTCTTTCAAACAAAAAATGAATCTGTCATACATGAGCTTTATGTATATAATCATATATGAGCTTTATGTTTGTTCAAATGTACAAATAAATTATTTTATTCCTTTTGTAAATCGATATACAAGGCAATATTTAGTAAACATAATTTTATTCTATAAAAAAAACAAACAGAAATACATAAATCCCTGTATTAGAACAAGAATGAAATATAAATATGCATATGTGGAATTTTTTGGAAATTTTGAACTGATTGATTTTAAATTTAAGTAGTGTTGTCACAAAATTTTCATAAATATATTTTAAGACGAATGATTCCTGACAAATTTTCCTGTTACTAAAAACAAAATAGGCGACCTATTTTTTTATAATATAATAGGAAAGTTTTTAATATACCTACACAGATTTGGCATTTTGTTACAACCACAAAATACGATTTTCGACAGTTCCTTTCTTACGTGTTTTTAAAATGTAACAGAATTCATAATAAACATTGTCGCTATTTTACTAAGTTTACTAAGTGAATGAAAGTAGTAATCTAAACGAATTAAAATAACAAGCCGAAAGTTCTTAATTTAAATTTTTTTGTAAATAAAAATTATTTTTAAAATCCTGCTTCTTAAGGAATCAATGTAAGTAAATAAATTTTATTAAAATTCAGCAAACGATTTAATTACAATCAAAATCGGAAGAAATTTGTCACAAATTGCCATAAATATGTCATAAGTTGCAACATTGCACGATTACGGAATATGTTAATAATTTGTTCGATTTATTTTCAGGCTTGTCTAAAAATAAAATTAGCGATCAGCACCTGTCACATTTTTGCATATTTAATTCTATTTATGATACTCGTAGGTAGAATGAAAGCTTGATTTACACTATGCATAGTGTAATAACACTAACTCGAGGAATTGAATTGGAAGAAGCGTAGAATTATTTTACTAATAGTGCTATTGAATTATAAACATTCTAATTCGTAACTCGAGGGTATCGCTACTTATTCTTCATGTTATTAAAATAAATTGATTTAGATTTGATTGACGGCACTTTGTTTGCATTTCAGGAGGACATTGGACGTTCTGCACTCCATGAGGCTGCATCCATTGGCGATGAAAAAACGCTCCAAGCTTTGCTAGCAGCGGGTGCAGATCGTAACGCAAAAGACATCAAGGTACTTTTAAAAAGAAAACTTCATCAATTAAAGATTTATAATGTATTTCTTCAGCATGGAAATACGCCTTTACATGAAGCTGCTTGGAGGGGCTTTAGTAGATGCGTTAAACTACTTTGTGCTTTGCCTCAGCCTAAAGTGAGCAAAGATGTTAAAGAATCTAAAATTAAAGACGTGTTACAAGAAACTCGTGGTGCTTTGCACAGTGCACTATTAGGAGCCAGAAATGGTGGTGGATTTTCAGCTTTACATCTAGCCGCCCAAAATGGGCACAATCAAAGCTGCAGAGAGATACTCTTAGCAGGGGCTGATCCAGACGTGCAAAATAATGTAAGTGGTTCATATTTTGTCCTCTATTTAGTCCGTACAGTTTATGGTGCCACTGAGATCAAGTAGATTGACTGACCAATTTTATATTTTCAGTATGGTGACACACCTTTGCACACTGCTTGTCGTTATGGACATGCGGGCGCCACCAGAATTTTAATTTCGGCTAAATGTGATCCAAATAGAACGAATCTCAATGGTGATAGTCCGTTGCATATATCCTGCGCTATGGGACGGCGAAAGTTAACCAGAATTTTGTTAGAGGCTGGAAGCAGTTTGGATGTTAAAAATGCCCAAGGAGAAACTCCTCGGGACATTGCCCTAAGAAAGAATTTGCCAGAAATACTTGAAATCCTTGATAATCCAGTTCCAGTGAAACCTACGAAGGAGAGAGACCGAAGTAACAGCAACAGTAAAAACGCAGATAAAACAGATGGAAATAAACCGAAAGGTGGGGCAAAAGGGACCGACTATGTCGCCAATCCGGTGAATTGGTCACCATATGGGTGTCACTATTTCCCAGATCCACGATCGTTTCCTTCTCCTAAATTGGAAACGCTGCCAAAAGAACCATTAAGAAAAGGGGAGCAATACTTTTTGGATCTAGCGGGTAATATAAGGAAGGGACCGATAGGTGTAGGGAATACTTGCTATTGTGGTCCATTTTTTCGGCATATTGAAGAACGGATCAGTCGGAATAGAAAGAGCCTCCGCAAGTATGTCCACAAAGCCACTGAGCGCTTAGACAATAAAGTCCAAGCTCTAGCACTGCGCACTGATGACCAAATTGAACAACTCACGAGGTCTATGATGGCTGAAAGAATAAGATGCGAAGGAAGACGATTGCACTTGGAACAATGGCTACGTAGAGGTGAACATATTCGTGCGACCATAGGAAATCATTCCAAGTTGAAAAAGAATCTTGATAATGCAAATACCCTTACTCGCTGTCGCAGCTTAGAGCTTCTAGACGAAGAGGATTCCTTAAATAGTAAAAAGATCCAGAATTCTAAAAGTTTTGATATGCTAGATGAGACTGATGCTATGACGCATCGAACTACAGAAAGGTCTAGTGATCGTAAGTTGCCATCCTCCTTAGACTCAGACCGAAAGACATGTCGTACTTCGGGTAGAAGTAAAAGTAGTGGACGTGAAGACGTAATCGATAGGGATAGTCATTTAGTATCAAAAAGACTTGAAGAATTACTGATTAAAACAAATGAAATTTTGGAAATGGAAAAGATTGCAAGGCATCGCCATAAAGATGCAATTAAGCATAAAACAGGGAATCCTGAAAAGGTGAAGCATTGGATCAACTCCGATGGACATTTTGGATATGTAGAAAATTTAATAGAACAGTTTAAAAATATCTCGCACACTTCGGACAAAGTGTTACCCAAAAATGTGGACGGCTCTGAGTATATTACTCAGGAGATGGATAAGATAACGAATTCCTTGGCAAAACTTTCGCCAAATACAGCTAATACAGGCAGAGATATACCACCACTTTCGCCAGAAATAGCTAAGGACTATGCCAGTCAGAAGGAGTTCGAGCGTAAATGTGATCAGGAGCATGAAAAATCTAGCATTGTTAGTGGAAGTTCCCAAAAGAATTTGAGCTCTTCCGGCAGTGGTAATCTACAGGATCCTACTAACCGCATCAATAGAGTCCACTGCTTGCCACAAGAAACACCAGATAAACTTATGGGAAGCGATCACAATTCGGATCATCGAAGTAAGGTCCAAGTCTCCCCACAATACCAAAATCTTTCAGAAACTCACGAAGACGAAGCTAAGAGGAAATTTAAAAGTTTACTTTCAGCCTTAAGAAGAGACTATCACTCAACAAAGCAGACGATGCAAGATGAAATAATTAATCAGTCGAATTTGCAAGAAGGTGGCGCACTTCACAGTTTCCACCAATATCCTAAACATTCAGATTTTAGTAGGTCAGAGGATGCAGTCGATGGGTCGCTCACTCATGATGGAGATAGAACCTACCAAAACTCGTATTATGAAGGAACTATTAACTCGCTCCAAAACTCTTCGAAATCTGAAAAGCTTCAAGTAGCCCCAGAGTACAATTACGCTCCTGATCCTGAGGATACCATTGAACTGTCCGACATGGCCAATGTTAGCGAAATTAATGAACTGAAAAATAGAATACTCAATGGAAGTAACTGGAAAAGCATGGTGTTTAAAAAGACCCAACAAATGCTGAACAACAACAAGGAAGACCAGGGCAACAATAAAAGTGTGAATGGGATAGTACAAAAATTTGAAATAAAGAATAGCGAGATTAAAACGCTGAAAGCCCCGAATGCTGGGATTTTAAAGCGGAGCAAAGTCCAGCAGCTGGTGGCCAATATTCAGGGGAACAACTCACAAGACTTTGCCAAGCACTCCTCTGCGAACTCAGAAAGCAGCGAAGAAGAACATGAGGAGACCGCCTACTATTCGTACTTAAGTAAGCACGAGCATTATTCAAACACTCCAAACAGCTCACATTACTATCAAAATCGAGCACAACCACAAGTGGCGGTAACATACCACCAGACCTCGGACGATCCAGGTCTAGAAAACTCAGAATTAGCAGCAAATAAATCTAGGGTCTTCGATACTCGAGATCTTATTCCCAAAGATGCCTACTTCCATGAGCTGCCGAATAAGAACCGCATGCGGCCAATCACAGAAAAGCTACCTGAAAAACAGATGATAAATTTTGCTGACCAATACCAGAGCCCACAATCTATGTTGGCTAGAACACGAAACCCACTTCCCTACCTTAGTGAGTACGAAGTGCCGGTGCCAAATAATGCCTACAACGGACCGTTGGAACTCAGAAATTCCGCAGTCCAACTCCATTTACCTCATCCACTTCAAGTCCCGCATCGGGAGAAACTCCTGTCACATCGAAAATTCGGTTTTCCAAATCCAGTAGAGTACAACCTTTCCCGGGGAAGCTACGTGCATCAGCATCAGCATATGCCGCCTCCTTTGCAACAAATTGCTCCTATGACGCCAGAGCAGGCTCAAATTGACCGGGACAATAATAATGATTCTGGATATAGTACGAAGATATGTGGGAGCTCACATGGTCCTAGTCCAAGTCTGTCTGGAAACACAGACTTCGGTGGACCTTCCGGGAATCCAGGTACTGATACCCAGAAGGACCAGATGGATCCTAATGCCGTTACCTACTTCATAGGAAATGTTGGAGCTTCCAGTTTAGTTTAAGTGTTTTGTACTTTTTGTTTTGTTTACACTAAAATGTAACTATAGATTTTGTTAATACCTCCTAGTGCTCTAAGCCCAGTTATTTATGTAGTATTATACAAACTCATGATTCAATGTGCATACTTGTCGCTCTTGTACAAACAAAATCATATCAAATTTTTCAAACAATGTGTTTTTTTACAACATTGGCCTATACTGTAATTAACCATTTCATCAGTCCAAATCTTAACGATTAAAAAAATTAAAAGGTAAAAAGATAGGAGCCCAAAACAGAAAATTTAGCATAGATTGAAGATTAATCATCATAACGAGTTTGCTATTTCAATTTAAATCCTGATCGAGGAATCGAGCTCTTAACTTATGGAAACTAAAGTACAAAAAAGCATTGATACAATGAATGCTGTAAAAAAGTAGTGTAATTAGTTAAGTTTTCCTGAATGATCTATTTCTGATATTCTTGGGTCTAATAGTAAATAGTATAGCAGCGATAAAGTAGTACTTCTTTACACTAATTTAATTATTACAAATTGTATCGTTGCCTATTATAGCTTATTTTACTTAGGGTAATCAATCAAAAACGAGCAATTTTCATCAAGTTAATTTATTTATTAATAATAATATTATTAATAATCATTTTCTCCTTATCAGTTTTATCCGTAAAACTTCTTTATACTACTGTGGTACAGAGGGGTTCCTTTCAACACCTGCGAATTGGAAGCTGTTATTTTTACAGCGATAAAATCGCCAGCCTTTATTTCTCGCAGTGCATCCTCGTTATTACTCACAGGGATTTCTATACGGGGCACTATGACTTTTATGTTGGCATCGTTTCGCCCAAATAACTCTTCATTTGAGCGTTTGCTCCTTCCCTCAATCAAAATTAATTCTTTTCGGTCAACAAACTTCGCTTGCAATTGTTTAGCTCCCTCTCTGAACGCTTTAACCATTTCTTTAAGACGCTCTATTTTAACGGCGTGCGGAACATCGTCTTCGTACCTCCGATGGGCGGTAGTCTTCTCCCGCATGCTATAAGCAAACAGAAAGGCTGTATTATACTGAACCCTTCGGATCAGAGAAATAGTGTCTTCGAATTCGGAATCGGTTTCTCCACAGAAGCCACATATAAAATCGCTGGAAAGTGAAACGTCCGGAATTTTAGCTCGGATATGATCAACGAGCTGAAGGTAAGCTTCTCGAGTGTATCCTCGCCGCATCCGTTCTAGAACAGCTGAATTACCAGACTGAGCTGGCATGTGCAGGCTTTTACAAATATTAGGATACTTTCGAATTGCTTCAATAACTTCGTCAGGAAAGTCTTTAGGATGGGGCGATGTGAATCTAAAACGTACTTCTGGAGCAGCTTCGGCGACACGTTCAAGTAGTTCAGCAAATCTCATCCCTCCCACTTTTGGCTTGTAAACGGTTTTAAAGCCTGGGGTTAGATTTGTTCCAGCCTTCGACTGAGATGAGGATGTGTCCCGATAGCTATTCACATTTTGCCCAAGTAAGGTAATCTCTCGAATGCCTTGTTCCGCTAAAGTTTTGACTTCGTTCTCAATGGAAGTAACAGGTCTAGAACGCTCTCTTCCACGTGTAAAGGGCACAATGCAGTAGGTGCACATGTTATCGCAGCCCCTCATAATTGAGACATAGGCAGTCACTGAATCTTTGTTCATCCTTACTGGCATGATGTCCGCGTACGTCTCGTCTAAGGAGAGAAGTACGTTAACAGCAGATGCGCCGTTTTGAGTGAGTGCAAGTAATCGTGGAAGATCCTTGTAGCTATCGGGACCAGCAACCAAATCAACCCATTTCTCCTTCTCGAGTAATTGGGTTTTCAACCGCTCGGCCATGCAACCCAGCACTCCGACTTGTAGAGGTCCTCTCTTAGCTGATCGGTTTTTCTTTAGAGAGTTGAGGTGCTTCAAACGATTCCAGATCTTCGTCTCTGCGCCTTCTCGAATGGCACAGGTGATTACGAGCACTACATCGGCCTCCTTAACATCGGAACATTTCTGGTATTCATTTTTGCTTAAAATGGCCCAGACCACTTCGGTGTCGTTAACGTTCATCTGGCAACCGTAGACTTCGAAGAAGACTTTCCGCCCGTTTCCGGAATAGGCGCTCGGACTGAGGTAAGGGATGTTAACATATTTTTCTATGGGAAGATTCTTGCCCACAACTAGGAATTCTTTCAAATCTGGACCTGGTGGCAAAGTAGGTTTAGGCCTCGTTTCCTTTTCCTTCGGAAAAGCAGTCAGGCGTTTTGAATCGCTAACGGACCTCCGAAGTGCAGGAAAGCCAAGTTGAGTGCAATATTTTTTCAGTGCAGTTCGCATCGCACAAGGTTTTAGTTTATTTATTTTTTAAATATGTACTTGGATTACATCCCATTAATCACCGCATTTGGCAGTACTGGTTCCGCAGAGTATGCCGATTTTCCGCTGCGTGAGTTGGTATCCCTAAAAGTGTTATAGAAGTGATAAGTGTGAGGGGGCGAAGTTACTTCGCTGGTTTTCGGGTATTTATACCGTGTAAATTAACAGAAATGAGTTACCGGGGCAGTGCAGAAGACGAGAAGAAAGGTGAGCTTTAGATTCCAGGAAGCACCTCCGTGAAAATCCTCCTAGAAGAACGAGGTTTTCGGCAGTCCCAAGTGTGGCGTACCGTAATGACAGCCAAAGCTGTCAACTGATGGAAACCAAATTATTATAAAACGTCAATTTCTACCTCCTAGGAGTTTTATTTACAAAACATTAAATATTTTTATCTGAGAAAGCGGACTCCTATTTTGTTCTGCGATGCTTCAATAGTCTAATGAAAAAACACTCAAATTGCCCATTTCTCATTAGAACCACAGGATAACATTCGACATAAATTTGTTAATTTGATATTATTTCACGATTTTCGCTTTTAAACCAGATTTTAATTTTGCCAGTAATTAAAATTGCCAGGCTTTTCTCCGTCGTCTTCATCGAACAGTTCTATGTCGTCATCGTCACGGCACCGATATAGGAGATCAAGCTCAAGATCGTCCAGTTCGCGGTCGCGTTCCCGTTCCCGTTCACGTTCCCGTTCCCGGTCTCGGTCTCGGTCTCGCTCTAGGTCAAGATCCAGATCCCCAATTCGAAGACATGGTGGCAAGGATGTACAACGTCGGTGGACTGGAGGTGGAGGAAGAGAGCATAGAAAACAGCATGAGGACAGGTTACAGCGAGAGGATTCATCCAGTGACCGTTCGCAAGACAGTAGCAGGAGTGGTGGGATTTCTACTTGAAGATGTGATATATTAACTGAAATTACCATCATTTTGCGTTCAAGACAAATTTAGCAAAGCAGGAAAATCGGCCCGATCTGAAGAAGACATTCCAAAAGCGCCGCCTCCCCCAAGAATTTCCAAAACGGCTATTCAATTTGGTAAGCCGGGAACAGTGGCGAGGGTAATTTGTTTGTCTGATGATCCGAAATCAATTCAATGTTTGAATCTGTATTTCTTTCAGCCTGGTATCCATATGAAGTTAGCACCAGTCAAGCAGAAAAGTGAGCCAGCGAAGAAAATTACAGTGGCGAGTGCATTTAATAACGACAGTGACGAGGAGATCGAAGAGATGCCTCCAGAATGTAAAATGCGGATGAGGAATATCGGTAGGGACACCCCAACATCGTCGGGACCCAATTCATTCGGTAAAACAAAACAAGGATTTATAGATTCAAAGAAGCTCTTTGAAAAGAGCTTAAGGGAAGCTGCTATGGATTAGTTTGTTGAACATAGGCAACTCATAAGTTAGTACTTCTAGATAACCACTTAGTGCTCGTGCATTTCTCCACGCTATGTCTTCTGTTTGACTTGGATTGACATGAAAATAATGTTCTTCAATAAATAAAAGCTACGTTGATTCGATCGAATTATTCTTTCAATATTTAATTATGCTGTCTTTCCATTTCGGATCGAATTTTATTGTTCGTAATTTTTGTTTGTTGAAAAGGGGATGCGGTTCGTTAAACTCTAGAAACACTACGTAAGGTTTTAACCATTCAGGGAATTTAAAGGTGTATTAAAATTATTTAAGTAGTGTTATTATTTTTGGAAAGAACGGGGTAAAGAACCCTGTATTCGTATACTCATAACTAACAGGAAGTAAAAAGAGGGTGTGTGTTTAGACCTATATCAACTCATGGTAATTCCGGTTAATAATGTGTAGTTTTCGAGTTTTAATGGGTTAAATTAAATTTGACTCTACAAATTATTAGAGGTCATACTTTAATTCACTTTAAAAAGAGACGGCTAGAGATTAAAAATTTCCACAAATTCTGAATTTTGATTTTTTTACCTCACAAGCAGGGGATCTAACTGTGGGTAACAAAGTAACTCTTGTAGCCTTTGATCCCTAAATATTAAATAATAATGAAAAATAAACCTTGGAAACCTTTACCGAATTTGAATTTAAAATTATTTACATTGAGCACCGATTAACACGTATCACTAAAAATGGAATGTGCGGTAAAACTAAAGCAGCTTTCTCGTTATTTCAAGACTATATTGCAAGTATAATAATTCTGGGATTGGATCACCTAGATATAATCTGGCAAGACTGACCCATGGGTTTATAATATAAAGGGGCGTAAGTACAAAACGTCTTTGAAGGAAATTTAGACGATAACTGCAGAGAAAGAAATATAGGGAAACAGAAAAAAGCCACTGTATGTTTTTTCTAAATTATATTTAAATGATGTTAAATCTTCATTTTACTTCCTGGCTGGGTTATTTTGTCTAGCCATATCCTTGGGGAAGGTCCTAACTGGAGGTGTGCGGATTCTGCGGGCTTCCTTCGACCTGTTTCTTACAACTTTCGAGTGGATAGCGCATGAAACGCAGTAGTGTAACTTAGCGTACAACTTTGGGAGGACATATTCTGAAAGGAAAAGAATAATCCCAATTAGAATAACTCTTGAGCTCTTAACGCGTAGACGAGGACACCAAACATCAGATAGCAAATAATGTAATCACAATTATTTGTCTCATTTAATTAAATTGGTGGTTTTGCAGTCTTCATCACATTTTAACTTCTAACGAAACTGTATATATTTTATTCTGGACGGTCAGCAGTTCCAATTAACTCAATTTAATGTGATTGATGAGTTTACCACCGAAGTTTATTTTGTTATAAGAAAGGCCCAGGTTTTTTCAAGACTTCCCACAATTAGGTATTGGAGAATGAGTCAAGTGAATCAATTTGTTAATTGAAAGGGGACGGGCGTTTAGTTCTGTAAGCGGGTACATTAGCAAATTAATAAACCTACCCGAGTACATTGAAGCCTCGGTGATATCCCGCACAGCGGCTGCTTCGACGATGTTCCGGATGACAAACTTCTTGATGGCTTTGTCCTTCGGCACACAGCGGGCACAATTTGTGCATCGCACAGGCTTTACATGGCCGCGGTTATGTTTGCAGCGTCCTCCGTTACGGCGTTTCTTAGTCTGAAAAGGAAACAATTTTATGAAACAACTTTTCTACAAGCATATTTAAATTTTTCGACAGCTTAAACCGCGGCACAAAAACCTGTTCCAAATTCAGCCTGCACTAAGCCTGTCACTTCGGTGGGAAAACGTGGTGACAGAAAACAAATCAGTATTATTCACATATTTGAGGAAACCTTTACAATTTAAGCACATGAATTATTGCCAATTCATTCAAACTACTCGACAGTGCATTTGAACAGGTTTTCTTGACTGTATAACGGTTTAAAATTCACAAAAATTATTGACGTACCATCTTGTCTGGACTCTTTCAATGAAAAGATCGGAAATAGAGAAAGAAGACAAGATGTCGACACTTCGATTTGAAGTTGTTTACGATTTGAATAGGCGAATTGGACACGTTCGTTTTGAAATGTATGTTTTATATTTTAAAGAAACGCATTCATTTTAAAACATATTATTAGTTCGCATATATTAATGTAATTAATTTACTACCTCCTACACGTTTCAATTATTAAGTCTATCAATAAAAAAATGCATTGCACCCACATTCTTCATATTCTACTTCTAAATACTATTCTAGTACTAAATCGACTTGTCATTTGCATTGAGGACTGTTAATAGAGTTGTGGGTCATATGCATGCACCTTGCTGATAATTTGCGGAATAAAGTGGTAACTCTGAGTTGTTTATTTCGAGAATTGTGAATAAACATCGATAATTTTATAGAACAGTAAGTATATTCCACAGTTCTTATTCCATTTATAAAATTGGGTGATGCAGGAAATCAATGTACCACCGTTAACAAAATTTGTGGCGAAATATTTGTGGATTTAAAGAAAATAAACATTTCTTGAAATTCTTCGTAATTTAGGCTAATTAAAGAACATTGCCTTACGGAAGGAAGGAATCAGCTAAACTTCCTCTAGCATGCTTGTAGACTGTCGATTGGTTTTGACACGAGACATTTAATAATAAACAGTGCAACGCCCACTATAAATTAATATTACAGGCGGTGCTTCGATTGAGCGATTTAGCAATCCTTGCAACGTTTAACTATGCCACTGCGATATAAGAATTCGGCACCCTACGCCTCGTTTCCCGTTGATGCACGCACGTACCGTTCGCCGGCGTCATGGAAGCAGAGCGGGCATAACTTAGAAAAACGACTTAGAAATGGACAGGTATCTGTAAACAGCTGATAAACCTGCTGCTTTCGCGTAAACGAAAGTAATTTTTACTTAATAATAGTGAAGTGTATAGTGGAAGTTACAGTGTTTGAGTTTTTTATATTAGTGGTTTCTTTTAATTGCGGTAATTAACTAATTTGACAAGATAAAAACAATCAAAAATAGGATAAAATTCAAATTAATTGTTTTGCGGCATTTGGAAAGGGCGATGTCTGGAAGTTTTGTTTTACAAACTTCGTGCAATAATTGCCTGCATTTTTGCATTCATTTTTGTCCTAAAATTTCCTCGAGGCTCCGTTTAAATATTGCTTTATGATCAGTTCTCGAATATAATCTGAACATTTAATGCCATGTGCAATTTGTCAACTATCATGGGTCAGATAGGGTGATAATTTCTATTTTTATAAACCATTTTTACGAGTTACAAGACTCTGGTCATTGATTTGATCAAAATTCCCGCCAGAATTATTGAACAGATCTGTTGAGTTCTCCTCTTCGGTTATCAGCCGTTCTATTTCTAAATCGTTCCTTCAGGAGGGACCGGCTCGGCTGCCGTTGCTCCAAGAGTCGAAGAAGACAGTAGTCGTCGTCGTGCTACAGTTGTTTTTTCGTTTTCGGTTTCACGTTTTTAAAGTACTTTGTTTTTCATTGAGTTAACCCAACCAAAATTCAGAGTAAACATAAAATGGCAGCAGCACTCCGAACTTTCGTTCGAAATATGTCGACTAGTCAGGAAATCAGGCATATTACAGTCGTGGGAGGCGGACTCATGGGATCTGGAATTGCTCAGGTAAATTTTATTCGAAGGAAAGGAAAGGAATGTTTGTGATTTTTTGTGTGTTTTTCTTGCATCTTAAAAACTTGCGCAATTTAATGCCAGATTGTTGTATATAGTGTACATCTCGGTGTGGTCTAATTTATCAAATCCAGAGATCATCGATCAGCCCAATGGTCAAAGTACACGCCCGGCTAGCTAAGATCCGAAGTGTGCTGTCGTTTATTACACAAATGTGTGCCCCTTTTATCATGCTCCCGGCAAAATTAGAGCCGACCTGATGCCAACTTGGCCTTTTACAGATCAAACAATTTCTGCAAATATTTGCCCGCTGTTGGGGAGCTCTGAGAAATTTTCGTTTATTTGTGACGATTAATTTTGAGTTAATGTTCTCATAAGTACGTGATTCGGCAGCCACCTCACATGATATCGCGAACGGCCTTATCAGCACACTCCGGACTGCACCAAGTGCCCCAAACAGAATTCCTCCGGGGGTAAATAGCCACGGGGGAGATCTTGCGATGTCAAGATCGTTTATTTTTACTTTGTTCTTTCACTTTTGGTCGTTCATGGAAAGTGGAAAAGTGGACAATTTCCTATTTTTAGAAACCAAAGATGAAATTGTTTATGTCTTCTCAAAAAGAGTCAACAAAGAGGGAAACAATAAATCTTAATCGAAATTCTTAAGTGATTTGCTATTGCCTTTTCTTTGTTATAATTTGTAGTACTGTAAACTGTATGGTAAAGTTTCACAAATTAAATATCGCCATTTTTGCATGATCATTATGTAAGTTTTGAAGCCTTGTGAAGATTATACGATTTTAATATATAAATAGCTTCATGGTCATAAAAACTGACCTGAAGTTGTTTTCATCAACATGCCGGTAAATTTGTTACAGTTTCTCAACAACAAAAAAACTCTAGGATAGCTTCTGTTAGCTCGATAATCGTTTGTTTACAAAGCAAAAATTGACCTGATCTTGATCTTGAAAGTCATTCTCTACGTTTAACTTGAAATAAGAAATTGCCTGTTGTAAGAAAGAGGCGCAGTCGTTTCACAAAAAACCTTTTTGAATTCAGACGAATTTTTAACTAAGTTCAATGAAAAGTCGGTGATATACTTAAAATTAAATGCCTTATCGGAGTAAGTATAAGCTGCATATTATTCAGCATAAATAAGCCGCACATTTAGTATTACTTTTACAGAAAATTAAATCTAGTAAGGGTATCGAAGGTAAAAACGTTTAAGCAATTTTAAAGTGAGAAGTAAATAAGTTTAAGTAGTACACATTTTTACATATACAACACGATAGCATCATAAGTTGTTAAAGAAAGCACGGAGTTAGCAAAAAGAGACAAATAAAAAACCACACCCAGAACTTGTTCCCTCCTCTTTAGTAAATTACGTTAAGAATTAATTTATGTTTACAACAAAATAAATAAATAATATTTTAAAAAAATCAAGAAAATACATAAAAGACTACCTTTTTTTGTGACCTTTAATTACAAAAATTGTTTTGTAAAAAAAAAAATACAAGGCAAGTTTTTTAATTAAAAATCACAGGAAAAGGTAGTTTTCATGTATTTTTTTGTCCTATAAACACAATAAATTTGATATTTGAATTTTACTTCAGAATAGGAGGTAATCTTGTCAATTTTTTGCTGGGTTAAGATGCAAAAAAACGGTGGAATACTCTTAAATGCCTTTCACCGCTACCACTACTCTAATTAAGAATCGCATGGAAAAATTAAAATGAGTCCAATAGGATTACTTGCGATGACTGTAACTCTTTAAGCTGTAATGTGATAATGTGTACGTTAAAAATACTAGCTTTTATTTTCTATCCTGTTATTACTGACCGACGAAACCCCCGAATGTAAGAAGCCAATTAAAATTAAAAGATGTGATTAAGGAGCAGCAAAGAATGTATGTGTATGAAGGGATCATATTTTTATCTATAATTAAAATTAAAATTTAACACCGGAAGTTTGACGGATTGAGGCTAAACAATTTCCTTTCAAATATTAACAGATGTTTGAACGTTGCTGGCACATCTTTCGAAACGACCGGGTTCTTAATGGACGCGTTAGTTGAAAAAAGGATGACTCAATATCCTAATATATATTTGAAATTTTGCAAACTTGCACTTTGCACTCTTATTATACTATTCGTGGAGTAAAAGTGACTAAACGTTTTTGTTCTACGGTTCTATGATGCGATGTCAAGATGATATTTAGCCCAGTTTATTTTTAGGTCACTAGGTTATGCAATCGCGAAATATGTTTAGAAGTTTTTAACTTATTCAAGAACTAAGAGGCAAACAGTAAGACAAAAATTGCAAATTTTGTTTGGCTTAGTATGTACTAAATAAGTAATTTTGAAATATATTTCAAGCAACTTTCCGATCTGATGAAAATGCTTCTGTTGGCCCATCGATTATTTTCAATTCTCTCGATTAACAATTTAATTTTTAACCCGTACCTCAACAAGCAAATTATTTCAATAAGCAATTTGATATCTATGATAAGATCACAATTTTTCCTTTGTGGTGGTCTGCAAAGTAACCCGAGTTTTGCTTGTGATAGTCCAGGCTGAAAAGGTCGATTTTTAATTGTAATACAAACATATTTTTAAACCTGATCCACAAGCCGTTTCGTATTTATGTTCGGTTTTATCAGAAACAGAGCCAGGAGCAATTTTTACGAGAAGTACTTAATATTACTTCTGTTAAGTTTATTAAATATTTCTAGCAAAACGCCAAAATATCACATACGATTCCTTTAATTGACTTTAATTGACTGCGATAGCAGTTCAAGATGGAATGATGGTTTTTGTGCATTTTATGGGTTTGGGTAGTGTTGTCCTTTAGTAGATTGCATGGTTTTTAGATCCATATAACAAAAGTCAGTTTTTATTGATAATTGGAATCCTATGGGTATATAATTTTATTTAAAGAATTTTTGATTTTAAAGTAATTATATATCTTCGTACATGTTGTGAATTTTTTGATGCATCCTTATAAATACTCATTTTTTGTACATGCTATTCAATAGATATTTTTTTGTGTATTTTATATTATTTTTATAATATTGTTGAATATTTTACGAATTCGCAAAGTTATAGTTGAATTTGTTAATGAAAAGAAAAATTGCATAAGTATTTCAATGAAAATTCATTTTTCCAGGTTGCGGCTGCTGCAGGATACGATGTTGCACTCGTTGAAGTTGATCCAAAAGTTGTCGAAAAGGCTAAAGAAAATATAAAGAAGAATCTTCAACGAGTTGCTCGCAAACAATTTAAGGAGAATGAAGATGCCCAGGCGAAATATATTGAACAAACAATGTCGCGTGTAAATGGCAGCGCTGATCTTAAAGCATCTGTAAAGAACACCGATCTCGTCATTGAGGCTATTGTAGAAAATATGAAAATCAAGCATGAAATATTTTCGACTATTGATCAGGTTAACGGGAAGAAAAGTCGTATTATGACATTATAAGTAGATAATTTATTTTTAGGCCGCTCCTAGTCATACAATTTTGGCCAGTAACACTTCATCACTGCCAATCACGGAAATTGCTTCCGCCACTAAGCGTAAAGATCGATTCGCTGGAATGCATTTTTTTAATCCAGTACCAGTTATGAAACTGTTGGAGGTAATTCGAATTTCGGACACTTCGGACGAGACATACAAAAAAGTACTTGCTGTTGGCGAGTCTCTGGGAAAAACTTGCATTACATGCAAGGACACGCCAGGATTTGTCGTCAATCGTCTGTTGGTGCCGTACCTTGCTGAAGCAGTTCGTATGATGGAGCGGGGTGATGCATCACCTCGAGATATTGATACGGCTATGAAATTGGGAGCAGGGCATCCCATGGGTCCGCTTGAATTAGCTGATTATGTTGGTTTAGATACAACTCGAAGTATCCTGGCTGGTTGGCATGAGAAATTCCCAGAAAATCCACTTTTCAATCCAATCAAGAAATTAGATGATTTAGTTTCACAAAAGAAATTTGGCGTAAAGTCTGGAGAAGGATTTTACAAGTACAATAATAAGTAAAAAGTTGATACTGCCTAATTTATCTGTGGCAGCATTTGCATGATACATTTGCATGATTACTTGTATACATATTCAAAGCAAATATATTTTTGATGATCATTGCTAAAGCATTTCTTTAAAGTCTCTAATTCTATAAAAATATGCATTAACGACAAGGAGAACAGGAATTGTGGGAAACTGTTGGTTTAGAAAAAAAAATTATGCATCATACTTAATGTTATAAGTTAAATCGTTAAAGTCCACATCTCTGCGCATCGACTTGTTGTGCACATTCTGTTTTGTTTTTGTTTAGTAATTACCTGTAATAAAGGATAAACACACATGTTTCCAGTACGGACATCGATTAATTACTATTAATTAATATAAGAGTATTTCATGTAATGGTTAATAGTTATCGTGTATGGATTATTCCACTTGAGGTTGCAAATAATTGCTTTTTTATTCCCATCGAAAAGTAACACCTTAAAACCTTTAGGACTGTCGGTTGTGGATAAAAATAGATTAAATTTCCATGTCTTTTACATAATTCGATAAAAACCAAAGTTCAGAAGTTTTTTTTTTTAAAGATTTTCGTTTTGTGGTCAGGAAAAGTTATTTGAAATTATGGTACAGAGTCCTCGGTGCGTGAGTCGCAATTGTACTTAAATAGTTCTAATCGAGACTCTCGAATATAGAACAGGACCATAAATTAGAAATATATTCTACTTGATCTGCAACCGGGTTATAACAAATTGAATTAAGCATCAGGGAGCCCTTCGGAATTCATAATTATACAAAAGCGTAACTATACGTACATGTTATTTAAAAATTGTTCACTATGGCGTTTTTCCTACCTATTTAATCTGTGTGACACACGAATCAGTTTATAGTAGCAGAAACAATATAACTTGATAATGTAATTATGAATTGTACACCGAAATCCGTACTGCTCGATAAACAATGCGTTAACTTGGAATTATTGGTATATGATATTTAAAGTTTAATCCCACCTGTTTGTTTAAAAATATAAAACAAGATAACATTGGCAATGAAACCGTAAACTGCTTAAATTATCGGTAGTAGTCATTGCATGAAATCAATATTTCCATTAAATAATTTTTGGAAATTGATAAATTCTGGCCAAGGTTGCATTTGAAGACGAAAGTTGTGACACCCTATGCGTTTGTTTACAAATAAAGGAGAAGCAATCAGAAGTTATCGTGTTATTGAGCATCGTACGCGTGGCCATATTCTTGATTGGGGGTAAATTCATTATCACCTCTTGTCGTAATCGCTATAAAAATGTTTTTTTCTTTTTCGAATATAAAAATACACCGTTCTAAAAAACGTGAACTTTGATTCGTTGCTGTTCTGATATCACTTCTTTTATTATATTAGAAGCTTTCAGGTTAAGAATCGTGCAATGTGCTTGTAAATACGATTTTTACTACTCCAGCTGCTTATGCTTATTTTTGCTGTGTATCTCAGTACGCTCGTACTGAACTTGAGCATTTGAACAAGTGCAGTCGCACTGGAGAGCTGGTTTTGTGTATCATCGGATGTTAGAAACGAAACTAATGCGTCATAGATAGTAAATAATGATGAATTATAGTTGCGCATTCTTCTTATTTTAAGAATCGAGTTCTTTGTTAATTTAAGCACTGATAGCGTGCAAACTTTGAATTTACATACATAAGTAGGTCTTTGGAAATTATCTCACACCATGCATTGTTTTTATATTCCTTGGTATTGTTATTTAATTCTGTTCTGTGAGTTTCAAGATTGATAAAATATTTTAAATTAAAATTTAGTATATTTATTTTTTTTTCCTAAAAAAAAACTGGAGAGTCTTCTAAAAAAATTTAAATCCTAAATATTTTGCACTTACTTTTATATGTAAAAATAGACTACAAAGTTGTTAAACGTTTTTAAGTATAAATATTAATAAGAAAATAAATATTTTTATTTCTTGAATTCTCAGGCAGATGTTTACTTTTTATGATCTAATTCATAGTCATAACGTTAATTACTAGTAGTAGTATCACAGTTTTAGGAAAGCCAAAATATGCTGCAATTGTGTGAAGAATTGTATCGTTGACGTTAGAAACTCTTCTTTTACCATCATTATTTAGAGATTTTGTATAGAGAGACTTTTTAGTCTGAGGGCTACAATTCATAGTTAAGAGAGTACGTCATAAAAGCTTATTATGTAACTACTCGATGCTCGCTACTGAAATTGTGCCGAAAATGCGAACATTAATGCTAGGCCAGTTGACTGACTGACCGGCTGACCGTTTGATTGCCTGACTTCTGACTGGCTAACTGGTTAAATATCTGTTCTGATGATTGACCGATTGATCTCCAGCCGACTTGATTGGCTCACCCACTGATCCTCAGACATCTCTATCCGTGATCTCTACATTTGATTACGTGAAGCTATAAGCGATAAGGTCAGATATAAGGTCAGTTAGTATTTTTTGCTGCATGTAATAGAATTATTATTAACTTTTTATTTGTTTATGTCCTTTAATTTCTTTCAAAAATTATAAGAGGGAAATATTTAAAATTGAAATTTAAAGGGAAATATAAATATATTATATCTTATTATCATTATAATTTTTTCCCTAATTTGTGGGAGAAATAAACTCCTATAAACTGCAGTAATAACACACATAAAATAGAATACAAGAATATTAAGGCGATATTTGACATTAATTAAAAACTATCTTCATAATTTCTTTCGCGGATAGATATACAAATTTTATGTAGTATATTCAAAGAATTCCATGTTATTTTGAATGAAAAGAGGAGAAATAAATGAATAAGAAGCATATTTAGGTTTAAAAAATTGTGTAATTCTTGAGTTTATCCTGTTAAAATAATAAAGACAAAAGCATTATACTACTAATTTACTTCACTTCAGATTTCAGTAATAGGTTCATTATTTCTACACAAGGTCATAAACTTTGCTAAATAGAGATGCAAAAGTTCTGTGTGATTATGCTATAATAACTCTTAGTTCATATGCACAGATTTGTTTGCGGACATATGCACTCAGACGATTCCCGTCTAAGCATCTACAAATTAAAATTGATAACAAACAAGACTTTGATAGAATAGTGTTTTTATTATATGGAATGCGTTTAGCTAGAGATTGTATGAATAGCTATAAAATATAAATATAAAAATACTTATATTTGTTTATATTTTGACTTGCTGTACAACAGGTTAAATTTTACTTTGTGTGAACTTTCTTTGACCTTACGGACAGTTGTTTTTAGTTATCATCTAATTAATTATAATTAAATTTATTCCCTTGGTATTTTGGTAATTTTCACGTGATAAAATCTAAATTGAAGGGAATTGAATTGCTAATAGAAGTCGAATTTTTATTTTGAACCATTATAGTTATTTTTGGATACGTGTCTATTTCCGGGAAAATTTAATTTGCTAACATTTACTTGGCCACTCGCTGTCTTTAAGGCCTTATTTGCTTAATTACTACTTTCATTAAGTCCGTGTGTACATAATTAGTAATAATTTGATCTAGAGGTAATAACTGACCATTTAGCCAGTTTCTATTTCTTATATGAACATTAATAGCGATTTTAAAAATATGGGTTTTAGAAGAAATAAAATTTTCTAAATATCTCGGGGAGTTCACTTACATTCATTAATCTAACATTAAGTATGTAATTATATAATAACATTAATTATTCAATGTGACGCAACAAAAAAAAAAATAGAATTGAGTTAGACTTATGCTTTCAGGGTTTTATTTATATACAGATAACTAACATAGTAATTGTTACAGATCTATATACTGTTTGAGATGTTGACTAATAGAGCATTAATGAGTACTGCTGTTGAAAGTATCGATCAAGGTTAATACCATACGATTTTAAATTATCATTAAGAGTGTACAACATATATAAAATCTTTACTATCTGTCTTTAAATGTTTCAAATTGTTTATGCGATACTAAATGTGAAGTGATAAAACGTGGTGTTAATTATCGTTGTTCAGATCTCTTATAATCAACTTAATTAACGAAAAAAAAATTGTAATTGAGGTAAAGGGGAATCTAAACAAGGTTCTCGTTGTTCACTCATATCAAATTTTTAATTATCTAGCGATAAAGCCGTAATGTTTGTACTACATATATAAAAATTAAAAATTCCACTGAAACCTCTGAGTTTCCAGAAAGCTTGAACTAATTAGTTTTTCTGATCACGTTAAGAATGAAATTAAATTTGTCATTTATCCGCAGTTAGTTCACTGATAACTCAGTTCACCTTTAGCGTCTGTAAAGCTTTTATCATCAATTAGATTTTCTTCTGGAAAATCAATAAATAATTACATATTCTAAAGAGCCGTATTGTGGGTTACGATTTTTATTGATAAATTTAAATAATTATTTCTAGAAAGATGCTACCCTAACCAACGTCTAACTGTTACCTATCCCTTCACCAATTGGGTTCGATAATTCCTTAAAATTTAAAATGACAACAAGAACGCCACAAGTGCCGCAACAGTTTTTTGCAAATGGTGCCGTACCCTTGGACAGTCAGGTAGCCGGTCACAACTTTGATCCAGCAACAAACTCAGTCGGTTTGTTAAAGAATGTTAACGACACGACTGTGTTGAAGCCATTGGGAAAACCACAGTGCGGAATGAGGGAAATCCAATTATACGAATCTGTAAAGGACGCATCCGACTCGGACCTAATAGCACTGAAAAAGCTGATACCTGACTACTATGGAGTGGTTAAGATGACTGTAAATGGAAGAGAGGTATGGTGAATTAAGTGTTCTTTTAGCGTTATAAAATATAAACATTTCCAGTTAGAATTTATTAAGCTCAAGGATCTTACTAATGGTATTGTCCAACCGTGTATAATGGACATAAAAGTGGGGAAACGTACATGGGATCCTCTCGCAACTGCCGAGAAACGAGCTGCAGAGGAGAAGAAGTATGCCGCTTGTAAACAAAATCTAGGACTGTGCATCCCAGGCTTTCAAGTGTACAATCTAAGAACTGGCAAGTTTCAACGCTTCGGGAGGGATTATGGAAAAGCGCTGAATGAAATAACATTCAATGAGACCCTTAAATTATTTTTGAACGCAGAGGCTATGATGTGCAAACAGTTAATCTTCCAAATCCTATCGCAATTGTGGGCAATACAGAAATGGTCTAGAACTCAAACAGCAGTCAAACTATATTCTAGTTCTATTTTACTCGTTTATGATGCAGAAAGACTGAGAAAATACTTAAAAACAAACGAACAACATTCTGAGAAGTATATAATTTATTTTATGGTGTTAATAAATGGAAAGTTTTATTTAAATTTTTTCATTTTCAGTTCTAATGGATGCATTTCTCATTCTTTAGAAAGCTCTCCGTCCAGTTTGAATGCATTTCCAAAGTGGATTGGAAACAATGAGGTTGGTTTAAATATTTTTATTATTATTTTTCAAATCTAAAATTAATAGACTTGATTTGATCATTATGTCCAATAATTTTATTTATGCGAAAAGCAGAACAGATTTACTTCGTAAATTTTAATCAATTTTGAAATATTGTGCAATTACGTGATATAGAATATCTAGGTAAAAGTAAAGTTTTTCAATTTAAAGTGTTTTTGATTTGAAAGACGCATTGTATATATTTAATTTACAAAAGTTAAGTTTCCTAGAATTAAAATACCAGATGTCTAGCAGCTTAAACATGTTTTGCTTTTCGTGTTTTCGGATTATTGCAATTAAACTTATTGAGATTCTACTAAATTTTTAATTGAATTTGATAGTGCATTTGTTTGCTTTTTTAATTATAAATATTGCTTTGTTTTATAGGAAACACGGAGGATGCATGACAATTACGTTAACATACAATATAACAATGATGATGAAACTATCGAATCAAGTTCCTGGGTTCGTGTTAAAATGATAGATTTTGCCCACGCATTTCGATCTGATGATAATTCGATTGACACAAATTATTTATTCGGTATTGAAAATTTAGTCAAGATTTTCGAGAGTTTCCTACAAGAAAGTACGTAAGTGCAGACAGTGCGAACAAAACTATATAATATATATATATATAATTAATATCCCACGGAGTATTTGACTTTACCCAGTTTTTTTAGTGATATGCGGAAATTAGTAATGTTCTCAAATGACAAAATATTTGTTTTTCAAATCTGTCACAAAAACACAAAGCAATAAGCCAAATATACTTAATGAAGTATTTGAGTTTTGATACTATTAGAAGTTTGTTTGAAGCGCTATCAGCATTATATGCAAGTTATATGGTCGTATAATTTTTTATATACGTTTGCATAAAATTAAGTTAAATTATATGTAGTGGTTGTAATAAATTATTCTAGAAATTATTTTGTCGTTTTGTAATCAAATTATTTTGGATTAAATATAATTACTAGTCTTTATTACAAGATTTTCGTTTAATTTGATGTTATCGTGATATTCTTCAACGTATTAAAAAGCTTTCAACACGTGTTGGTGGACAGATATTAATTTTAGATCCAATTTAATTAAGTTATTGAATTTAATTTTTGGTTAAATTAGCAATTGGTCAAAGAACTGGATGATTGGCCAGATGTATGTGATAGCTACCAGTTTAATGTAAGCCAGGCATTAAAATTTTAATTACTACATGGAAGTAGTACCATTATCAAAAAATCGAAATCCTCCTATTGTTTACCTAAAACGTAAGAAATCATCTACCTTTTTGGAGAAATACTCCAACTTTCATTGCAAAACCTTTTTGCTTAAGATTGTCCATCATGGAAATAAAATTGCAAGAAATCTTATAATATTTCGGATTTATTTTAATATCACAGTATCCCATAAATAAAACTTACTATTAAAAAACAATTATACTTTTAGCCTAGAATAAGATAAAATTACATCATAATTTGAATTTCTTGTTTATTTGCATCTTTATAATATGTCTGTAGAATTTCCCGTGCTTCTTTCTGGCTCTCTCTATCGTCATCATTTCTAGAAAATAAAATTTCTGTTATAGGTAATTAAATTTACGCCTTAGACATCTTACCTAATATTAGGCATGTTAGTGAGTTTAAGTAGATATTTCTCAGCTTCTTTAAAATTGTCCAGTGCGATGTAGCATTTTGCGATCATCAGCCAGTTCAAACGATTAAAGCCAGGTTTTAGTTTTTCAGCTTTTTCGAATAATTCTAGTGCCTTCTCATAGGTTCCACTTAGAGGTTGTGTCATTGCTGCTAGGAGAAGCTTCTTCTGGAGCCAGTTTAGCATTGCTGCGTTATATTCGTAATTGGCTAGTGTGAACCAACTGTTCGGGTCTTCGGGACCCAGTTTAATCGCTTTCCACATGTGAACATGGGCTCGGTTCAAGTAACTTATTGTATTTGTTGACATGCTGCATGCTTGAACATTCTTACACAAGAAAACACTCGTCCAAATGTGAATAGTATGATTATGCTCCCCCCTCTCCAGGGCATGGTTTAATTTTTTAAGAGCCTCTGAAATTATATTTCGTCGGATTTTGTCGTCTTTCGTTGCTATTGCATGCCTGTACAAGACACGACTTTCGCGCCATAATATTTGTGAATTATTAGGAGCCTGCATAAAAAATTAGTTGATTAAGATTAGATTAGTATCCGACTAAAAGAGCTTTTATTTTTTAGCATTTTTGTATTAGGAAAGTTGTTTACTAAATTTATATTTTGTGAACAAATAGTCAAAGTTTAAATATACAAAAGTTTACAAGAAAAAATTCCACACATAAATTAATGAAATACACATTCTAAAAATGTTTGTTTCCATTTTTGAAAATTCTTTGAAATTCCACTTTCGAAAATTTTTTGGAAAAGTTATGGAAAAAAATTCGTCGAACCTTATCTAAATATAACACAATTTTAGAATGTTTTATGATATAGTGTTTTTAGAACTGAGTACAATTTTTAAGTTTTTAATATTTTTTCTTAATAAATTCTGTTTAAAACGGTTAAAAAAGGGGTAATTTGAAAGAGAATTTGCCACAAACGGAAATTTGAAAAAAAGATACACATAGTTTAGAAATGGTCACTAAAGTGGACACAAAACGAGCTAGATGAGTCTAAAGTGCAAAGTACAAGTGGAATTATTTAGCTCGTTACATAACAAATGATACATATCCACTTCAGGTCGTCGACCTATGGATTTTATAGTTGAAAAGATCAAAAATACAAAAATATCGTTAAGAAAAGGATTCCAAAGACAGTGTTTTGGTGTCTAATTTCACTCATTTTAAAGCATTTTGCTCTCAAATAATTTTATTATGACATCAGATTTCATCAACGAAGTAAACATTTCAATTATAAGAATATTCTTTTCACAAGAAAAAACACAAACCACTTACATGGCATTGCTTAAGCACACGAAATGATTCATCGTATAGTCCATTCTCGTACAAATGATCCGACTTATCCAACAGATCCTTGATAGTTTTCTCATTGGTATGTCGATGGAAGTATTGCTTAACATCAGAAGATGTACTCTCGAAGTTTTTATGAAAGTAATTCGCGTTTGCCGTTCGATTGTCTAAGACAAGCCAGGAATTAATGATATTTGAATAACATCAAAAGATATGCATTATTACTTTGAATATGGTTACCGAGCAAGTACAGCTGGTAGGACACCATGTAGTTGAGTTTCACAACAGCTTCACAAAACATCTGACCGTTTCGATTTAAACAGATTCAGGAATTTTAGTGCACTGGACTTGTGGGCAGCTCGCACGATGTTTTCTATAAATATGAGAGCTGCGAATTATAAGAAACTCCGGTTTGGAGTAAGATAAACGGCTATCATTCACCTCCCTTTGGCTGGTCGTTATCTCCTATACGTACTGATTGCCACTGGAGAGCGGACGCCCTAGGGGTTAAGCTTGAGTGGCGTCTCATGAATAAGCCTTATCGACTTTGATTTACCTTTCATAATTCGTGAATTACACAATTTGAAGTTGTGGTTGGACTGGATCACTATATAATACAATTTTTTAACGGTACTTACGCACTTTGATGCAGCGTCTTATCTTCATCAGTTCGACGTTACTATGGAACTGGATTCTGCGCTGTTATGTTTTGTGTCTGAAAATCAATGCTTGAATAATTTTACCCTTCACGTGAAATTGAGGAAAACGTGACTGTTATCTACATGTATTCGTACGAAAATTTTGTTTTGTTTTTCAAAATTAATGGGAAAATAACAATGTGTTACATAAATAAAACATAGATTATATTAGCTCATACATTTTAAATTACAGATGCAAAATTAAGATGATTCATTATGTACTCTCTCTTCTGATTAAATCAAGAGAAATCATGTTATTTTGAAGTTCTTTTGAATTTGTGTAATATATTTCCAAATGAAATGAAAAATTGCCAGGTATTTTCCAACAGTTTTAACCTTGAAAAACCACTGCTACAATTCTTCAAAAAAAAGTTTTTTCCTCGTTTTTCGTATTAAAGAGCCTTTTTAACGTAAGGTACTAAAAAAAAAACGGATTTTTAAACAATTTTTTCTTTATATGGTTTTTATACACTGCTTCAGTATTCTTAACAAAATTGCTTCAAGCAGAGGAATAAAAATCACTTTTCACGACTTTTTATTTTATAAATAAAAATAAATAAGAGACAGAAATTTAAGAATATAGGACTTTAAGTCAATAAAGTACTTCATTCTAAGGCTATCTAAGCTGTAGGCTAGGCATTTCTAGAAAAACAAAGTTTGAAAATAAAAGCACCTGTCTCCATCTATCAAATAATTTTAAATATCGCTAATTAAAAGCCATCTAAGGCTTTATACTACGCACTTAAAATATTCGACTTAAGCTAGATTTATAAGTTTTTGGTCAATAAAGGAAAAGCCTTCTTACGTTACGAGCGAAGTATGGGACCTCATTTACTTTATATTTTGTGTTAAGCCTATTATCTCTACAATAAACATACCTCGAAATAAAGGTTTTACCACCCCGCAAGACTCTATTTAAAATATTCTAATAAAATGCAAACAATCTTCGCCATAAATTAATGAAAAGTAATGGACGGTTTACGATAAAAATTGAATTTTATCATATATTAAAAGTGATATCCTGAATTCTCAAGATTTTCAAAATTTTTAGCGGTCATTAAGTTAATGACCATAGTCCTTTTAATTTTTTCGAAAACCTGCTTATTGAGCAACTCCATGTTGTGATCTACAAGTAACAGTTTAGTGTTAATTTATGATAATTTTTCAGTAATTTACCTTACTCTTTCAAACATTTGGGAACACACTTAGCCCTCGATTTATAGAACATTCGAATTACAATTTTTTGAATTAACATGGTCTAAGAAATGCGCTTGCACTTCCGTTTAACACGGTGAGGCAAACGCAAAAATTCCATTACACTTTTTACAAAAAATACATAATACTGCTTCATATGGATTTGTTAAATTTATTATCTACATATATATTTATATTCAATGTGAAATATGGATTCAAACTGCACGATTTGAATTTACACGGCATTTTTGAGAAATGAATCTACCGTGTAAATCGACAATTAGGATATGTTCAATTCAATCAAGATAAACAAATTCTCCGAAAATCTTTCTTCGTTTTCTCTAAAAAAAATCGAAATTAATTACAAACGTTCGCAGAGTAAATGTGAAGTAAGAATTTAAAGAAATTTTCAAAAATAAAATAGAGGATTTGTACAGCAATTTACGTAGTTAAAATTTGTCTAAACAATTATAAACTCGTATAATAATAGTAGAAACAATAAAACTGACTTTAAATATACCAATTGGCATTGAAATAACATTCAAAATTCAAATGCAAATAACAAATTTTATTTTACAATTAAATACGCTTCAAAATTTACACCATCCCTAAAGTACATGAATTGCCCAGATTATTTAAGCAAATCGTAGTAATTAATTATGTTGTTTTCCACCTCCATTTGTATGATATGGGTGTAATAGTTACATTACAAGTTTGGGGTTATAGGATAAAAAAAAGTGAGAGATACTAGAGTTAACTGGTTGACCAGTTCTGTTACACTTTAATTAAGTTTTCCACTTTTGAAGGCTATGAATAAAATTATACTAATTTTCAAAACCACCAATTTTTTTAATGCGAAAGTGGGAATTATGAAGAGTTGTAGATTGTGGATTTGAGAAGTGGGTATAAGAAACCCCGCAAAAAGAGTTTCTTTCTTGACAAGCAGTTTATTGTTTTAAAATAAGATTATTTTTTCCTTTTTGTATAATACGATTGTGTTCTTCTTGAAGATTTTGGGAAATAGGCAAGTTTCTGAATGTTGTCTAACTCACCTTTTGTCTCATTTTGACTATTCCAAAATTATGAATAGAATTTAGATATTATTGTAATTATTGGGGTAAATAAAAAATATTTTATAGTTTTTAAGAAGATTTATATATATATAAATGCAGTTTTTTAATGCAGGTATTCGAAATAATTATTACAATATTTCAATTACACCGATCAAAGTTTTTTTAGTAATTTAGAAGCCTCCTCTTTACAGATTTTGTCGTCCTCATTTCTGCAACAAATGTTTTTATTAACAAGGGTAAGATTTCATCCATAGAACTTGTACTTACAATGTACGGCAGTTTGCAGCTTTCTCCAAAACTTCTTTAGCCTTTTCGTTTTCCTTTAGGACAATATAGCATTTGCCGAGCATTAACCAGTTCATGCTATAAAATCCCTCCTTAATGGCTTCAGCTTTTTCAAAATATTCCAATGCCACCTCATAGGAACCAGTAGGTGGTGAAGCGAAAACAGCAGACACGATTTTCCTCTGTATCCAAGGCATATCCGCCAAGCTGTACTCGAACTGGCCTAGTAAATACCAGCTGGTTGGATCCAGCGGATTCAATTCGAGAGCCCGTATCATGTGCTTCTTAACTTTTTCAAGCTTGCTGATCCTACTTTTGATCCCTTCCAACTCAGCGTATGCATCCATAATGATAGCCATCCATTTATGAATGCAGTAATCATGCTCATTTAACTGGAGCGCCTCATTTATCAGTTGATATGATTGTCGGATAAGTCGAGCCTTTTCCGTGCTATCTTTCATTGTTTTGGATTGCGAATAGAGTACCCTTGCTTTGCGCCATTTGATGTCTGCCACGTTAGGATCCTATGAATATAATTTATTGTTTGCTATTTCTACTTTTATATTAGCAATACACTACATAAATTACAGGTATGCTCGTGATTTATAAATAATATACAGGCCGATTCTTAGTAGATGTGTTTTTAAACCAAACATGGTGTCGAAAATGGAATAGCACTTTACATCCTGTATGCTTGGAATTCTACATGCATTTAGTCGTGGTGTAAAACTGACTAAATAGTTGTGTAGTAAATTATAATATCCTATTGTAAGATTTTTGTCTTCCAATATGGAATAAGCATGTGGATTTTGATGAAAATAACCATAATTGTTATTTCTAAACATAAAACAAGCATCTAAATTTCGTGTTTTAAGCAAGATCTCTAACTGAACTAATTATGTCCATACTAGTATTAAGGAAATCCACTTGAGGCTCATCCAAGTACTTGTTCCTCCTTTTATTAACACCTGTGATAGAGTGTATTCTTCACTTAATGCCGCTACTGTGCGCAGATTGAATTTAGCATTTAAGTTCTGCATATGCTTACCATCTTCTTCGCTATGATCCTGTTTCTAGTTATATTAGTAGCATCTCGAGGTCCATTTTTATATATGCATATATTTGTTTAACGATAAATTCATACGTAGCTGAAAACCTCTTATATGTATGAAGAATTGAAATTTGATATTTCTAAAATTCCCGGAATAATCCTACTATTGCTAGCCACAATTTTAGCCACCAGTCGATTATTTGTGTCCGTGGCATACAAATGTAAAAACCACCCTTAATGCAATCAACAAGATTGAAAGGGATCATATACTTACTTTCTTGTCTTTACTTTCATATTGCATATTGCAGCTTTAAAATATTTTTAAAGTTTATCACATAAAATAATTATATAGGTAATCTTTTTAATTAATTTTAATTTAATTTTAGAAAAGAATCAATTACTATTTTGAGTTTATTGTTGAAATAGACTTCTTGGGCTCACTGTGAATTATTTTGATTAAATTTGTTTGTCTATTTAAGTTTTCAAGTTTCTTTTATGAAGTTTTACTTTTCTTTTTAATTTTTTACTTTTACGAAAAAAATATAAAACGAACGTTATATAATTGTCTTTTCGAAAATTTTCTTGCATACTCAATTTAAATTCTCATTTATGTGGGAAAAGATAGAGTGGAAATTAGCTTATGTGTTCCGACCTTTGGGGCTTTTACCTTTCATTTTCAGTTTCGAAGTTTCTGATTTTTTACTCAAATATTACGTACGTGATATCTGTTCAGCAGATCATAGACCTCCTGAAAGTGATTCTCATCGAAAAGTTGGTCAGCATTTTGTATAATGTTCTCCAATGTTAATTCCTCGGTCATTCTAAGTGTGTTTTTCGCTGATACTTTTGAAAAAGAGAATAATGCAATTGAAGCGGATGTGATAATCACAACAGCGGATTTCTAAAATTACGTGATTAGCAATAATTAGACATCGTTTGCTGATCTACTTACAGGAGCTTTGTATATTAGCTGTTTGGAGGAAAACAATTTGTTCCAATTTGGTTGGGAGAAGAGTCCGTTGATTCTAAGAAACCTTCGTGTCAGCATTTGTAGGTTTATCGTCACTCTGTTGGCAAACAAAACGAGAACCAAGAAGAGGTCCACTGACTAGTACTACTTCGACATTGATGAGGCGAACTTTGCACCTTAGAGGAGGCTGCACCAACGGTCTAGGCTTAGGAGTCTAGCACAGCTGACACTGGTGGCTTGTTGACAACTGATAACAAACCAAAAACTCTGAGCTCAAGTGAAAACGGAGCGGCCTTTGCACATGCGAGTTGGAGCCGGAAGTGTCAGCCAGTGTGAAACTTAAGTGCTATTTACATACGATACAATTTTTACAAAAATGAATTAACAAGAACGAGTCGAGTAGCGGGAGGTTTCTTGTTTTACAATTTTTTATTTAATTTCATTTTATTTTGGTCCTTGAGAGTAATCACGAAGGATTCAAAATTTTAATTAATTTGAAAATTAATACTACATTATTATTACGTCTTTTTTAGATTTTCATCAATCTTTATTTCGAAGATATTTTGACAGGAAAATTGTTGGTTTGATCATAAAAATAAGTAATAATAAAGAAATTTTCTACTGACAGCACTTGTGACTTAAAATTTGAAATGCGCGACAGTTTTTAATTTTGTAAAGAAAATGTAATGAATTTAATAATGTACTTTGTTTGACAATTTGATATCATTATTCGAGATTACTACCTCCGTTACACCCTTTGTCCTTAATATATTAATACTAAATAAATACTATAGTAATAATAGTTTGGAACGTTTGTATAATGTGAAAAGTGCCATGAGCTCAATACTCAAGAAAGTGTGAGAGATAATATAATATATAATAAGAATCATATGACATAATATTTAAAGGCACGGCGCGTTTTTCCATGTAAAATGAGCGTGGCATTTAACGTGTGCACTAAACGGAACACGCGGCACTCAACGTGACATTACATCGCGATCGCTGATATGAATTCACGTCATTTCAAATTCTGTTCTGGTTGCCGGTTTTTTCTTCTGACCTTTTCCACTTGCGACCTTTTTTAACGCAGTTTTTTTTTGTTTTTTTAATAAACAACAAACCTTTACAAAACATATTTCTACACAAATCGCTTGCAGTGAAAAATTCGCCCTTCGGGAAAGTTAGTATATTTGAATTTGGATTCCATAGTAAAGACTTCATCAAGTTCATTTTAAATTTCAATACTTAACCAACAAAAAATAACTGTTTTTTTTTGTTATCAAACTTAAAGAAAATATGTACTCTAAGAAATGTACATTTACACCCTATACTTATATAAATCACTAGTTTTTTAGAATATTATAAAATTGCATATTATTTCGAATAAAATAAGCACGAAGTGCTTGAATAAATCAATTCGACAACGGCATGTTAAAAATAGAGCACGATTTATGAATGTAAATTAAAATTATAAAGTAATAATATTTTTAAAGTTTTTTGAAGAATTGCAGACTAATTTATCGTATTTTTGAATTTTAAAATTGAGTAGAATAAACCAAAGTGTCATTTTTAAATTTGATTGGTATTATTTTCGAAATGCGCAGGTAAGGAAATTGCGTAATACGAAGTGTGTAATATTTGAGGATTACGTGCATTTGTTGCAAAATAAAATATAGGTCTATTGTAAAATAAAACACTCATTTAGGAACTATACAATATATTTTGTCTTAATTTACTTTACACAGAAATCATAACTGAAACTTATAGTACACATACCTTTCACATACATTGATAAGAAAATTTCAATGGATACATAAAGTTCATAATTTGTACAAAATGTACTTTCGTTCCTTCCTTCATATTTGCGACTTGCTAAATACTTGATCTATTGTTTTATAGAAAATTTCATGTATAAATACAATAATTTACGAATACATATTTAATAGTAAATCTAAACGAGATACACTAAACAATGATGTTCGCAGTTAAGCTTTTACAATTTACATAAACTGCAGCAATCAAGAAAATGTATGTAGATGTTTCCGTTTAAATTTTATGTATAAGAGAAGTTGTTAAAAACTAAGAAACAGCGTAAATAAAACATCAAAGTTGATGTTTTCGCATTTATTTACTGGATTTTGTAACGTGTCAACATTTCTAGTGAATTAGATTTTCTCTTTGATTTTAAGGTACATAACAATGGAATTAGATTTAAGAAGAATTTTTGTTTTTTGTTTTTTTCAATATTCGGCATTTCATACTAGAATTCTAAATTAGACTAAGACTTTTTCAGAACGGTTCAGCATAGCATAAAGTGTAAGAAAAGTAAGTTGGGAAAATAAATTTGTTAAAGAGTTGAATTTTCTATTCATGATAAATGATAAACAATAAATTCCATTCTCGGATGTGTCTCGATAGAGTTTGGAGACCTTTTTGCTAGTATCAATGGATGCTGAGCAGATCTGAATCTATTTGGTGATTTTTCCTTTTGTCAACAAATCTCGACCCTATCTCACATGTTTTTTTTCGTATATATAGGCATTTTATATAATTTCTAGTTTCTATCTAAATCATTTGGGTCACCCTGTTTATAAAAATCTATTTATCTAAGATACTATTTGCTCTTTGCCATCAAAGACCTTTTTGCTATGTTATAACGCTATTTTATTGGATTCGTCAGTAGAACTATAATATAAATAAAACTATAAATAATTCCGTAATTTCATCGTTTATTGTTATTAATTGCGATTGGTGTATTGAGTTTCTACTCTAAGTCTAGCTATAATCAGCACATTTTCTTAGAAAATATTTATTTGTTGCTACAGCTATTCATTTTTCGTAATACTTAAAGAGTTGCTCAAATATCCCCACAACGCTTCCATGCCTTCACATCAATTGATTACAACGAGTTTAAATAAGAGCACAAAAAGATCCCCCACTTTAACACGAAGCAAGTGAAAGAAATTACACTGATTTGCCATTAAAAAAAAAAAAAAGAAATATATATGTATATAACAGAAAGTGAAAGCCCTAAACGTGATATGTGGCTAAACGTGCTTTTTACTGGTGGAACACCCGTCGAAGAAATACTGATTATACGTTTCATTAAATTGCACATCTACGAAACGCTTACCCTGAAATCAAATCCTTACAAGTGTTCTACATACGTTCCAGAACGACTAAACACCGATAACCGTTATACATTGTTATACAAGGTCGCTAAAACAGTTAAACTTGTTTTTGTATACATTCTACAATGTTCTGTACATGCTCTAACAGCCTTCATATCGAGGAATAAGTTCATGAAAATATATTTTTGTCATCTTATTATTTGCCGTCTACAATTCGTTCCATTTCTTGTACATTTATCTGTTGCAATTATTGTGGTAATTTCTATTGCCACCTGAATCCCAGTGCCAATGTACTGCACTTGTTCTACTGTCGAACAGTTGCTGGTACGACTAAAAAGCTAATAATATAATTAAACATTTATTGCGTCAACGTTTTACTACATGGATAAAGTAAATAAAACTGCTTTGTTGTATTTCGGCTATTGCTCAATTGATCAATGGTAAATTCAACTAGATGGTTTTGATGCATACGTGTTAAAATAGTAATTTTGATTAGGACTATAGAAAGCCTATTTTTAAATTTATCGTTATGAATAGTAGAAAAACCTCCAAGAAAAATTAAATGTCTTAAAACGAGCGTGTCGAAGAAGTTATTTGCACTAATACATATCAACACACAAACTGAAAATAAGAATTAGAATTCTTTATTGTTTTTATCTCAATAGTAATTGAAAATAAAACAAAACTATAAATAAAATAATCTCTGCAAACACATAAGTAAAATGAAAATTTTATCATTTCATTTAAAATGTATCCGTGAGATTAATGTTGTTTTTTTTTTGGTATCGATTTGAAAATTATAGTTTTTTAAGCAGTGCCATTGTCTTTTGCATTGCCTGCTTATTTATATAATTTCACTTTTTAAGTATTTTCAAACGAACTTTTGAGATTGTACAATGAAATGAAAATATTTTTGAAAAATCGTTTTCTTTAACCTGGATGGGTGTTTGTAGTAGTTAAGCCCTTAGATCGAATTTTTCATTAATTATAAGCCTTGCATTGCTGATGTTGCTCCTTCTTTCTGTAATAATCGGACTTTGTATGTTCATATACGAATTTTTTCAATATTGTCTACAGTCCCAAAAATATGTTATAGTTTTCGAGAAAGGGAGTTACATTTACTTAAGTTGAGTTTAGGGCTTGGGACTGCGCGGAGTCATTAGAATACCATTTTTAGTATGTTGGGTCACCTACACAAATGACAGTGAGACATGAAGGGTTGGATTGGTGGAGTATGTAGGAGACAATTTTTGTAATTCTACGTAATAGTGCGCATAGCTCTTGAATCCGACTTGATTTATTCAATTATTCATTAGGACTGACTTTGGTAAATTGTAAATGCAAGGTTATTAACTCTGTTTGTTGACGATGTTGCTCTTTAAGTTTCATTACTTTTGGACACGCCTCTTATCTGTTTTAAATTATATTTCAAATAGACATTTGATGTTGTTGCAGAAACGAGAATAATATAAAAACAATTACACATGAAAAACCACTATCGATGTAAATATACGTTTAAGTCATATAGAAGTATATATTTTGATCTTCATGATGACTCTGTGATGAAATTTTGCAGACACTTTTGTAAAATTGATAAAGAAAGCTGAACCAAACAAATTTAATATACTTTTGCCTAAAAACGTGTGGGTAAGGTTTAAAAAAATAATGTATAGCCATTTTACTTCAAAATAAATACTTTAACTAAAAAAAAGATTTGTTGAACCACTTTTCAATTTTCATATTTCACTTCCGTACTAATATATCATAAGAATTTAAAGGTAAACCCGTATACAGTTTTAAATCTACAGAGCAGTTTCCTTAATTAGTTAGTCCGCAAAATATCATTTTTGAGGTAGATGTAAATTAAGCAGGCAACTACTCGAATTTATTGCTTGTACTCTATAGGAAACTATTTATGTATAATTGTTAGCACTACTTTAGTTGTTGTTCTAAGAAGCAGTTTTATTTATTTTTCCAGTAGTTAAATAAAGTAACAACAAAAGAAGTAGTTAATAGAATAAAAAACAAAAAATTAGCAAAAGTCCGGCCTGTCTGCACTCTAAAGCGAATTAATTATTGTATCTTAAAACAGATCAGTTTGTACGTATGAGTATTTGACCCGTACAAGGGTCAAATTCGTTTTTATTTATTTATATTTCTGGAAGACTAAATTCTGTTTTTTTTTTTGCTTATTTCTCCGGATATTAAAGACGCACTCGAGTCGTGGACCGGACCTCCCAGTGAAATTTTATAGACATCGAGCGATAATTGCTATGGCAAGTGAACATTTTATTAGCGTAATTTATTTACAATTGCGATTTAATTAGCGTCAATTAGACTCTTAAACAATTCAATGGATCTTACGCACACAACATTAATAATATAAAAATGGAATGGGGAATGCTTACGTTAACGTTTTATAAATATTTCCATTAAGCACAAAACATCGAAAAATATTTCCTTTTTACAGTAAATACGAACTATTTTGATTCTCTCGATTTGCTTCAACGTTGATATTACATTTTATTTAACTCTACGATGGAATAGAGGGAAAAAAGAGACGAAATTCGAGTGGGCTTTATTGATTAATTATTGTACTAGGATGTTTCATATTGCTCGATCTCTCTCTCTGATTAGAAGTTCAATCGAGCCGATAACATGTATTATATTTTAAAGCCGAGCTGCGATAGCATAGCTTTGATACATATTTGCCTTATTGTATTTGATTGCTTTAGTTGTGATTGGCTCCTATAGCTGTCCTCCTAACTTATGAAAATATTCCAATCGTATGCTTCAAATCAAAAGCTGTCCGATAATCTGTGCACAAATATCTACTACTGAGTTTGTATATTGTAGAATCACGTTTAGTACGCAAGCTCGTGCTACAATTAATATACAACCGACTTTCTTAGAACAGTAAGAATGATACACGCGTCCGTCTGGCATCTCCTTTGGCTCTTCGAGCCATCCCGTACTGTCACATGCTCCCTTCGGTGCTCGTTGTTGATCCCTTGGAATCACCAATTGCTCCTGGGCCACTATCATCATCTCGTGCCGAACCGGATGCAGTTCGACCAGATAGACCGCTGAAGTCAAGTTTGTACTAAAATAGAAAAAAATAAATAATCATTTTTAGACTTATAGTCGATTAAAATTGTCATTAAAATTAATAAAAGCAGTGTTGAAACTTTCAACAGCGATGCATTTGCTTCCCAATTTAGTTGCGCGCTACTTTTACAATTTACGATTAAGCCTAGCGTCTGCATACGATACAAGGATTAATAAGGTTAGCATTAATGGTAAGCGCAATACTGCGCAGTAATTAGAAGCTAAATTAACAATATTTTAGCTTTTATGCATTTTCTTACCCTTGACACATAATAAATTTTTCCTCTAACTAGACTTGGACCACAATACAGCTATTTACTAAAAAGAAGGACATGTAAACTTCGATTTGTCTTTCAACTGATTAAAAGAACAATAATATCCTTTACAATACAATGGTTGTAGGTATAGTGACTGATTTATGAATTTGGTGTGTTGAGTGAATTTAGTAAGTCGAGAGAATTTGTTGCTTTTTATCTAGACTTAGTATTGATAATCGATTCCACTATAGACAAAAGTTTGAGCATAGAATCGCTTGAGGTAGTAAAAAATTTTGTTCTGCACTTCAATGTTACAAAGGAATAGTGTAAAACATTTGTTAGTATGCAAACCGATTTCCTGTCTAAAAAAATGTTTTACTTACGCTTTATGATACTTAATCTTTATTATGCCAATAATACGAAGCCTTTAGAAAAACTGTGTTTTTATCTTAACCACTGTTCGATTGAATATCTTGTGGCATGAGTAAACCGTGCTAGAAAAATTAATTATTTAAAAGTTTAAGACATACAATTTGTATATAAGAAATATTATGGTACTTGATATGATTTTTTTCTGGCAATCGCTTGTTTTCTAATCTTAAGAAAATATATTATACATCAGATATAGTACATTGCTTTAGTTTAAGATATTAATGAAAATATTTTTTGCATTAAATTTAAATTTTCGTCGGCATGGGATATATTTCTAATATTGGTCGAAATATTTCAATTCAAATTAGAAGGGTCTTCGGAACATGAATTGGGTTATTATTGAATCTTTTCGTTCAATATAGGCCCTTAGGACTGACTTTCAGAAAAAGAGAAGCATGTAATTTGCAGTTAAAAAATGGGAATAATTTCTTTTATCATTTGGTTTAGAGGTCAAGTAAGATTTGATTATCACATTTACAAATCAACAAAAAAACAGTTTCTTTGAGAATAGGTTTGTGTTTAAGTCCTCTATTCCTAACCGTCAACCTTCACATAAAGAGGACATACTCAATCATAATTTCAAATAAGTAATTATGTTTTGCAGTATCTTAAAGGTAACTTTAGAAATATTGCTTAAGATGTCGATCCGACAAAATGTGTTGAATATATTGTCGGTAATAACAACTTTTTCAACGTTGTCAAGATAAGGTGTATTTAAAAAAGAATTTGAATTTAGAAGTGTTAAAAATCGCTCTCTTTTATTTTCTGACTGAGTATGATCTCTTTTAACAGATAAAAGCTTTAGAAGACTCTATTAATAAATCATGTTACTATTTTTTTGTCCAAATCTCATTTGCCATTAACAAAAATCATGCCAACAAGGATTTTATTCTATTACATATTTAAGTTTTGAAATGTTTCTGGAATATTAAGATTGTAAAAAATAATATATTTTCGTTTCCACAAGTTTAGATTAAGATCTGATCTTGATTACCTACATAAAACGTCCTCGTATCAATAGTACTGAAACATAAAAGGACTAATGATATTCTATATTAACCCTTAATTGGTATATGGGGTAGAATCCACTTCACCGATCTTTAATTGAAATCACTCATTTTCGCGTCTTTATTCAAGCACGTTTTTTGGGTATCAATATTTTCTTTTTTTTCAAAATACCACGTTTCATTCTTTTTATCTCTACATTTTTTTAAAACAAATAAATGATTTCAAAATTATTTTATTAAATTAAAAACGCTTGCGGTTGATTCTACCCCCTTTGCTAACCATGATTCGTGACGGGTTTGTGCCATATCAGGTTTAATTATAATTGCAAAAATAGTTTCATATTTCAGATTTATAAAACTACGATGTTTATTTGTATTGTTTTTCTATTTAAATAAATTAATCAAATCATACCCTGTCTTGCTTTGTATTGTTGTTATTATTTGATATATTAAAAAAAACATGTAGGTACATATCAAATATGTATGACCAGTATGCATGCACTATACCCTTTGGATTTCGCGTAATATTTATATTGCTATTTAAGTTACTTGTCTACAACGGTATGAATAAAAATCTACCTAACAGATTACTTACACGAATATTTATTTCAAGTTACATTAATATTTTTGTATTTTTTACCATTTTTTCAAAAAGGAGCTGAAAAGTAAAAAGAAATTTTTTCCCCTTAAGACAGTTTGCAAACGAATTTTGAACCAGTGCGTAATAAGCTATAAATATGAGTAAAGTTTATTAAAAAAAACTTCCAACGCCCCTTTATCTATTCAACATGTTCTCAAGCAACAAGTATGTATATGTGTATAAGTGGAAATACATAGGCCAAGTTTTCCTAGCAGTATTGTTCTAAACGTATATATAAATTATTTATGTAATGGGAAAAATATTTTAAATATTTACAATTAAATGGGGAAAAAGTTGGGATCTCACCTTATTGGCACATTCAAAGCAAGTCGTTACTACCTTATTGATGACGTTCATTAGGTTTTTGGTCTCTCTGATGACATGGTCTACTTTAACGAATGTTGCGGCCTTACCGACTGTGGGGTCTTTTACGGTGAACTGAAGAGTTTGTACATAAGTTGGCACTTTGTCTAAGTGGTCCAGGAGTTCTTTTTTATTCTGTCCAGCTGGGACCTAAGGAAGAAGTTTCGAGATATTCATTAATCTTTTCAAAAAAAAAAAAAAATACTCTACACACCTGATAAGAAAACTGCCGAACCACCTTATAGAGGCGGTTTGCTTCCTCTGCGAAGTACTCCGCCTGCGTGAATAGATCTTGAGTTGTACGAAGGTTTCCTTCCCCCTTTGTGAACTGATACATAGAAAAGGCCATGGCGGACATATTTTTCGCTCTTTTAACGATATCGTTGTTTTCTTCAGACGCTCCATTCCATTTATCAGTTTCTGCGTCCATTTCATTCGTGAGCATCTTCATCTCAAGACCAGCCTTTGCTATTTTCTCCTGTTCTTCTTGATCTAGGCGAGCAGGCTTAAGTGGTTTTGAAGTGGTACCATGCTTCTAGAAAAAAGGGGGCAGCGTTAGATAGAATGCATTCAAATCATTAATTGTTAGTTATAATACCCCGGGTCTTGGTAAACTCAAATATTCCAAACGATCGGGTTTCGTCTGGCTTTGTGCCAATTCGATTACTTCCTTAGATACTGAGGACACATCACTGGCCAGCCATTGCCACATATCAACGAATACTTCCAAGTTTTCTTTGGCGATTTTACTCGAAGGGTATGTCGACAGGACACGAGCGGCGGTTATAACTTGTGGTCCATATATTCTAAGATTGATTTCAGTGAATTTCGCCTGTACTTGAAGTGTTTCAGTCAAGGCAATATGCCTCAGTAATTTGCACACCTCCAGTATATGGTCGATGTAATCGTGGAATCGATCGGCGCATTCTTGCAGTCGGTCTAGTTCTTGATTGATAGCGATCGGTCGAAAACTATTCACCAAATCAATTCCTAATTTTATCACATGGTGGAGCTCTGATGTCTGGTCAGCGACCGATAGAGCTAGCTGCTGCGACAGGTCATGAGCGGCGGCTATGACGTTATCGATAGTTGCATCAAGGTCATAAGACGGGTTTGAATACTGTTCCATACTGACTGCTACCCTTAAGCACTGATTCAACTCTAACTTACATCTATCGCAGAGAAGCAGTATATTTTCTCTGTTTTCGTGGCTTGTATAGGCCGAGTCTGTAAAGTCTTGCGTCTTTTCAACTACTTTATCCAAAGCAACCATGAGATGTTCGCGAGATTCTGAATTAAGTATGGACATCTCTTGGTTGATGGGCTCCAGTCTAGGGGCGACGGCCGAGTTTAGCTCACGGTCTAGACTCATATATGAACGACCTTTATGATGGTTTTCGCCCATTTGTCGGTCCCGAACGCTATTGCTTCGCGTCAGTTCTCGTCGGCTATTCACGAATTCTCGATCTCCGCGATCTCCGCGATCTCCGCGATCTCCTCGATCTCCTCGATCTCCTCGATCCCCTCGATCCCTTCTGTCGTTTCCGTTCGACACGTCTTTAGGATTTACAATTGCTAAAGCTTTTGGAATTACAGTGTTGGCGTTGTTCGACGGTAGTGGAGGCGGAAGATTATCATAGCGCGGTCGATACATTTCAATTAATCGGGTAAAATTTCTTAGAGCTGTATATGCTGTTGTCCTTTCAGCGTCCCAGTCTGCAACAATTTGGCCACGTGGGGAAAGACGATCTGATCCTGATTCAAGGACCCCATCTTTAACGACAAAGTGTATTAAGTCCATTGCTCGTCTCATTTGGCAAAATACTGTATCCCTGTTTTCTCTAGCACTACTGCATTCAGGGTGTCGAAGGCAGGCTTTCGATGACGTTAAAAGCATCATGGTTGATCTCTCTAGTACTTGTCTTGCTGCTGCCATTTGAGCTCTCCTTCGTTCATCTTTTAGATCATTTTGCCGATCACCGGTAACATGGGCTAATTCTACCATTTCGGCACCAAATACCGAAAAGGCCTTTACAAACTCCGTGAAGTTCGCCACGGATTCTAGTCTACCTAGTGATTTGGCTACTTTGTCTTTAGCTAAGAGTAATTGCTTTACTACAACAATATCAGCTAAAAGAAGAACTCGTGTTACAGAACTCAAAAGAGCTCTTGCTGCTCGTACCATTGCACTACGGTCTGCTAATGGACCATCCGGAGGTGGATATCCTAAGGGATCTGTTGCAGTTATCTCACAAAGTCTTTCAATTGATGACCCTAAGAAAAACGAAAAAATTGATGATATGATAATTGTGGGTCGATGTTAATTTCATCAGGTATTTTGAATAAATGTGATACTTTATTATGTTTGACGTGCTGTAATTGTTAATATTTTATGCTGCACTTTTGTCTAGGTTTACAAGTTTGAAATAGTTGTTAGATATTTAGGCCAATGTCCTCTTTTCATTTCAATGACCTCGCTTCTTTGTAATAATAAAGTAAAACCTATAAAGTTTATATTTGTAATTGACACGTTATAAGATCGACACACATTTCAAATTTAGTTGTTTCTTAAATATATAATTTATGAAAATTGCCAAAGTTCTTAAATCATAATGTAGTTGTGTTATGTCCGAATAAAAATTTATTTTGGTACCCGGTGGCAATAACATACTGAAGAATAGGTCATATAAAAAACCTGTTGATTTAGATTTTATGCTCTGAATGCCAATAAACTGAGATAATGGGCTTTTACTCAGTCATTTACACCTTTACAGAAGCAGTAAACTCAAAGCGGAAAACAAGTTTTTTCTTTAATAGCAGAGTTAACGATTTTTGACACTGGCGCATTTTTGGGCTAATGTTATTATAATTTTACATCCACTGCAAATATAGATCAGAATGCACAGAATATTTCATCCAAATGCAAAAGTTATTTCGAACAAATCATCCCATAATTAAATTAAACCGAACATTGAAAAAAGGTCCGTTTCAACTTTGGAAACTTTTTCCTCATCAACATTTTGGAATTGGGCCATGAAACAACTTTTGGCTCATTGAAAACTCTGAGTGAAAATTAATTGGAACGGCGGAAAATTTAAAGGCTTATACTTTTTTCGTGTTATCTGCCAAGTGCTTTTGTTCAGTGGCCCTTCAAGTTCTTAATAAGTCCAATAAAACATCAGGTCATTCGAACAAATAATTAAAACTTAACACCCTCTAAATATTGCTCCATTACTAAATTTCTAAGTAGAATTTGTCCCTAAAGTTAGATTATTTAGAGAATCACATTTTGTTTTGTTCTACTGTCATACTTTTAAATGTTTAAGGCATTTGGGGAATTATCTCCAGCTAGTACTGCTGATGTACTTGAACTGAATATGGCTGGTATCCAACAGTGTTAATTTCCTGTACATTACAGAGGAGATTTGATTAGGTGGATCCCTTCTGAAATTCAATATCCTGTCGAACCGTACTTGATGTGATGTATGTGTCCAGGTAAATGCGAGATTTATACTACTCGAGCGCTTATTCAGTGTTTTGTAATTCCATATCTTCGCGATTTTTGTCGTTTAATTAAAATTGAAAATGTATTCAAAGGAAGGCGATACATCAGGTTGCTGTACGAATTGTTATTGCAGCATATATGCTAAATATGTAACATCTAGATATATTCCAGATGTTCTATCGTTAATGGCTAAATATCTGAAAGTCTTTTGTATCTCTATCGAATTCATAATGTTTTGATATCATAAAAATTTGATCTCATTGGCAGCCAGCATTTTATAGAGTTTTTCTAAATTTTGATGTATTAATTTGTATGAGAGAGAAAGTTTGGTTTAATATGTATTTCATTCTATTATTTAGTAGATTTATAAGAGTAAGGAAAACTGGGATTTGAAATATGAAGGAGACTAAAGTTTTTCTGGCGATGTTGCATAGTCACGTATCATACGCACTTCGTTGCGATATCGTGTGTATTACTTTGGTAAATCTAGCTCGTATTTTATAACAATTTTTAGTCTAATTCTACAACTTTCGAATACATAAAGTATTGAATTAATACTGTCTTAGTAATAATGTTAACTAAAGGACCTGTAAACCGTATAAACCTTAATTTTTTTCCCATAACAATGCGTAATACAAAGAATTTTGTATAATAGTAGTATACACTTATATTTGCCACATTTTTTCCAAAATTTTATTTTATTTTCAGAAAAGATACATAAATTGAGAACGATAGTTGACAAATAATGGATTCAAAAAGGTATTAAATTTCTTATAGCGTAAACAAGTTGGTTTGATATCACTTATGCGATTTTTTAAGATTCACGAAAATTTCCCTTCATGTTTACTTTTCTCTGAATTAAATTTAATCTGCATGGACATTTCTTCCTTTTAGAAAGTTTTTGCTTGTAAATTTCGTTTCCTTATGCTTGGATTGTAATTTTATCCAATCCAAGCGACATAGCAAACTGATTTCCCCTGGTAACTTACCATAAAACCATTTTGTGTCGCATTATAGTACCTTTGCCTAACAAATCTTGAAAATTTTCTGAATACAAGAGCCTAAAGAGCTTCTTTTATTGTCCCGACCATGTCACGCTCAATTTAATTTACATGAGGCCCTCATAACAATAGCTCCTGCAGATTGGCCCTTATTGACACACGCTATCCACAAGAAGTATTTTAGAATCTCGTCAGGGGACTTAACACTTACCTATTTTTAGCGAAAGTGTTCAAAAAAATTGCTTTCTTCTAAATTGCTCTCTTATTTCATTATGCGAGCCAAACACCCAAATCGCCCTTACAACAATGGGTGAAAACTGGGGGTGACGTTAACGAAGCCTTTGAAAGGTGTCCAGAAATGTCTATTGGCAAAACATAGGATCAGACCACTTAATTGATCCCCTTCAAAGTGGTCTAGACTCTAGACAACGTTTTGTCCATCCTGTTACCAAATGGTAAGGGGTAAATCTATCATATACAACACTTGGATCCAAAGGTTATGCTGTGCGACCTAAGAAAATTCAATTTCATTTAACGAGTTGTATGTTGAAACTTCTTCGAGAGAATTTCATTTGAATATTTTTCCCAAAAGATATAAATCTATGGCTCTGACTTATCTCGAATCAATTATTTTGATATAAACCATGAACGTATGAAGTTCTGGAACGACACGGAGTTGAAGGCGAATTTCATTTCATTATGCACGGACGTGTGCTCCCACGTTTGGCACGAACGCATGCAAAAATTATTCGTATGCCTCGCCACAACGGAGAAAATAAATTATTGAAAAATGGCTTTTTGAGGCATCCTTTATGACAGTGCTATAATTGAAACTTTATAAGGCTACACTTCACCGTTAAAAAATGATAAAGACTTTTATGCCACTTTAAATATTCAAATGTGGCGAACTCTTGCTATAGTGCGAAGTATTAAAAAAAATCAGAATTTAATGACTCTCCCGGCATTTTCGGAGCACGCTAGAGTTGATAGTTAAAGTTCACTCCTGTTAATAGGAAAACACGTGTCATGCTAAATCTCGTCGCCATGCCACGTCACTTCTTCAAGAATGCCTCCTGATGTCTGCTATTAATAGGTTTTTAGCCGACAGGGCTGGATAACATCGGCGCCAGACTTGCTCCAAAAATCTGCCATTTGAATTCTTCGGACGACCCTAAATCAAGGCGATGTTTATTTATCAATCTTAAATAGAATTTCCACCTATTGACATTTTTGTATCAATTGGTTTATCACGTTATTTATCGATCGTAGATTTTGATATTTGCGAGATAGCAAAAGTAATGAGAATGTCTCTATCGTTTCACACAAAATTAAAAGGGGGTGCCGCAATGACAATCTGGCTTTCGATATTTGGACAAGCAATTTGGAACGAAGACAGTGCAACTTCTAATTTATAGAGACAGTTGAACTCAGTGAGGTCAGTCAGAAAGCAAAGTTATGCATTTTAATCAAGTGATTTTGAAAAGGGATATACCATATTTCTCGCTTTCAAATAGAGTTCACTATTTAAAAAGGAATTATATTACTATAAAATTATATTAAAGTTATTTCCGTTAATGATTTTCAATGGCTAGTAAAATTTACTACTGCTATCAGAATTTCGGAATTTTTTGAACTAAGGAAGTAAAAAAAGTAAAGACAAAGACCTCTACTATCGTTTTTTATATAAGGGAATACATACGAGATTTGGTTAAGTTCAGGGTGTTAGAGGTAAACTGGAATTTTTAAAAAATCCCGATTTGTTCTTTACAATATAAAAAACTAGTTAGTTGAAGGATTTAAATTTCCAATCGATAACTCTTGTATATACACGAAAGAAGACAATTTTTTAGGAATATGAATTCATGAATTAGCGATTATCGCAAAGCACCTTTTAACAAAGGTATTTCCAAATCATATTCAAAAATGTGCACAAATTGCAATTTGCTTAAAAATATTTTCAATAAATGAAGTTTTTTATTTTTTTAGATTTAAGTACTTCAAGTTTAGAGCATAATAATGAAGATGCTTAAATTTTTTACTATCCTTTATCCTTTATTATCGTCTCCTTCAAATGAATTTCTTTATTTGATAACAGATCATTTATTAATGTTAATTTTTTAAAACATTTTCTTGCTGCATAACATTCTGAAAATATTTTATAAATTATTCATTAAAAGAAAAGCTATTCAATTCATTTCTATGATTTTCGAAGCCGGTGAATAAAGAGAACTCTCTAAATTAAAAGTCATTAGACTTAATTACACAAAATATGTTTTGGACTTGTCGCTACGTTGCTAATTTGCGTACTGAAATGCGCAATGCCAAAAAAATAAGAGATTGCATCAAATTTTGTTTCAAACATCCTAAACAGAAGCACAAATTCATAGAGCACTTAAAGGCAGCGCTCGCGAGTCAAAGCAAAATATCCCTTTGATTAAAATCTTTCAAGGATGGTCGCCTGTGTATGACGAGGGGTTTTGTTAGATCAAGTGCATTCTGCAAAGCGCTACAAAAATTAAAAACGAATAATTCATGATGCGATGCAGTCTTTTCCGTGCACAGCAGGTATTAGATGCAAAAATTTCCTACACACATACTTCCTTTTTAAAATCATGACAATCTACCTTGAAAACTTTTCCTTTGAGGAATTTTTATTTTGTAAAATATAGTGTTAACTTAGAAATGAAACTTTATAAATTTTCAATATCTTCGATGATATAAAACACAAGGTGCTGTAACAAATTCGAATTATCGAGGATTTCAATTTATCCAAGTTAAATTGTAATTAATTCTACAAAAATCAATTGTTCGTTGAAAAGCTGTTTTTCTATGGTATTTAAGATTTAATATTACTTTAAGTTTAAATAAGGTTTTAACCTTAAGGAATAGTGTTAACAATTGGAGGAAAAACATTAATGTTAAGAAACATGTCCAATTACCGATAAATTAGAATATTTTGCAATGTGTTTAATAACAAACTCAAGAGACCGATACTAGAATTCAAATTAGTGAAAATCTTGAATAGTCCATAAAGATTTATTCTTTCTTCCCGTATTTTGGTCCGTGTATTAACTTACTCTGAAACTTTGGAATTAACTTTTCTTAAAAATTTTGTGTGACGAAGCATTTTCGTTCCCAATTTTGCAATTTACACAAGAAATTCTACAGAAATTATAGATCACTTTTATATATTATTATCAAAAAATATCAATCAATCTTTTGTTATTATTTTCGCAATTTTTTCATATTAAAAGTTTATTAATCATGCATTCATCTATTTTTTATGTTTTTGATAGTTTTATGTTTGAATTTATATCTGTTAAAATGTTACAATTCAAGTTTGTGAAATTCAGTACATTTCTCTAAATCTTGTTTGCAAACATATTTAATTTCGTTAGATAATTCCGCTGAAAATCTCAGTGTATAGTACTTTAAGTGTTTTTAGGAAACCAGCATTGTCAAGCCTTTTATATAGTGTACGTGTACAATACAAACGTACGTTTCCCGTCTTTTTAATTAAGAAGATTAAAGCAAAAGCCTAAATAAAATATAAACCACATAAAGGAACACGGGTTGTATTCTGTGCTGTTTCTCCGTACATATTATAAAATGCTGAAATAATATTTCCATTCAAGCGATTCCTCCTCCTTGGATGAAAGGTGCGAAATTAATTTGGGATCGGGCGAGGGTAGGCGAAGCCTCGTTATTAAGAACGGGATCATACACTTTATCACGTATCAATTGGTTAGGATGAGCCCGAGGAATTTTTAATTAAAATTCATCCCCCGCAGTTCCAGGTGCTTCTCATTCATGCCGTTGTGTGGAAAATGCTTGTTCTAAATGCACAGCCCTCATTTTAAGTTTACTTGAGGCAAAAGAAAAAAAAGCTAACTTCATCCCTACTCGGGGCTTACAAAAGAAGTGGAAAGACCTTAACGCGTCATTTTGTGCGCTTTTTATCCACCCTGTTTAGGCTCTACAACCGAGGGGGTTTCGCCTCCGTATTTGCACATTGTCTCACCATTGGGTTCCTGAAGGATGGAAGGATGGATGGAACAAGCAATTTAAAATGTTAGTTATGAGGCCCGTTGTCGTTTCACCTAGAACGGAAACCCGTTTCCCAGAATGAAACTAACAATTTAGAGGAACGTTAAGAGTGCTCGAGGTATTTGAATAGGCTTCAGGAAGGTAAATTTACTTTCAAGCTGACAGACCTATTTTTGTCCGTCTTACTTTTTTCAATATTGATTAAATACCACCAGTGAAATGAAGGCGAAATGAAAATGCTTTTAGGGCGTCTTGAATTTTAACTCCAACGCTTCAGCTAAACTGTGGACTTATGTCGTATAATAAAAATGTTATGACCTTCATCACATGAGGAGATGTGCTTACTAATCCTTACTAAGACTTTTTGTGATCATTTATTTAAAATCGATATGGAGAATGGCAAGTCGGATGAGTCAAATTTATGTTTTGTAAAATAGGCATCTTCACTGGCTAGGTTGCAATTATGAATCGCCCTTTTAATAAATGTGCTTCTTATAAATTTTGACGTATTCAATTTTATATACATTTTTCCTTTAGATGAAGTATGACTGTAATCAATATGTAGCGAATCAATTTGATATAATATAGATACGACAGATCAAAAAGTTAACGAAATACCTAACAAACATTTGTTCAGTTTTTTTGGCCTTAAAAAAGTAATACTCGATTTCCACTTGCTTGGGATTTTTATGCTTTTAGCAAAATTCATTCATTCAAATACATTTTTAAAATGTCGTAGAAACGTGACTTGAAACATAAAGATCATGTGATACTATTCTGAAAGTATATTAAAAATTATATTCGCTTTAATATATATAATTATGACAAAGATATTTACATGAATTGTGTATCTTGTCTAGCATAAATCATTTTTGTGAATTTTTATTACCTCTAAGGACAAAGCAATTTAATCGAAATAATGTACACACCTAACTTATATAAAAACATATTAATTTTTATTACACCTGATAAAATTGCAGATATTTTTGAATTTTGAATTTGACTTTTCGCCCTTGGTTATTGAAATAAATTTCATGCTGCTATTTCTTAAAAAGGTTTATGTAAGATGTACCAAATTAAGACATTGTTCCGTAAAAATGACGTGGCACGTTTCAATATTCAAGGAGAGTGATAAAATGTTATCTTGTCTACACAAAGCCATATAAGTAGCATAGGATATCAAATTTTGCTTAACTAACAATTTTCTGAATAATAAATAGAATCAAATAGGGCTCTCACAAACGGTGACATACAACATTTCGGAAGTACTCAACTATCTGTGCATACCACAACATGGTTCCAATAGTTTTCAATGTTATATAAATAACAATTGGCAGTTTGCCAGAGAAGGTCTGGGGATATAGAGCAGAAGGATACTGGACATTTTACGCTATGCGAGTAAAAGTGCTACGCTTATTGGCTATTCTCCAACTACATATCACAAAGCAATAAAACAATTCGAAAAGCATTTATCTTCGGGGATGGACAGAATTCTAGTTCGACTAGCAAAGAAATACCCATCCTTTTGACTGACCGAAAGCGAACGAGTGTAAACGCGAATACGTTCATTACGAGGGTGGATCCTATGGGGGAGAAAAACTGGACTCGGGAATTGAACTGGAGTAGAAAAACAAAATCCATTTTTTTTTCAGTTTGTATGTATTCCTAAATTAAAATTGGCAGAATACATCCACAGTTAAACTAGAGCTAGTTTGTAAGCACTTATGCGTTTGAAATTCTGCTAAGTGAAATCATGTAAAAGTATACTTTCTGAACCATTAAATTAAAGGCTTAAGGAACAGAAATACATTCGATTATATTCTGGTAGGAAATAAATTACTTAACTTGTAGAACGTATAAGAAGCCGCAATAAGTTTACAAGGAAGTTAACCTGAGAGTCCTAGGGGAACTGCTAAATGCTTGAGATTTATCGTATACGGAGGCCATGTTCTTCCGCATTGATTTGATGCGTGTATAGTAAATTTTACGTTGTCATGTTTATAGAATTTCGACGGGAAAACTCCACCCCACAAACGACTTAATTATGGAGGAAGGTAATTATATTTAATATTTACCAATTATGAACTGCGTGCAAAACTGAGTTACCAAGTTTGAATTTCAATTTTCCTTACATGAGCGAAATGTTGCAATAAATAAATTGTGGATGTTTGTTAGATTTAATTGAAGTGATATTACAAGAGTTGCGGAATAGAATTGATAAGTATAAAGCAGGATTTGCTTGGTATAAAGTTGAAGGTAATTTATCTTAGTTAGAAGTAAAAGTAAAACTGAATGCGAAAGTTTGCAGGTTTGTTTGTTTGTTAAATTACTTTGTACAACTCAACGAATTTCGAGTAATTATGGACAAGCTCGAATACTGGGAAATAAGACAAACCATTCAAGAACATTCGCGGTCTCTGCGGTATTTTATATGTGTATGTGTATGTGCCACCTAATCCAGCACAGCAATAAAAACGAATTGGCACTACTTCTAGAAGCCACAACCACAGACTTTCCTTTCACACTCCAAGAACCAGAACAGAGATTTAGTCAAGTCTAGGTGTTTAGAAGATATAAGAACACGTATCTATTAAAACGACCAAATAAATTTAACCGCCAGTTAGCGAGATTGGTTTTATGGTTCTCAGAGAATGACGTCGGCGGTGGCCAACTGCGACTCTTCAAGTACCAGCCAGCGTTCGCTTGGAGTAGCCAGCTACGCTGCAGCTGTAGTAGTAGTTTAATTGTTCAAACAATTACGGGAGTAATAAATAAGTTTTATTTTTTTACGAATATCTAGGACAGCTTTTTTTAACTAGTGTGACCGGAATTCTACAATTTAATTGGTTTTATGAGAATATTTTACTTCTGAGATTAAATAGAGGCTTTCAGAAAAGAGTATAGAACTTATTTTTAGTTGTTTTTAAAACAATTTATTGTTGTGGAGTATCTCAGTTGATCGTATTGGGTTTGCAGATCCAAGCGACTTTGAAATATCTTTTGGAATGATCACAATTTTCTTAAATTATCTTATTAATCAAAGTTCTTCTTAATGGCTTTTGAGTTACCGAAAAACGTCTAACTTTTATTTATGAAAAAATAGCATTTACTTAACCTCTGGAATGCAGTTACAAACAAATAGTTCAGACTAGAATCTGATAGAGTTGCTCATTTAATTTTACAACCAAATAGTTTGAATACTAAGCAAAAATTTAGTATCTTTCTTTACGTTACGTTTCTTTAAGACCTTAATTCAAATTTAGAGACTCCGGTGGATGTTGCTAAAATCAAATTTTAAAAAGTGATACAAAATTGAAATTTTTCATAAGGACTCCGAGATCCATGTCTAACTAAGAAAAGTTACTATATTTATATTACTTAAAATAAGGTTTTCGTTTAATTAGTTCATCATTTTTAAACAGGCATATTCATTAATCATTAAAGGCCGAATTCCAAAATGCTCCCAAATTCCAAAATACAAAATCTTCGTCGATTTTATTCCCGAAATTCAATATAAATAATATAATATAAATCTTATAACCAATTTAGAAGACAATAAGCTTTAATTGGGGATTTTGTGGTTATGGATTTGGATTTAGATTGAGGGTTTTGTATTAGAGGATTGTGTGGTATTTTTTTCTATGTCTATGTACTTTACTTTCGTTAAAAATAAATAAAGTGTCTAAATTCTATACTTCAAGAAAATGAAAATTATTTTATCCTTTATTTTGTTTAAATTTAATTGGAAATAATGTCGACCCAAATGTTGTCAAACCGTCTTCAGCTTGCCAAGGCTTGGCAAATTAAGCCGTCGACGTGAGCTACTTTCGCAACCAAAGGGATCCGACAAACCGACCAGCTAGGCGATAAAACCGCAAATCGCTTCTGGAGTCAATCCCGATTCTAAGACTTAGGATAATTGTCTACTGGATTTTAGTTTACCTTGCCTCGGTTTGACACTCCCCAGAATCGAACAAAGGGGAACAATGCCCGGATGAGGATTGTGCGAACCTCTAAACCACATCCGTTCATTATTGTGACGTCTTTTGGAGAGCGCTGTTACGTTTAAGGACGAGGACCGAAGGGTGCTCGACTTTTATTTCAAATTTGCGAAAGGAGCAATATCTGGCGGATTACCGATAATAGAAAACGATTTCACGCACAGCTGCAGCCTTTTATGAATGGTTAAATGTTTGCAACATTTTCGCTCACCCCGCGAACGCGAAGTCTCGCCGGCGAATAAGGAGCACTCGAGCCTCATGATATATCGCTTTTTGAATAGCCTAGTCAGTTCATATTGGTTCCCATCGATTCGCACTCATCCCCATTCATCGCTTTTTATTACGCTGCTGAAACGGAGGTAATTGGTTCAGTTGCGAACACTCCTCCGTCTTTAAAAATAAATGCCTTTAAGCTAGGATATTTAAGAGCGCATAAATACGGAGTTCGTCCATCAACGTCAACTGGGGCGAGTGTATGTTCTATTGAATGTGATGTGAGGGCGAATCTTTTTGAAGTGCATGTGACATTCAAATGCAATTTCTCAAAAGTGAGACTAACATTCGGATATTAAAAAATGCATCATAGTTAGGGTGTATGACTTGCTATTGTTGGGATGGATTTATTTTTAAGAGTGCATCTACATTCTCTTATGCTATGATTTTATTTTTTAACCCTATATCCTTCCAAATAGTCAAATGATATGATTTTTGTGATTTTTCAATTTAAACTTAAAACTACGTTAAGTTCTGGATGTGAATTCGATTTCATAAACTTACTACTTATAGAATATTTTTAAAAGTTACACATTTAAGAAGCAAAATTGTTAAAATTTAACAAATATTGTAAAACCTATAAATAATATGAGAATATATAAAAATTTAGCCTTATTTCATACCAATTTCTGAGTTTCTACCTACTGCGGACGTTCGCCTGACGCGACTTTGAGAAAATTTCTCTACTCCAGTCAAAAGTTTATTTATATATACGGGATATAACAAAAATTGTGGACAAGCTGGACTTTCTAACATAATAAGCGAAATTTGGTATATACTTATATTTGGTTCTATATTTTGGTTAAGTTCTTAAATGGCTTAAACCGGCTTAAATCGGTTCCAAAATGGTTGCTATTTAAAATTTTGAAAAAAATTTTCAAAGTTTTATTTTGAATTAAATAAGTACATTTGATAAATCGTTGGATAGGGCTAAATTAGTTCAACAACTGTAACCTGAAACCAAAAAGCGAAATCTACTTTTCCGATTGGCGCCTGCCATTGGGTTTTTATGTTTTTTGAATTCTCGGATCCGGGGTAATAAAAATTCAGGTTAATCATAATGCACACAATACACATTAGAATATAATATTATAAATTCAAAGATTGTGGAAAAAAATTATTATTAAATATAAATGATCCTCTTCCTTTGGTACTCAAAAGACATATCGAAAAGCGAAATGTTCTGAATATGGTCAATAACATGGCCTCATTTCCCGTTTACAAAGGATGTAATTGTTATTCGACGTTTGAATGGTGGCCCCTCATCTGTTTTTACTTTATTATATCCATATAAATCTCAATATACAAAAACAAAAGTATATGGGGCGACTCAACACCAGGAGCCCCAATTGTAAACAATTACCGAAAACTCGTTAGTGTTATTCAAGGGTTCAGGAATGTTTGCTGGAAAGTAATTTTAAAAGAGTCAAAGTATAGAAAATTACTTCAGAAGTGGTTTAATTAATTTTTCCCTTAAATATTGTTGTTCGTTGAAGGTACTAAAACCTGTTGAAAACTAAAAAATTTAAGCGATATTGCGTTCTTACTCAAATATTTAAAGGATCTTTATTTAGGCCTATTCATCCGCACATAAATCACAGCGCAGACACTTAAAATCTTTAAAAGTAATTAAAATTGTTTGATTATTTTGTTTGCGCAATACCAACTAACCCGTCGTCCACTTGACACGACCCAGGTCCAGACAAGTGGCCATCGAGCAATTTTTAAGGAGGTGTCGAAAAACGAAAATGATTTAGTGCATACGTTTGCAATTACATGCAACTTTACAAATGCTATTCCGTCGCCTTCATCTTCACCTCCACATATGGGATAAAAGAGAGGCGAACATCCTTTCGGGGCCAAAGACATCCTAAGACCTAAGGCCTAAGGAGAAGTTGTGGCAGCGAGCACAAAAGCATGTTTTATGTATGTAGCCACTTCATTGGGAAAGTTTAGTCGGTCACAGGGGAATCAGGGATGAGGATATTAAGGTCAGGGGATGTCTCTAGATCGATGTAAATGACTGAATTTTCTGCACTAATTTACCAAGTACCACCAAGTTCGTTTACAGTGTCGTATAGAGATTTTTAGTATAATCCTTCGTAACCAGGTCAGAGATTATTACCAATTATTTTGAGAATGTGATTACAGTTCCAATGAAGTATGAGAACTTACAGAGATCCTAGTGGAGGGTGGAGGGATTCCTACCTCGAAATCGATAAAATAAACATTGAAGAAGTGAATGCTGTGTTAAGTTTGAATATTAAAGACAGTAAAGATGCATTTAGCATTTTTCGGAAGATTGGCCATTTCGATTAGGTGCTAGTGTTCCGACGTGGATTAAAATAATAAAAATAAAAAATGATATTTTATTTTGTTTTATAAATAACAATAATCTCAATATCAATGAACAAAGTTTTATCGTCGTATTATTTAAATTCAAAAGATATTCTTTTTCATCATTATAATAAAGAGAAGGGAACGTGAACTAGATTCTCTAGAAACTTATCTCCTGTTACTTTTTGTAGAATTATAACCCAGAAATAACTTTTTTTTTTAGTAGAAGTTATCCTTCTTAACATAACCTTGTTTCATCCTTCAAATCCTGCGGGGTCCACAAAACTTTTTCTCTTAAGATTTCGTGTCGTATAATCTTTTTCTTTCGTGAAACTGCAGAAAGGATAAACAAATAATATGCCCCAGATCCATTTTCTTGAGCGGATAACTCGATCATAAGTAGTTTTAAATTCTCACAAAAGATTTATTCATCTATAGCACTTCGATTTTGCGTTTCGTTAGACACGTGACTAGGACTTTTAGCAAAGAAATCACCGGAAATTGATTGCAATTTCAAACCTACTCCTTGAAAGCTTCCTGTTCCTGATTTCTTTCACTTTATCACAGTTCGATTAATATTAAGAAATCGGAAATAATTCCGTTGATAATCACAAGAGGAAGGAGAATTCAATAATGATTCAATTTCGGGAACATTCTGCAAATCAACTTTTATGTCTCGGTCTTTATTCAAGTCGTTACTCAAATTTTATCAAACGAGAGTTCCATTCTCCGTGGCGATCTGATGGTATTCGATTTGTTTAGATGGCAGTACACGTCCCATGTTTTGGGTTTTGTTTTTCACGCATTGTTCTGTTTGAGATTAAACTCTTAACACATGCCAGTTTTACTAAATTCGCAAGATACTTAAGTAGAAAGAGTTTACCAATTTCTATTCTACTGGTTTTCAGTACCCTGCAGAAAAAATTTCTTTTAAATCATTCGTACGTCGGTCACAGTCGAATTTCTCTAGACTGGAGCTTGTATTTCGTAATTTGTATTTAAAAAATATTTCGTTGTGTATTGTAGACGAGCTTAAGAGGGGTACACACTTCAATGAAAATGAGAACTCTTTAAAGTTAGTTAGAAAAAATAGGAAGAGATTGTAATTCAAGCGTGTTATTGTTCGTGCTATTAACTATTTAATTTTTATATAAAGAAAGAGAATAGTAATGAAATTATTAGGACGCAAATGAAATTTTAAAAACTTGTTTGAACTGTAGAAGTGAAGCTATCGTAAATTTTATGTCGTAATTTTTGTGCTTTAGGTGTTTGAGAAACTTAAAATTTTAAAAGTAAGAAAATGATTATGCTTGACGATAATCATTGCTTATTACAACAATTTTATGTGTTATTTAAAAAAACAACACATGTAGACATATTTTTGGAGTTATCCATATAAAAGATACACAGCAAATCTCTTTTCCAGCCTGGCATCATGTAGTCATGTTTAGTACCTCTCTAAAGAAATTTTCACTTATCCGGTCAGTTAGAATATCATGAAATATATTGAAAGGGTGTTTTTTTAAGGATTAAAATGCTGTTAATTTCCTCAGAAATTTTTAATTCATAGTTTTTGGGATATTACTCGGGCTTTAATTCTTCAACTCTCTCCATTTCCGAAACAAGTAAGGTTACAATATCAAAAAAGGAATGGAATATGAAATATACGTACGTATATTTTACAGGTCTAAAGTTTCTTTTTTCAAAAAGCCGAAAATTTAATTCTTGAATATGACATGAAAAATATTAAATTAAATTTCATGGTACTCTCATTGTAGTCGTTTGTCTCGCACTTCGATGCTTTTTAAGATTAAAATTAAATTTGATGGGATTTTTATCGTCAGCAATAAAGATTTCTGTTTTAAGCTTTAAAACTTTAACCAATAATAAAAATATTACAGGGTGTTTGAGTTATAATCTAATTCGGAATGCTAGACGAAAATGGATAAAAATTTATTAGTTATTTCAAAAGACATTAGAAATTTAATGGTTTAGATTTCATTTTCAATGGCTAATTTGCTATAACTTTTGCTATAATTGTATATGTCTTTAAAGAAAGTAAGGTAAACTTTGTGCTACAAGTTTTGGGAAGTTATTAAAACTCTGTAATATTGTTTTTGTTATTACAAACCAAAAATCATTCAATATCTTTTCCTCTTTTCCCGATAGACCGTATTGACAGCCTTATTGATTTTACGAAAATATATCTTGAACAAAACTAGATACCGCGATGATTATTTAATGGCAATCATTTCATAATGTACTTATCTTCGAGGAAACTTCCTAACTGTGCCGTTGGTCATAAATAAGTGATGAGGTACCGTGAACAACTTACCAGCTGCTCTCGCCTCCTTGCACGCCTCGTACATGTCGGCCTTTATCTCTGGATTGTCGTCGGCGATGGTCTCCCCGACGGTTACGAAGCGCTCCACCGCCAAATTCACAGCCTGTCCAACTCGGCCGATGGCCCGCATGGTACGTTCGGACGTAGCATGAGGTCGCTCCGAACGATGCTGCACAAGTGTCGAGATCTGGAAAGAGACGGAGTTTTCATCAAGGTCCTTCTGAAGGCAACTCATTCCATAAAGGTCATTTTTGATTCTATGACACTTAAAAGACCTGGAGCAAATGGAACATTCAATACAGTTTGGTAGTGGATTTCGCATACAAACGATTTTGATTCTTTTTTGATTAAAAATGTATGCGAACCCTCCTTTCGATTGCTCCATCCACTGGTGGAACCTGACAGGAACTTTTTCCCTTTAACAGCACCCTCGAATCACTCAAATGAATTCGTGCAGAAAAAAGGAAGAGAGCTGTTATATGATTAAGAATTGATTCTACTTCAGCCATTCGCATCGCACCGCTTTTGTTGCTTAATGTTCCATTTCTGGAAGGGAAAATGTCCAACAATCATGTTAACAATATTACAGCAAAATGTTTGAGTTGATATTCATGTGAAATTAACGAGGTAATTGTTTACCGTGCCATTAATATTATATACCTTTTCGAAAGTACGGAAAACGATTATATAGTTTGGCCGGAAGAGGAATAACCAAATAAAAGTAGATGATAAGGGACGAAAACCTCATTACGGTTAAATGGACCATCTTATGGAAACATACTGGTTACACGTGTCACGTAGTTTTCTTATTTTGTGTCTAGTCTTAGAGATATTAGCAAAATATTTTCTTCATTTTTATTTTTGAATTATGTAGAAAAACAATTTTTAAATTATCGTGAAAACTGGGCAAGGCCGGATTATCTGCCAGAAATTTAACCAAAAAACTTTGAGAAAACATTTGAGACGGATCATCATCTAGTCAATCTTAAGGTTTTATATTCTAATTTGCTAGTATAATTGTATGTAATAGAACGCCAGGTTGCTTTTATTTGAAGTAATGAAAATTTAAAAAAAAGTCTTAAAATCGAAATAGTCGAATTATCTATCATTGACTGGTTTAGAAATTTTATCATTAGGCCTTCACATTAGATAATTTGATTAGTAGCAACATGAAATACTTTAAACTATTCGATTAAATATTTCTGAATTATATTTTTCGTCAGTTTTCTTAATCTTTTACGAAAACTAAAAAAAACGATAAAGAATAGAGTACTTCTTACGAATACTATAGAAAAACAATGTTTTGTCTCTCCACAATTGTGAGTTTTTCTTGAATAAATATAGTATACATTTTTGTAGTGGATAAAAAAGGCAGTTTTTGTCGTATTCAATTCAAATAATTTTTATATTTAGAATTTCGGCAAACATTGGAATACTGGTTTACTATTTTCTGTTAAAAAATATACCTTTTTTAATTAAAAAAAGAAAAAGACACGTAACAAAAAGGCACTACATTAAATAATACTAAAATTGTATAAAGTCCTATGTACATCTTCCACGCGATGGGTTCATTTCAGAGGTAAATTAGTAACCGTTTCCGAAGGCAAAATTTTGTTTTAATGATTTTTAGCTGCCTCATTGAAGTTAAAAAAGCATACAAATCTTTGTAAAATATGGGAAAATATGGGATTTTATTAAAAAATCAAATACTTCATTTTTATTGATACTTTTTGAGGAAGTCTATAATTTTACATATAAATTTGTGATGTTGTTCGGTTTAAAAAGCCATAATAAAATAAAATTTTCAACTAATTTTAAAATATGAGAATTTTCCAAATTTTAGTAACTTTATAGATTAAACTAAAAATAGCGCCTTTGTTTTTTTAAGAATCTACTTTTAGTTTTTGATGTAGTATTTGAATTAACCATTTTATTTGTTCTTCAAACTATTCGACTTAATCAATCCAGCTAAGAATAATTATATTTATAATTAAATTTATATATAAGCAAATATTTGTATGCTTCTTTAAGATATATGGAATTTTAGGTTACGCGATTTTGAATTTTAAATGTAAAATATTCCATAATCCTTTTGAAAGCTAACAAAGGATGATCGTGTTTCTGTCCTCACCATGTCAATTCCTTCAAGGTTGCAAATTACTGACTAGACGTATGCTAAAACACTTGAACAACAAACTAAGGGCTAAGCCTTTTAGCATATGGTACACGAAATTGATTGAAGCCGACATGTGGCTGTGCGTCCCAAATACGTCCCCTATAGAAGTCAGTGTAGTCCTTAGTCCTTATAGTCGAATTTGCATTCATGATGAGATAAGCACTGTTCTCGGCAAAACTTAATCAAGGCGAGGGAAGTAAACAAATTGGCTGTTCAGCACAATTTTACTATAGCACTAGGTATTATACTTGACCAACAGCTGTGGTCGCCCTCGGTCCTTGGAAGTCCTCAGAAGACAAGTGGCCATCGCCATTAACCGCAGAAGAGCCCCAATTGACCACGTTCGGACTTTGGCGTTCTTCAGTTCATTCATTTCGTAACAGGGACAGAGCCGACAACAGGGGTGACAACTTGACCAGAAAGCTCAAATAAATTGCAATGGGCATTCAAAGAAGGTCTCAAGAGGACTTGGTTTATTTTATGCCATGAACGTCTCGAGGTCATCATATTCCCATAAAAAATGTCCAAGACCCCCTGTCGTATTGCATTACGGCCAAAACAACGCCAGTGGTAGACCTTGAAGAATTTCGGCAATTGCTGTAATTTATTGTGGCATATGCTCGGTGAGATTTAGAGAACCATTTTTTAATGTAGTTATTCTTATGAAGCGCCTGCACGGAAAATATTTGGGAAAAGAAGAAAGAAAATGTTCTCACGGGAACGCAAAGGAGGGAATATAGCAACTAATCAACCGGGTGAGAATGATGAACGATGGAAATGCAACTTACGGGATTATACTTCATTTCAAATTTAAATAATTTCCTACACAAATCAAAAGAAAAGCAATTTTAAGGATCTTTATACGTTCTGAAACAAATGCAAATTGGCGTAGTTGATTCCAGAAAAAATATTTGTCCTAACAGAATACAAAACATGACTTTACGTATGATGAGACTGTAGGAGTACAAGAAAGTACAATCGAAGTATTTTTTAGGACTACATTATTATCGTATATTTCTTGTTAAAATTTCTAAATTTTTTATCTATTTTTAGGTTTCGAAATGACTTGAAAATTACTGAATTTATTTCAAATGTATTTTAAACATTTATGCATAGGAGTAAAATTCTACAGAGAAATAAATGAAAATGGGTAGAATATAATTCAGTTAAGTAAGTTTTGTACTAAAAATTATATGGCCATGGCCTTCAAACACTTCGGAGGTGTTACTAGCAACGTAATTTATAAATGGACGAAAGATCACAAAAATTACTTTGAATTGCATGGTGAAATGAATGACTACAGATATCTCCTCTTGAACAGGATATGGAAAATGGAGTATTGAAAACTACTCCATGCATTCTATCCAAGTTAATAAGCTCGCGAACTTTCTAGAAATAAGCAATAGCTTTTAGTATTACATCTACTTTATGTTTTATTTATTTTCGTTTTATTTTGCAAGTTCTCGACAGATATCCAAAGAGTTTCTTAAACTGTTTCAACAACTATACAGAAATCGGTGTGACCATGAAAAGTCCAACTTTATGTAAGTTATTAGATAACGCCAGACCCAGGCCACTCTGCCACACTCCTGTTCACAATGGGCCTTCGTGAACTTACGAACTTCGTCTATTAATTACGTTTCGGGGTGTTTCTTCGTAAATAGTTGGCCTGGAATTGAATTGCCCCATTCAAAGGGAAAGGCCGCCTCTAATTACATATTCACATTAGACACTCGTCACCGCCCTACTTTTAGTACGTACGGGATGGTCTATAGGTATTTTTAACTATTATAGTAAAAACTGATTGCGTATTATTATGATAATTTTCGAAAGACCCATTTTAGAGGAGAATTTTTTATATCACTACTTTACTTACTTTAAAAAATATTTCTTTAATTATATTTGGTTTTTAAAGTGATATTCAATATTGTTTTTTTACTTGAAAAATAGGCATACAAATGTATCCATATCTAAACTAGCGAATAATAAAAATAGTTCTTTTTTAGAAAGACCATTTTTGTAAAGATTTAATACAAAGATGTACTTTTACCACTGTCACGTATAAAACTCGACTTTATTAAAAATTTTGTGAATGAACAGAAACGGCGATGGACTTTTATACTTCAAAAAGAAATTCTCTAATATTATTAAAGAGGAAATATTTTTAGGTCCACAAATAAGAGGACTGATGAAGGATGACGTTTTTGAGCAAAAACTTAATGACCTCGGAAAACCCGCCCGGCAATGTTTTGTAAATGTCGTAAAAAAGTTCTTAGGCAATCACCGAGCAGAAAATTACAAAAATTTAATTGATGAACTTCTGATATTGTAAAAAGCTTTGGAATGTAATATGTCTTTGAAAGCATATTTTCTGGACTCGGTGCAGTTAGTAATGAGCAAGACGTGAGATTCCACCAGGATATTAATCACATGGGGCAGCGACATCAAAGTGAATGGAGTCCTGGGATGTTAACCGATTACTGCTGGACACTGACGCTAAGTACTCGCGAAAGTCATAAAAATTAAATATTATTGTACGAAAACTATTTTATTAATATATATTTCCGAATTTTTACAAAAAAAAAAAAAACACACAAAAACATATCACAAATAAATCTGATGGATCATTTATTTTGTATCCATAAGAAAAAAGGTTTAAATTTTGTACATCAATATAATAAATGACCTTATAAGTTGGTACTTCCTAATTTTTATTTTGGCTACGTCAACGAAAGTTAAATAACTTTCTAGAAAGTTTGTCAAATGAGGAAATTTCCCTAAAGGACAGATTCGTAACAATACGACAAATTCTAAAATTCCTACTTTTTAGTTCGTTTGCAACATTTCAGATTCACATAATTTTTCTAATGAACTTTATGAAAGAAAAGTTTGGCTTGGTGCACAGTCAAAGTATTTTTCTTAAGCGTTTTTAAAGATCAGCGAGCGGGGCAATGCAAGACAATGCTTTAGAATTTCATGTCTCAACTTTTTCAATTTTTATCTGAATATTTATATAAATAATCCCCAAAAGATGAGATTTGTTTAAATTATAAATAAATTTCTATAAACGATTTACATATGGTCTCCTTTCTTTACCCTCATAAAGATTTGTAATTCCTTAGGTCTTATCATAACAAAATGTAAATTTATTAGTGCTACAACTCGTGCTATATTTACTTCTTGTTTAAGTGAAAATTTGATAAGTCTTTTATGTTGATAATGATTTTCGATTAATTAAAATTCAAGGATAATATCAGAACGCTACATAATAAGTCCATTACTTTAAAAACTCTTCAACCGTTCGCGATACTTACAACTAATCCTGGCTATTTGAGAGTCTAAATTAAGTTAGGCAATTAATTCCTTTCAGAAATATCCGTTCTCAATTAGGTGAATGGACGTGTAGATACAAAGGGCGTAACGTCTTATACAGTCGAACAAAAAGTGCTATAATCGTTAACCAAACGTTTTTGTCTATACAAACGACAATCGAGGAAGTGGGCTTATCTGAGATTATATCAATTTACTTTTAGCATTAGTCGTTATCCGTTATGCGCCCGGGAGGCCTGTTTTTCAAATTAATCGCGTTCTCGTGGCGAGATAGTAGAAATGGAGCTTTAAAAATAATTAGCTATTGTCTTAAAAGCTGGGTGGTCAGGTTTTTTCGGGTCCTAAGGACGGACATAAGATAAAATGAAAATTTATTCAGGTTGAGTATCGAAGCCTCGACTGGGACAGAATGGGTATCACGAACAGCGGCCACCACAAACCTTCATTATGAATAAATTATATTGAGTGTCTGAAACCCACTCAGGAGCGATTATGGCCCTCGAAGCCTCCGCAAATACGGAAACGAAAGGTAAACAATTATAGCATCTTCTCTTCCTTCTTTACTTCGGGGACGAAAGAAACCTTTTTTCGTTTCATCTCGTACAAGTCCCAGTTGCTGGTGTCTTAAATATTTGACGAGCACAGGGTGAGACTGAACTAAAATCCATATTAAGCTTCTCGGCTTGGAGGATAGCTGTTGCTTTTGTTGGGACTTATTACCCTAATGAAAGCTATCAAATGACTTGACATTGCTCATTTTTTAGGGCTTCCTCTCAAGAGTAATTAGTTTTCTTCTCCTGAAAGACCTGGTGATTGTTTACACGCATCTTCTGTATGTGACAGTTGCCAGTGCAGTCATAAATTTTCTTTATGTGGCTTCTTTAATATTCAGAGAAGGTGTATGTCTTTCAACCAGACAGAGTGGTGCGAAGGGTGCGAAGTTTCTGTCTAAGGCGCACGGAGTGTCTCTCGATCATGGCAGACTGAATGTAGCTCGAAAAATCAATCCATTTCATAGTGCATTTTAGATTTTACACAAAAAACGAAAAATGTAAGGTACAAAGTGCATGGGAGGAGCAAAAACTATGTCAAGGGAAGTAAAGCAGTAGATTTAAGTTTATAGCGTTACAGCTATAGTGGTTATTGCCCAAAGCCCGGGGAATAATCTGCTTAAGCACTCATAATACGTTTACAGTGCGCACAGGATACAGAAAGGATGATTAAAAGCTAATGTGCAATAGTCCCACTGTCCAGCACCGCTCCCCAGACGGGCTTCAGGAGCACTAAGCCTCCATTACCGGGCTTTCTGAATTCATTGCATATAATTTCACGAAGCTATTCGCTTGGCGAAAAAGGGATTGTCTTGTTTTCGCAATTTCATGACAAAAAAGAAGTATGTGAAAAAATACTCTATGCTTTTTATAGACAAATACTAAAGCCTTCTTTAGTAAGTGGTTATTCTCACCGTACAGGGAAAGTTTCATCGTGTTTTTGTGCCTATAAAACCGATCTCGTTAAACGAAGTGCTTATATTTGTTTCGATCATAAAAGTTATACAAGTTACTAAATTTAATTGAAGGTGAAAGTTGTCAAAAGTAACGTGATGTCACTTAAAAAACACTGGCTAGAATTACAATTCTGTGCAGAATTAAATGCATGTATATATGTAAAAGTAGAAAACATTGAGCTTTTAAAATAACGAATTAAATTATATAAGGGAGGTGGTCTCTTTACAACGAAAACATTTGCAGGAATCATATCAATACCATCTAATTGTTTTGATACCTTAAAGTAAATTAGGGTAAGGCGACGCACTGCGAAATCTAGGAGCAGAGAAGTAGCTAAAATTCAGTATACTCTATCACTTTAAATAGGGTCAATTAATCTAAAGAGTGAATGTAATTTGGCCTATTATATCTAATAAAGAGTTTGGTCCTTATATAGTAAATTATGTAATATTAAAAATTGTCGGCAATTTAAAATTAATGATTAACAATAGAAAAATCCCTCATAGGTTTTCAATAAAAGAGAAATGTAGCAGGACGAAGAAGAAAAAAAAAATGATAATTTAATTTTTAAAATTGTGCGAGAAACTACAAGAAATAAAACATAATTAAAAAAGAATAAAATAAATAAACTAAAATAGGTTCATGTCAAACAAATAAAAAAATAAATTGAATAATAACAAAATTTAATAAACAATTTAAAAAAATATGCAAGCGAAAGTCATAATTAACAAGATTAAGGGAAAGTTAAGAATGAGGATGTATAAATCAAGGATTCTTAAAAGCAGAGGTCGAATGACATTAGAACGTCTTTTGAAAAAGTTTTCTGATATTAAACTAATCAAAGGTCTAGAATAAAGGATTGAATTTTAAATGGCTAGCTTTGTTAAATGTAACTAATAGTAACAATGAGTTTCAAAAAAGACCAGAAATATTTGAAGTAATTTGTTAGTAAAATTAAACATATAGGCTCATATTTCTTTGATAATTTCTAAAATTCAGTTAATAGAAACATTAAATCAATAGAAGCACGTCATCCATCATTAAGTTAACTTGTGATGCTTCGACCTTGAATTGTGATTAATCGATAGGTGATGATAAATGAAATTTTGACATATTTTTTTTATAAGATTGGATAAAATTTTGTTAATTGGAGCTCGTCCGTGAGAAAAATGCGAGCAGTTCTAGGATCCAACTGACAGTTTTTCAAATGTACGTCATAATTTGGATAGATTACTTCGACGAAGGTTAATTCCCGGAAACATAAAGACACAACATTGAGTGTGATTGATGGTTGCCAATAACTTGGATACAGCACGAGGACTTGTATCAATAAACAATTCTCGTCCAATAAACTTTTCGGATCGTCCGTCCATTGTTTCTCAATCTCGTGTTACTTCGCAGCGTGCTAAAGTGTCGTCTGGACGTCTCGATTCGAACACGTTTTCTCTCTTGATGTTAATTTAATGTTTGTTTAAATTTGATTAGTTTCCTCGATCCTCAAGGAACAGTTTCTTCTGCTCCCAAGTCCTTCGATGTGGTATGGTGTGTCCCATTGCATAGCTCACAGCTATAAATTATTTAACTATATTTGTCGAGTATACACATTAGGAACTTGAATGGGGACAGCACTTAAGCAATAGAATTAGTTTCAACAGGGCATACTGTGGACTATAGGGAATCTGCTTTGTTTTATTTAATTAATTAAATCATAGATGACGAATTTATATGCGTTAGTGTCATTTTTGCTTTCTGACAATTTATAATTAAAACGTTTGATTCCATAAAAGAGCCTATAATGAAATTATTAAAGGCATTCATAATTCATCATTAAAAACAAGGAGCTTTGATTTCAATTGTAATTGCTTTGTTTAGATTATATTGTTATTCTGGTTTTATCTTTTTGTCCTGGCCTTAGGTCCATTTTGTCTGTTTGGTCTACGAATTCGTTTGCAACTCAATTCTTCAATATCCTTTGGGATTTAAGAGCCAGACCTTTAACAAGAGTTTCCTGGAGACTTTATTGGAATTATTTTAAATTATTATTGTAAATTTGAATAAAATATTGATCTTTGAGGTTTTTTGTTATCTTATTTAGGCCATTTGAACTATAAGAAGTGATTACATCTCTTCATATTAATTATCTAGAGAAATTGATATCATGTAAAAGCTGGACCTTTCAAAATTTAGAGGCAATTTTAATCAAATTCCTTCTCGAAGGAAAAAGTAGGTATGTTTCCCAAAAGAATTGTATTGCATTTTTTTCAAAAACTATTGAATATACTTTTAAATCTTTTTCAATTTCTTCGAAAACCTTCTCAGATCTACGTTTGTAAAAATTTTGTAATTATAGTGTTCTCTTTTGAGCCACTGCTCGACCGTAGTCCTGTGACCTTGAAAGGACTTATGAGTATTTAAGTGCATACACTACCCTTGCATAACGAACAATTTTCAGAGCCATTTTTGATAGGTCAGGATTGATTTTAGGGGGAGAAAGAGGGGTGATTCAACAAAAGTTTGGTCAGAATACTTTAAGAAATCGATTGGCATGGTATGCTCCATTATATTCAGATTTATTTTGAGCATTCCTTTCCAATTGTTCGACTACTTAAAGTATTACGAAAAGCAAATTATCGAGCGACATTAGGTGCTTCCTTCAAATCTCCGTATTTTGCCCAATTTCGTAAGTAACAATTGATTCTTTAAAGTTTAAACTACAAGATAAAATAAAAATCGAAATTTACAATTTGATAGTAAAACCACGTAATAGGATACAATTTAAAAGGATGATATAAAAATATTAAAAATAAAGGCTATTGTTAGTAATAGAAAATATTATAAAATTTTACTGCGCAATTTTAATTCAAGCAAATATTTAAAGTTCCTTAAACTTAACACATTTTGTGCGAGCTGCGAACTGTGCAAGAAGACGTTGCGAAGGAGATGTGAATTAATTTGCCGTCATAAGCCTTCACCGTAAAGGCTATTAACTTTGACAAATTGAAAATAAACAGAAGTCCTTTTTATGATAGCTTCAGAAGACAAAGTTGATGAGCGATTAAATTTATCGCAATGGGCTTTAAAAACAATTTACTATGAACAATTCTGTGTCTCCGACATAGGAAAATTTACAAATTTCGACTATAATTAACGAACTTCCTCACCGCTATTTCGTGTGATCTGAAGTACAGGCCGAATTAAATTGGTGACCGCCAAATTTCCCTCAGTCAAACATCTCATGAATTTTTATCAACAATTTGCGTAATAAATGGGAATGCAAAACATTTCACTCATCTTGGGATTTTTATGGCGACCACGAGTGAACCAGAACAAGCCTGAGAACATGGAAATATTAAATCATGGGTTTATAAAACGACCTCGTTTCGACTGTTCTGTCGCCTCAAACTGCAATTAAGTTTCGCCTTGCGAAATTGTACCTGAGTCGTCTGCACTTTGTCTGCCCTGGAAGTTATTAAATTGGGCAGTTTCATTAAGAGTTCTCGTTTATTTCCAAATTATTACTAGTACATTTGCTAGAAGTATTTTAAGCCGCTCTAAAAACGACCACTTAAAAAGCTTTCTGTGATTGTTTCAATTCTCTTGGGCGCTATTCAGCTGAAACAGCTTCCTTTTACTCTGATTACATTTTAAATTTTAACAGAATACATAAAACAACAATCAAATGCCGTTTCTTGAGGTAATTTTCGTGTGAGTTACGAGCGGTTAAACGACACGGCACTGCAACAGATTTTTGGACACAGAACGTGCTTCTAACCGAATTCAGTATGCGGAAGGTACATCTGAGTCCTAGACTAGAACTCATTCAAGTAGCGAGTACGAGGAATAACAAATAGAAACCTTCGCGTAAATCAAAAGCATAAGCTTCCCATGATTTATAGGGTTTTCCTTTGACTATACGCGGAACGGTTGTATCTAGATAATGCCAAGACTTTGTCCTTGACAAATGGCTTTCTTAATTGCTGCAATTTGTTTCACTCAAGTCTTGGTCATTACGGCAGCGGCCGAAACGTATTTGTTTAACACATGATTAAAGGCTCTATACGGTTTATTACGTTAATTAAAAGTGCGGGGCGATAAACTATATTAATTGAGGAGACAGCAGGATGTTGGTTAACTTGGGCGCGTTTCGTGCCTTTCGAACATTATCACTAAGAAGATATAGGTAAGGAAATAATGAAGGGAATTCCATTAGAACTTGCCAGAATTTTGCCCGTTTTCGTACGCGATTAATTACTTTGTTTCTTAAGGACTATGGAAAAAAACCGGAAATGGCTATAACTTCTAAGATGTGGTAAATTTTAACAGGCGTCGCATCTATTCCAAGAATATCGAATTTCTCCTTTTCAAAGTCTGTCATACAACGCATAAAGTAGTGACTTAATTTTAGTATGATTTGTGTTGTCAATCAGTTTCTGAACCCTAGACTTCTACTTTCATATTTAAATGTGATACAGCGAAGCTTCCAGAAGAATTCCATAAATGTATAATATTTCTAAGTGAGTAGAATAACTCAAACCGCACCAAATCTATTTAAATTTATTAAACTGGGGAGAAATCCTACTGGAATTAGTATTTTTTAAATATCGAGACACAGAAAAGCTGTTGTATTTTGGACACTTTTGTACCTGTGCAATTTTTTAATCCTTGCGCTTTCATACATTTCATACATTATGCTATACTGTATTATATTTTTATATAATTTTAGCCCCTTTAAATCCCTTGTACATTGTCAAATCTTTGCTTGCAATCAATTTTTAATAATTTAAATCTTTAAAATTAAACACACTTTTAACTTAGCTTTGAAATAATTAGTTGTTCCCAGTTTTAATTTATATTTTTTTAATTGACTGCATCTTATTTAGTACCTTGCTTAATAACTCTAAATTGTAAATTTGTATTCAGCTATGACATCCAAAAATAATTTGCCTTTTAAACAAAGTACATCATGATAGTAGGCTAAGGCAGGTACAATAGGTTGTTCCATGTTGATTTTCTTAAAGGAAAATATAAATAAGAAATTTATTAATTACGAATTATTGTATGTGAATTCATATAAAAATAATATTTTGTCTTTTTATATGTGTTTTAGTAGACTTTTTTCCAATGCATGCAATTTTTTTCTTTCATTGCATTTGATTTTATATGTACAATCTCATAGAGTAATTACAATCAATTGTTTAAGCATCATTATTTAAAAACGATGATTAAAATCAATTTGTTTTTAAATCTCAGAATGCGGTATGGTTAATTTGAGCCTAATATTTTTGTTAAACGAAATCCCTCAGAAGGAATAGGGATATTACAGGACTTAAAAAAGCATAAGCATTTTTATATCTTTGCCTTTGCTATAGCAAAAACTTTTCTAACTACGATGTTTTTCGTCCAAACATCTTTTTGAATTTATTATATATCCACAGCCTGAGATATTTTTTATATTACTAGCTATTTCTAGCTACGAGTCTACTTTATCTATTGAAATACTACATTTATTTTAGGTTCACTTAAAAATCATTTGAAAATAATTACAATTCGCCATGGTTCATTTAATGCTATAAATATTTAATTAAAAACTTACTGCTATAGAAGTACTTCTAGTAAATATTCGCTAGAAAAGGGTTTTCCAGTGTATGTAAATAACCCAGGCAAGTGCATGGTTCCAGACATGTTGGACTTTGAAAATGACATTGGATTATTTTAACCTCCGGTGCGATAGGTGTTAATTCGCGAAGTTTTGCGGAATATTTTTCTGTGAATTTCATAATGAAAATTTGTGCTATCATACAAACGAATTGGTATTTTCAAAACACGGCTTTTATTAAACCGCAATTGATTCGGTTCAATGCAATAGAAAAAAATTTCGAATTTTGAGCAGGCTTACGTAGAAATCAAATAACTTTAACGAATCACATAAATAACCCATGTGCAAATACGAAAAAGGCAGTCGGGGCAATGTTTGCCCATAAAGAAGGCGTTTCCGGTACTTCCGTCAAACTAAGCATCAAATTCCATATTCCCCTTTATACACGCGATGAATATATTCAATGTATTCAGCGAGCCCGGGCAGGCTCGCTCGGTACTAAAAAATCAATCGACATACACAGCGACCGTATCCTGGGCCCGGGGGGCACCGGCGGGATAACATTCGGGTCCCCGGAAACTTCCCATAATGTAGAAGGTGTTCTGATGCTATGCATGCGGAATAGATGACTCTGCAATAAGCGTATTGGTTCGCAGGATTCGGTCGAATCGGTTGGAATCGGTTAGACTTCTAAGCTCTCTCCCCCACTCATACTGTGGACCGGGAATAACGATTTATTGAGTTTTTCGTCATTCTATGTTTTCGGTTCAATCGGCTGAACCCAAATCGGTCGAAACGGTCGAAACGGTCGAAAACGGCTCACGCCCAGCCCAACCAAGGACAAAAAAATCTAAAATGATCTGGCAAAAGTAAAAACTTTACGCGATTCACAAGCTGCACACTTCGACCGCGATTCTGATTAAATTTTTATTGACAGAACCGGAAACGACGTTATTTTTGTATTCTGCCGAACAATGAAAGGTACGGCAGAGTCCTTGACATTTTGCAACTTCTTTTTAAAAGAATTGTACGCCGGCGAACGTTATTAAGAGGAGAAATGGAGCAAGGAAATTGTTAGTCCCATAATTGCTGTGTGGCTTTGAGGATGCTTAAGGTTGCCTAGCACCAAGAACACTCGAAAAATGTTTTGGGAAGTTCCTTCCTCCTTTTCATAAAATCCTAGATGATGATGATAAATGGAAAAATGGTTTTTGGGACAGTAGCCTAGACGAGGATGTGGTACGTGGCATGGGAACTTGTTAATAATTTCGAGATTCAGTAACTCCATTGCCATTCTGTCTTCGTTTTTCCCTCGTACCTAAATGGCAAGATGGATTTATATTCGGTATGGATCTTTCTGTTCTCGCGAGAGATAATTATTGAAAATGCCTCCCTTGTGTAAAAGAGGAAAGATGAAAATAGGAATATCCCTTAGTGAAGTAGCCCCAGACGTACTAAGTTTATTTAATCTCATTTCTTTTCTTTTTTTGGGGAGCTAGATTTAGATGAAAATCCCTTATTCCCCTTCGTGGAAAAATTTTGTTTGACGGAGCGATGTATTTGCATGTCTATCCATTTTGTACATCTATATGTAGTTTCCATGGGATAAAATATTATTTAATAATGTTTTCAGTATAGAAGAAAAAAATTTCCGTGAATAAGTAAAAGAAGAATATATTTAATGTACACATACTTCTACCCATTATTTTTTCTTGAAATAAACTCTAAACGATAGCAGCGGATTTAAGTTGGTGATAGAGAAGATCGTTATCTATCAGAAAAACCAATCACTACTCTTATCCTAAAAGTTAAGAAGTTAACTTTAGTTTACCTTTCTCTGTGCGTCTATATAGTAAAAAATATACTACGAAAATTATAGTGGTATAAACTGTAAAAAGTATTTAGCAAAGCATGCATAGCAAAATTTGAATATCATGTTATATTTCAATTCTAAAAAATAACAGAAAGATCAGCACTTTTTAAGTTCTAAGTACACCTAATAGACGCATTTTCACGCATATTGATGTGATCCACTTCTTATGGAACATGCTAAATAATTTCTCTTTTTATATTTAGGACTAATATAATTTTATCTTATGAAATCCAGTCTTATTAGAAACTAAGAAGTAATAACTACTTTTCAAGTAATCCTGAAATATTAAACATTTAATGGTTCCAAGGGATATGATAAATGGGCGCCAGGCTGGGTAAACAAATTAGTCTACTTGGGGGAATCAGCTTGATATTTTATCTCAATATAACTGGCCGGAACTTTGATGGGAGAGAAGTCTGATTCTTGAGAAAACCAGCCACACACGAGACTAAAGTCAGCTCTCATTAGAGTTAACTAGCCCTTGGGGGAGAAATATGCGCTGTCTATTGATAGTACTTAAGGTAGTAATTTACCCATCTCCTGGTCAGTTGGAGAACGGTTGCGGGATATTAAACACTTTTTTGCCTGGGAGTTGCTCGTTCTGAAATTAATGAAAGAAGCAATATCTGATTTGCTTTAATATGATTGTGTTTTTACTCAATATTTCTCGCTTTAGAACTGTTTAGTGTTTTTAGAGACAAGTATTTTACTTTATATTTTTACTTCTTATTTCTCCTAATTTTTAATGTTTAATAATTTTAAATTCAACAATCTACTTTTATTGCTTTGTGTAGTTTTTGCTTGTTTGTAATAATCTAGAACAAGAAACCCCAAAACGTGTTCTGCTAAGACTAACATTGAGGCCCTTACGAAATACTTAATAAAATTATTTATTAGAAATTAGGGGGGTACTTTAGTATGTCAGTCTAGAAATTAAATGTTTGTAAACTTTGGAAAATGTGCCTGTAGAAGGATTTTTCAAAATTCGTAACGAATGGGACTTTAAAAGAGTAGGGTGTAAAGCATTGTTTTCTTAAAACTACATTTTTCAAGCCTTGTCCATGAACAAATGAATTTATACAATTTTAAAACATATTTCGCTATCATTTGAATCGAAATTCCATCAAAAATTTCTGTTGCAAATTTTAAAACATGAAGTAGCTGAAAGATTGCTTAAAAATCAAAAGATCTTACTGTGGTCATCGTTTCAGTAGTCTCAGGGATGCATTTTTCAGGGCTCGCGATCAAAAAATTCTTTAATGTAGTTTAAACATAACTTAGTAAAATGCTAAAAATACCAAAAAAGTAAGAAAAAGTGTGAAACATCGCACTGATCGCTAATAATTACTATTAGAAAATCTATAATATCAATTAGACCTTTAAGTTGATGCCATATCCTTTTATTCCATTTCTAAAAATAAATAATTACATTAAGTGCATATATTTCGCGACCGTTGAGTCAAATAATGCCACTGAACAGGGAAAAAACTGAAGTCCTTTGGTTTAATCAAATTAACAAAAGAGCGCTATAGGACTTAAAACGTTCAGCATGTTTTTTTGTTTTGTACCAACTTCCTCGTAACTGGTCGGTAAAATTATAAAGAAAATTGAGTAATTAATTCATTTAAAATTCTTATTGCACATTGAGCTAGTGTCCCTTTAAAAATGAAGTAAATGCAATATTATTAAAAATTCGCTGTCTTTGCTCAAGTGGATTAAGCAATGCAATTAAGTTTTGCGACGTTAACTTGAACTCATTTGATTTTTAAAAGAGACTTCACCATGCCTTCAGAACTAATTATGTCCTTAGACAGGGAATACTTAACAATTTCCCTAAAATTTTTAATAAGAGGATGAAATAATAATAATGCGAGATTATCCCTGTCCGAACAAGACCTTTGGAATTAAATTCAATAATTATATTCAATATCAGTCTTTTGAAATCACAAATTTTGCGGATGTATGCCATTCACGATAACATTGGATTATCGTTGTCCAAATGGTCGATGTTCTGAATTTATTGCGTTATAAATGATAAGCTAATTATGTATATCCTGTCCAACTTTTATGCACCCATTGCGCAGATTAAATCGATTGGCTAATTTGTGCCGTCAGTTCCCAATTACACTTCGTTTTCGATGTAAGTGCCCTAATAAATATCGTTAAACATGAATGCTAATGGGTATTTTCTTTTTTTTTTGCGGAGGAGTTTAAAAAATGTCGCAGATTTTTAATCCCTATCGATTGAGATGTGATTATCCACACAAACAGCAATTTATTTTACTCTGTCGGAAAAAAGTTATAGATGTGCTGGCGCAGTGAATCTCGGGCGAAATAATTACATTTAGTCGAATAAAAATTGGTTATTTTTATTGCAGTAATGGCTTCACATTTTTTATCGCATCATTAAAGATTTATTGTAATTCTTACGGCTTTTCTTTCAGATCGAAATGTTTCAAAATATAACACAATGTATTGTAAAAATCATATACTTCAATTATAAATTGGTAAATAATTCAACAGCCCAAAAGATATGACTATAAGTTTAAAATCTATACAATTAAAATTAAATGTACATATCGAGAGAAATTAAAGTCATAATAAGATCCTATTCATTCCGGGTAAAAAATTCGATAGTTTAATAAAAAAGGAATATGCACATTACATTTTTGAAAAAATATCAAATGAACATTTTAATTCATATAATTTAAATCCTAACAAACTTTTGTAAATTGAAATTGAGCAGGATGTAAGTTTCGGAAATTTTATGATTAGTGTTTCTATCTAGATCTTTGTCTTCCTCTTTTTCAAATTGTGCCAAATTTTCATTGGGTTTGATTAAAAGTAGTTTTTTTTTAAATTAAAAATATGTGTCAAAATTATAGATGAAAGGAACACTAATGCCACTAATGGGATCGCTTTTATTTATAAAATTGCACGAAAATATATCGAAGTATATGGAATTTAATAAAAAAAATTGATAATATAAATGAGAAATTCTGTTGTATATTTATAAGTTTGTTATTCAATTATAATTGTTACAAAAACGGTCGATATTGTATTTGGTAGGTATACAGCCTTTGGCCCGGCCTATCAAGGAGAATGGTTCAGATCGCGATCAGCACACGGCACATTGTATTAAATACACAATGGACAACGTAGGGTACGTTGTTTTGCTTGTTTTGTTTTTTTTTTAGTAATTTGGCTTAGCTGTTTGTTTTGTATATGTCGCTTTTTATATTTTTCGCGGATGAAGTCGGTTGTTGCATTAGCCAAAGAATTGTACTATTTTTAATGTAACATATAATATTTTTAAACATCAAATTTATTTCCAATAGAATGGATTAAACGATTGTTTTTATAAAAAAACCCTCTTAAGAGGTAACCTTTATCGGACCAAATGTAAGAACTCATGAAATAACGATTTATTATTTCTCATCACATTTAAAATTTTGGGTATTTCCTTATTACTCACCTGTCTTCCATAGGCAAGAGTTGCCATAGTGTAGTCCTTTCTTATAGCCCAGAAGGATTCTGTTGAATAGCCTTATTCACTATTGAAAGTTTCGTAGTTCGTAATCCCCTGTTAATAGCTCTGGCTAATTTCCGAAAATTAATTACGTTTAGAGCCACTGCAAACTGATACACGTTGAGAAGGAGGAAAATTGTTTGGGCAATTTCCACTTTTATCGAATAACATGTGTGGGGATCGCAGCGTGATGAAATTGATATCAATTTATCCGAAGGGTTCTTGTCCCTCTCGCCTAGGTTGTAATTCTATGCCGAGGGATGATTGCCCTTGTCAATCCTTCATGGATTTAATATTTTAGTACCTTCTGACTGAGCATTCATAAATATGTATTTTACTTCACTTTGGGTCACAACTTAGCTGATTGCCATAAAATATTCTAGCGACAAGCCGGACAAATGCTGAGAGATTTCCGTGATGCTTACTTCTAAATATAGAAAGGGAATTGTATTTATCCGAAAAAGAAAGCTGCACAAAGCCATCCCTCCACCTCCTTTCGGAGACGCTACAGTTGGTCGTCCTCTTTTTGAAACATGAAACGTAGAAATTATGAAAGTGGAGCTCGACTTAGAGTTTAAACAAAGCCGGGATTTAAAAAAAAACAAAGTTGTGATAATACATTTTTGAATACTTTGGCGATGTTTTCGACGGCTAAGTCGTTTTGCGCTGTTTTAAAACAATCCCTTAAAATGTTACGTTTTTAAAAGATCATCTTCAAATTTTTGGTTATTTTCTCTTTTGTTTGCATTTTAAATTTTTGTATGAATTTAGAGTTATATTGTTTTTAGCGTGATCTTTTAAATTGTCGTCATTGAAATTCTTAACCATTGACATAGTTTAAGTGTTAAATGCATGAAGGACAATTCCAGTCAAACTTTGTCTATAAACTTTAAGATTGTGGTCAAATCAAATTCTATGAAAACGAAAACGATAGTAGTTTACTATCTGCTAAAGATTCAAGGTTTTACACAAATCGTATGAATCTTAGGAAACATAGCTTTCTGTAGAGACTTTTGCATACCACATCTTGCTATTCTATGGAAAACTAAATTTACATTGTGTGCAAATCAGTGCATTCGTTGACATTTCAAATTATGGAATCATTTAATCTCGGAAGAAGAAATAAACTTCTATTATATGAAATTTAACAAATCTATTCAATGTTGAAACCTTTTTCATATAGAATTTTGCACCACTCAAAATATTTTCCAGAGGGATTGACTGCACCATTAGTCTACGATTTCATTACTCTTTATAACTTTTGTAATTTAACTTTCCTTTTTTCGGGTAGCTTAAAGCAAATAGTATTAATTTGAGAATATTGACGAATCCATAAAACTTTTCAGTTGGAATTCTTCAGAATTACTTTTCAGTCACAAAATTATTTTGCTTCCAATAATTCCTTGGGGTGTAACTGGCATCGGGCCAGACCAATAAATTTAGACAGGGTGCCAAAAATGTTTGGATTTGGGTTAATTGTTGCGGCATCCTTAACATTATTTTTCATGTCTCTATTACTCCCACGTTATAAACAAGCAATTTTAATAGCTTTCTAAGATCATTATGAATTTTAATGCATTTAATTTCATGGTCACGGTGACCTTAAGTGGAATTGAACGCATATCACACAAGTTTCCTACAAAGTTTTATTGGAAAACTTAAAATTTTATTACTATTCGCTTTTTAAACATCAATTATTGCTTTTAATATTTACCTCGTTATTCCGACTCAGTTTTACAGGCACTTCCGAAGTGGAAACGTATGTCTCCATAATGTATTAAATGCTTCGCCGTATATAGGAAGTGGTTTTGTACCCATAAAATGGCAATAAAATATTATAGACTATTTATGATAAACTATTTTGTGAATACCGGAAATATTTTAAATTTTATGGTAAATTTAACACATTAACGTGAAGCGCAAAATATTTTATACACTGAAGTGTTTTCTCAAAGGTGCATGTGAAAATATTATAAGCATTTAATAATCTACTTAAGACGTTTTCAGATGCCATAGAAAATTATGTGATGAAAAAAATAGTTTTCATTATATTTTTATTTTTTTCCATTAATAATTATTTCTTATACAAGAATAAAAACATTTACTTCTTATGCAAGAGGAAAAAAAATTCCTGTATTTTCAGAATCAAAGACATTAAATATTAATTTTACGTTAAATAAGAAGTTTCGCATTTAGTGTAAGAAAGAAGTGTTATTTATGATAAACATGTTAACATTAATAATTAACATTAATGCATATTTATATATTTATTTCGCCTATTTGTCCGACGACGGCGTGGGAACATTTGTATATATTTCATCCTCGTAAAAGTTTGTAAATTGTATAATGTATAAAGCACTGTAAGTAATGTAGTCATAGTGGAAATAGAGCCTAATTACTTGTAGAGACTGCTTACTTTTGTTAGAAGTGCACTAGGTGTTATTAGGAGCGTAAAAAGTCAATAAAGAAAGAGTGGAATAGAATATTTCTTTTCTCTGTAGTATGACGAAACATATCGTCTAATGTGCGTAACCCCTAAATAAAGCTAATGTATGCAAATATTACATTTGAATTTACAACATTTGAAGTTCAAGGATCTTATCCATTCCCTCCTTTTCCGACAAAAGGTTCGAAGGTTTAAAAAAAGGGAATATATACATACATTGAGTTTTTTAAACCAGGTGGATTAAATCCTAATTAACCTCTTTTAGTCGAGGTGGATGTAAGTTTTGGAAGTTTTACGATTTATATTTTTATCTAGATTCTGTCCTTTCCCTTTTCAAACTTTTGTCAAATTATCATTAGTTGTTTTTTTTTAATCCAAAATTTATAGATGAAAAGGATACTAGAGTCATTAAGGTCAATCATGGACCTTTCTTATTTAAAAAAAAAAAATGCTATAAAACATGAAATATGTACGTATATATACAAGAGTTTGAGTTTGATATCCTTTCTGTTGAAAAATGTCTACCAATCGAATTATCTAAATTTAAAGAAGTTCGTTAGTGAAGTGTAAAGCCTATAAATTAATTAATGAGGAGTACAATTAAACCCGCAACGCCTTAATACATTTGTAATGAGCATGAAACACCTAATTTGAATATAAATTGCGTAATTGTCCGCTAATTAGAACTTCTTTTGTAACTTTCAAGTTCCTTTTTAAGCGAATACACGTGAAATACAACGTAAAGCGAGCTTAATTCCTAGAAGAACTAATTATTGAATAATTACTCAATTTATATTCTACTGGAGTATTGTGAGTGAATTATTAAAATGTATAATATGCCGCAGAAATACTTTTAATTAATTTAATTTAATTAGTACTCGTTGCAGGTATATCGCATATAATTTAAAAGGGATACGAACGCCTTTCCCCTGCTTTACGCGCCGACATTGTCTTCCAGATAATAATTGAAAGCTAGAAATCTGAGAAATAAGAACACCATTATTAGCACGAAAATGCGGGACCCGTGCGTTTCACATATAAAAGTCTTCTGAGTAAAATGGAATCGGTTTGAAAAGGGAGCAGTCTCCTCGTTGAGTCTCGAATGGGCTAATAACCAGTTAATTTCCCAACTTGTCTTGTAAAATGGCAATAAATTGACGTAGAATTTACTATGGAATTGGATTTATCGACCCAATTTATCGTTTCGAATTGGTAAATGTTAAGGAATCGCAAAAAACTCTTATGAGAAGCCAATCGTGCGGAAGGTTAGCAGATAAGTCGAACGTAAGCACGTCCTCGTCGGTAGAGTTTTTAAGTGAAGAATGGTGGAAATATGATTCATGTTTTCGCAGGACATAATCAATATTTTGTGATATCGAGCCCCTTTACTTAATATTTATGACTATTTGATATGACTGAATATTTTTATTACCACTTTCAAACGTGCTTTATTGTCTCAAATAATGAACTTTTGTGAGAGATACCACTTTGGATACTAAAACATTATTTTTATGATAAATAGATGCTGAACGAAAAGTTTATTAAATTGTTGACATATTTCCCTTTTTTCTTCGCTAGTTTTCACTACGTTTAAATTTAAACATTAGTATATGATTTATTAAATTTTCAAGTATTTACTTTCAAAAGAGGATATGTGGTAATTCAGAGACGGTTAAATTAGAAATGAATTGGAAGCCTCGTATCAGTCCTCATACTTATACTTTATACAATTTTTAGAAATAGTTTTTTTTAAAAATATTTTACTATGTGTTGCTTTTCATTTTACGAGAACAGCAGATCAAAAATATTTTTATTTAAAAAACTTTTTTTGTTTTTTACAAATTCGGGAATAACACTTTTTAGTATGCTAGGGTTTTCTAGAAATTTGGGATCAACGTTTAAGAATTGAAGTTCATATGATTCAAAATAAAACTTGAACCTTAAGTCACTCTTCTGTACTAACAGTTCAGTATTAACTCTTTTTATTATTCAATTTTAATTTACAATTGCTGTTTTCTGAAAAATGTTAATAATGACGACCCTTAAATTAGATTGTATTTTTTTTTAATTTTTTATGAATGCATATTATTGCACTTTTACGGAATAGCCGTAAATCTGTAAATTTCAGTTTCTTGAAAAAGGTGAAATGAAATAGTAATAAGTGGATTTTGTTCTTAGAATGCTATTTTTAATAAATAAATATGAAAGTATATAAAATTCGTGAACTTCGTAAAAATCTTTTATTACTCCTAAAATATTATGTTTTTTTTATATATATTTAATAACAGGAATCTAATGGACATTTTAATCAGTGGTATCGTTTAAACACAAGCCAATAAGATTTTAGTAGACAACCGAGTCTCATAGATGCACGTTGTGCACTAGAGAAACATTTCACGTGCATCCGACCTAGATGTCAAGTCATCCTTTTCAGAAAATAAACGAAGCGAAAATTAAGCTCCCAAAATTCCCAGCCGTCACTAGAAGTTGCAACATTTTAATTAAAGCATTAGCCATGCAAATGCACACTGACGAAAAAAGAGAAGTGAAGCACTCTCGAGCGATGGGGCGAGTCATTTCGCCAAGATATATGCTGTCCTCGCATTTTCGGGAGCGACAAGATTCCCGAGGGACAGCTCATTTTGGAAGGATGAATAAGGCTACGCACGTCCCTTCATCATCATGCAAATTTTTTTCGCTACGCTATGAGATGTTGAACGAACTCAGGCTTGTAGCGGACAATGTTCTCTTGGTTGGTGGATATAATGACAAATTCGCCAATTGGAGCCAGATTTTATGACAATTGATGGATTTATTGTCTGTATGTCTGTCTGCCGCGAGAGCATGAAGTAATCACATCATAAATGCCCATGAAATATGCTAGCCTGTCACATAGAGTTTATCTATTTTAGGATGGTTTCTATGCGAAAAATGTGGATTTGCAAATAAAATAGAATTCAAAGGGCCAGTGAACTTTCAATGAATGTAGATGTTATATAAAAACAAATCGTAGTTACATGTGCAAGAAAGTGTAAAAAATTACCTAAAATTAAATAGTCTTATTTAGTTTTTTGAGTGTGTGTGAGGCAGAGTTTGTGACAAAGATTTTTCAGATTCCTTCTATAGTTTAACAAATTTACACAATTGTGAAGAAATGATCGCAGAAATAACTTACTTTATTCCAACACTATGTGCTGCAATTTGTTAGAATTATTTAATAAAATATTGGGTTCATAAAAGTTTATATATCGACTGCTCCTTTGTTTAAAAATCACATAAACTCGTGTTCAACGTACTTATTATACGACTGGTATAACCATTATATAAACTTTAAGTTGGCCCTTAAATTATCTAATTGGATAAACAGATAGATCGATAAATATACAAAGATGTATAGTCGGACTTAGAAGCCTAAATGCTAGTAAATCGTAAAAGTCTCGTGAAAGTCTGTGCAATTGCTTTAGCCTGAAGTGAATACAAAAGGACAAAAGCTCTAGAAGTTGACGAAGAATTTCTGAAAAATGTTCAATATACCAGTAGTGCCTTTTTACAGTATATACTTAACTTATGAAATACTTTTTAGACTAGAATCCGTATTTAATTAAAGATTTTAAAATTAAATATGAGCTTTTTCAACGTTGCCATTTTAGGGTTTTGGGCGAATAATTGGTAATGAGCCCCTATACGTAACACCAAAGTTTTACAGTTCCGTAGAGTTCAATTGGAAAAACGATGTTTTCACAAAATAAACAATAATAATAATATAAATCTAAAAATTTAATATGAAATCTGAATAACGTAGAAGTCTCTAAAACTTGCTTCTTTTAGAAATTGGTGCTAATCGAAGCTGCCACTCTAAACTTACGAAAGATTCTCTTTTTTTGCAGATATCTTAAGGAACTAAGATGCGTGATTTCCTAAAAGTTTAAACCTCTTTTTAATGTTGAATGTTAAATACTTCTTGCATAGGAGAATTTGTCAATCTCAATTAAAATTGCTATAGCTATAGTTATAACTCTACTTTGTCGTCTTAAAATTATTATTTTTTTTCTACTTCCAAAGTTTCATTTAAATGTGCTTAGTTACTTCAACTATTCGTCTTTTTCTTCTAAGAAGTATGTGTTTTTATTATAATTCTTATTATATTAAACAATGTGGTAAACGGTTTTGCAGATTTTCCAATCGTCTCCGTAAAGTGAAGAAGTAAGTTACCCTGATTCAGGGTGATACAAGGCAAATAAAGAACAACTCGGAGTTCTACCGCCAATTTGTCGCGCGAAGCAAGAAAGCAGCACGATATAATAAATTGAGTTCTTTTTTGTTCGTGACAGCGATTCACTTAGTTTGTGTATCCTGATCAGTCGGCAAATAAATAATTCGCGCATGCAACAGGTCTGGATATTTTAATGCCAGACAGACGCCCGGCCCACTCCTGCTCCCTGATTAAGAGGTATTCCTCACGGAAGGGGTGGAGAGGAGTCTTGGATCCGTGATTCGTTCGTGACTTCTAAATCCAAATCTTCTGCCATTCTTCTGATGGCTGTTTCGGAGGTTGCTGAAATAAATCGCCACCAACAGTTGCCCTGAAAACTTCCCAGCCGGGAACCATTGGCAAGTAATTTTGTAGGCTACCCCACCGGTCCCCGCCTGGGGTGCCCCCTACGTGCCCTACATTTTACCATACTTGGTCTTTAGAACTGTCGAGGGAAGTTTATTTGTGAAAACGGAGACTTCATACGTAGAACAACGAAGAAGACAGTTGAGAACTTTTCAAACATCTGACATGGTCTTTGGCATGCCGGATATCCGAGGGAGGAGATACGGATCGCTCTTCCGTCTATTTTTGCAAGAGTACAGCCCTTTGTGCGGCACCCTCTGTGTAAGGGAACGGTGACGGGCATGGGCACACTTGCTTGCTTGCATTATTGTTCCGAAGGACGTCGATGCCGTGCACGAGTCAAATATATTTCGGAGCTCCAGCTCGTTCTGGCCAGGGGAATCGATTCCCATATCCCATTCGCATATTTCGTTCCCACGCGGGATCTTACCCGGATGATAACCCACAGGGTTAACCGTTCAAACCCCGGGCTATTTTAATAATACGAAAAACCGCTAATTCACTCCAATATTTTTCGAGCCTCCCGGCGAAATGATTTCTTTTCCCTTAATTAATCGCGTTCGCCTCAGACGTGGGATTGCCGGAGTTGAAATAGGCCTGCTGGGCGTGCCTAGCTTCGTACATTCCTTAAGACTGATGGGTGAAAAGTGGGCGCCACACCCTGTCGTGACGGAAATTATCAATCGTCCTGAACAAATGAACGAAACGATGAAAGAATAGGGAACTCGGCCCGGGAACAGAAGAATATAAGATTTCTGGTTTGCTTTCATTGCTTCGATGAGTTTTTAATTAAATACCGGATATATCTTATTAGTTCCAGTGTACTGCATGATTTCTTCAGCAGTAAATTAAATTTCGCACTTTTAATTAAATAATGGATTCACTATTTAAGCTTTCGTTGGACTACGAAGTGAAAATAATCAGACGATAGTGTTCTTTTTCTAGAAAGAATAATTAAATAAGAAAATTACAGGAGTTCTTTACAGAAAGCCATAAGCCATCATAGTATAAAAACAAGAATTGGAAAATATTACACAAAGAAGAAATCGTCATTGTAAAAATGAAAAGTTTGTTTTTCGGAAAGGACAGTTCCATTTAGAAAAAAAAAAATCAATAATTGTAGGCAGCGAAGTTGCCTCAGTTTTTGTTAAGAGTGGTTCAGAAAACTCCACCTCAAGGTTTAGGGTACCAGTCAGACAGAATTAACAAACAAGAAAGCACCTCTTCATTTTATATTCATAAAGCTACAGCTATAAAAGTTCACTTGATCTGTGCTTCATCCTTATAGGAATATTCAAGGTGGACATTTGCAATAGGCTGTTTTCATATTTCTAAATTTAATGCGTTTGAGTAGGTGGTAGTATGCAATTAAAGGGTTCCACGTATTCTATAGGTCAATTTTTTTTTTATATTATTTAATAAATTTAAAAGTTTAAATTAAAATTAGTTTTTAAATGAGGACATAATAAGTATACATCTAAATTTTATATTTTAAGGTTAAAATTCAATTTCTTAAATAAATTTGATGTCCCCAAAACGATGGTAATTGCTAGCAAAGACCATATTCAATTTTACTCAACCACACTTTCTATTAAAAAAATAGTTAAAACTATATCCAAAGCAAAATTTCTTAATGAGCATTTGTGGCAATTTAATTTATAAAATCAATTCATTTATAATAATTTAGTTTGCAGCTAGTGGTTGTTTAAAAAAGTAAAGCTTATTATTAATATAAATTTAGCATTGGTTTCAATAGGGTTGTATTAAGTAAAACATTTTGTACTCATCATTTATTAACTTTAATTAAAAAAATAATAAATTGAGATTAAATCAATCGAATTTTGATTTTAATTTAAGAAAATTGAATTTGTGTACTAAAAATAGGATTTTAACCCTAAAATATTTATCTTGAATTAAAACGTCTATAGAATTGCCTATAACCAAGGTTTATGTTAATTTATTCAAAGATTTCCCCTAAGACCTCAATTTTTTTCTAAACAATTTTGACGCTAGCAGACATTTTATTCATTTTAAATATTTTTCCTACATTCTAAGTCTACCTACTACCAACTAACTAATAAGAAATAATTTGAAAAACTGCAAATGTAATTACATGCACTACACTGGATACTTTTGTGCATTGCTCTAGTTGTAATTTATTGATATTTTTCTGAATGTATAATAAACTAAAAGCTATATTTATGAATATTAATTTTTCATCTAAGAAGAACTAGTACTTTTCAATCGTGAAAAATAGAAAGACACTAATGTTTCTTATTTATGCAAAACATTGACTCGACAATCACTTTCGTTATAATTCTCTGTAGAATATACGAGTATGTGAAAATAAGAAGTGTGTACGTGGTTTAAAAATTTATTAATTAAAGTAATAAATTTGAAAATTGCTAAAGGCGTATTGCTTGCAAAATTTTTATTTAATTTTAAATATTTGAGCAAAGCATTCGAATTACTTGATGTTGGATTGATAAAGTCTTATCAAAAGTTCACAATAGTTTGCATGTAGGACACGAAGAAATAGCCAGACAATCATAAAAAAGATGCTTGTGAAGTTCTATTGACTCGCAATACAAAAATACAAGTAATAGGAATACATGAGAATAGATTTTTTATTTTTTATAAAGATTTCTAATTCGAGTTTGGTACTTTTATGAATAATTAGAAAAAATTTGGAAAAAGCAGCTTGGACCGGAAAATTTATATCCATGGACAAAGAGAAGGATTTCCAATTTCAAGCAAAAGAATCTTGCCATAATTTGTAAAGGCAAAGCAAGCGGAAGAGCCTACCTCTCATCCTTTTTCATGAAAGCAATGATTGGAAATGATTTGTTGAGCTTCATATTATTAAATAGCTCATTATCGATCTTTGTATTCGTGGTCTGTGCTATTCATTGGAAATATTTTTGCCGTTTCACTGGTTTCATTAAGACGTTTTGGAAATTACAAATCGCTATTTAACTATTGAAGCCTTTTATCGAATCGGAAAACCCAACGATTCCTAGAGCGCCACTTGCGGCTAATTACTTGTCTACAAACTAGGCTAGTTGCTAACGCCATTAGCTTATAAAATATAGGCTTTCGGCTGTATGGCAATTTCGCACTAGGACCACCTAATGGTAAAATGATGATAAATTTCATATAACCCTCGAGGCGATGTTTATCACCTACCCGTAATGGAGTTAAAATGAAGGCAATCAGAGATATTTTTTGGCAACTTGAATTATTCGGAGCAACATTATCGGCGCCCGGCAACAAGCCCTTTATAAGCTATCAGGGTTTACCAGCCGGCAGGGTTTCAGGGCTATCACAGTTTCACGGTTTCGAGCCAACCGACGACGAGTCGACACATTAAAAGTGACGATGAAAAATGAAATTAAATTTTTTTTGCATCGAATTTATCCGCTGCTGGAAGACACCCGTGAAATTTTGAGACCCGGTTTACATTCAATTTATTCAAGTCTGTGGGGTTGTATACTCGAGGACCTAGAAGAGAATGGATGCTATAAATGATCCTCTCGACTCTTACAAATAAGCACTTGAAGGCTAAAATTTCCCACCGAGGGGCGGTCCTCAGCGCCCAGTATGATTTAGGTCTAATAAAGATGGATTATTATTTTCTACTTCGCCTTTTACACTTAATAGGAATTCATAGTCCAGGTTGAAAAGGCAAAGTTTTATCAGTCATCGTTCTTAGTCTCGGGGACAGCAAAAGTTCTGCGTGAATATGGCTTCTTTGTTACTAAGGCAGCTTTTACACCTTTTCCATCTTAATTTTAATAAATTTAATTTCCAAGCGGCGGAGTCGTATCCATGGCATTGGCGAGTAATAAAGAGAACGCTTCCAGTTAAATTAATTATTAAAAAAATGATGCCATAAAACATATTTATCCGAATACTTTCAAAATTCTTCTTTATTGTTAACGTCTCCTTAAGTTTATTGCTTGTATGATCTACTAAAAGTGTATGTAGCACAACAATACTTTTTAAACTTATTTCCATATATGTGCTCATTATGTTCTAGCTTTTATTCTCTGTTATATGATTTCTTAAAATTTTAAAATGTTCTAAGAGACTAGTAGTTTCAGTATTTTATAGACTACATATGCAAAAGTAATTGTACGAGTTGCCATGATTTAAGTATATCTAATATCTTGTTTCAGTTAACATTTACTTTTTATTATTTATTTATTCGTATAGAAATGACTCCATTGAATTTGTTTTTCTATACACTAGTTTGAATTTAAAACGATTTTCATGCAGTATGCATATCAAAAAGAATATTTTATTATTTTAGTTTATGATGGATGAAACAAACAAACGTTTGTATGTAAAAGAAATTCTACTTTGATTAAAATTTCTTGTAGACAACAAACGAGATTTTCTTAAAAGGACCTTCATTAACTATCCTTTCAAAATGAACGACTTGCTTTTTAAATGTTGCTTATTTAAATAAGAGCGCTCGTTGAGAAGAGGTATGCATTTATACGGCATGTTACAACCGTCAACAATTAAGACTACAAAATTTTAGAACGTGAAAGTGAATCTTCTGTGATAATAGAGTATACTGTCGCCATCATAATTGGTTTAATATTATTTGTTATTTTAAAAAATTAATTTAAAACTTATAACAAGCAATATTGGAAACTTTTTCGCTAAAAACGCTTGATTTTATATCGGCCCAGTCGAACGGATTTCTTTTTTTAACGAATAAAAAATATAAAATTAAAGATTAAAATTATGACACGCACTTTTTATTTCACTTCACAAGTTGTATTAGTTGGGGTCATATCACTAGTCACTATTTATCAATATCTATAAACAGATGGCAAACAAAAACATTCACAAATAGATTAACTCTTAAAAGGCAGTAATATTTTACCTTCTACACACAGTTTTATACTATGTAAAGATTACTATTTATTATTAAATAATAAAAAATAGTTGTAACAAAGCTACCGCTTTTTTCTTCAATAAATAATAACAAAAATAACTAATTAAGTTCTGAAAAGTAAAGAGAAAAAAAAATTGCCGGTAGAGTTAGCATTAAATAATACTAGAACTTAAATTATATTACAAATGAACCATTAAAATTAAACATGCATAGGCCTTAGTAGGATGATCGTTCGAAAACTTCGGTATTTTAATAAAGGTGAAGTGTACATTCAAAAGTTCAAAATTTATGTGACAAAAGCACAAAAAAAAGGAAAATAAAGGACTGTATATAGCCGTAGACTATTTAATTTGATGCTTTTGTATATTAAGGATAGAACTTGTAAAAGACCTGGGAATAATAATTGTAATAATGATGGTAATAAGGCGAGCGATAGTAATAGTAATAGCAATAATGATAAATATTCGCTTGATTCAGGATTTCTTCGATTTTAAGTGGCGCAATTAGATCGGAATGTTCGTTTGTTTAAACGAAGTTATTACTTTGGACAATTTAATAAAAGGCCGCTAATTATGCTCCTTGTTTGAAGAAATCTGTCCGGTGTAGCTCTTAACGATAGGGTGCCAAACCCCAAAATAAACAAATTAATTCAGGTAGTAATTACAGCCGCAAATGTCTAAATTCAAATTGGAGCCCCGGTGTGCCACGTTTGTGGTTCAGACGATTTCCGCAGACCCAATCGATACCGGCGGAGCTATGCGTGAGCTCATTACATTCAAGGGAATCCGGAGGGCAGGCAGTATTACACTATTGCACTGTTGCACCATTGCACTATTATGCATGCACAAAATCGAGGTGCATTCTGTACATTCTGGGGGAGAAAGGGTTGGCCCAGCCTGGAGCTCTCGAACGGCCTGGAATTGCATAGTGTATGCATGCATGCATTGTTCCGGCTTGACCTAGCTAGGTGACATAAACGACACTAGAGCCAAAGCAGAGAGCAGTTCCAGATAAAATATCAAAAGACGAATCAGAATCATGCACCTGACTGCCATACCGGGAGCTATTTCGAGGCCCGGGTCTCACGTACCTTCGGGTTCGATGTAATGCGATTCCACCCCGTTCCGAAGACAAAGTGCTGCTGAAAGTGCTGAATAATTCAATATGAAAATTAGAGCCGCACATCGATCCAGGTACACCCTGTGTCTTTTAATTGATGGGGGCTGACTCTGATGTATGAGACAATTGCGATCTATAAAAAGCAATAGTTATGTTGTGCTCGACGGCCATATTTCAGTCCCGTAATTGGACTTTGTCTTGTCCAATGTGCTCACTACGTCTTAATAATAATAGCGAAAATTTCTAAGACAACCTATTTTACAAGTCATGCTAGGTATAGTCGTGACCCATTAGTGGATTCGTGACCGGTTCTGATGGGTGCGCAATTATTCCCTAAATGCGCATCAATTTCCTTTTTGCACGGTCTCACTCTGCTTGCCATTTTCCCGTGTAATGGAAAATAAATATTCAAATTTCCGTAAAATTAGTTATAACTTACTATTCCTATTTCATTTCACGGTTTATAAAAATATACTTTGATGAAATTTGATAAATTTTGTTTTTACTTTCTAATGCAGATGTTTTGGTATGATTAAAAAATTCGATCTGAACATTCCCTCTCTGTTCGGTCGACATCACATCGAGTTATCTGCGGTTTGTTTGAATGATTACGATTTATGTCAAGAAGCCGAGGGCGCTCCAAGCCGCTAAGGATAATACTTAAGAACTTCAGCCAGATGTGTTATGTATTGTTGTGGAAAAGGTCATTGAAAGAGCTCGCACTAAGAACCCCTAAAGTACAATAGAACCTTTTTATGACTTTAAAGTTAAATATTCATCTCATTTTCTAAGAGGAAATTAAGAACAAAAGCTCAAGTTTAATATTTTTCAAATTGCTAAGCTGTTTTTTAATTTGATTTAGGTGCAATTAAAAATGTAGTACAGTAAAGAATAAAATAAATAGAAACTAATTAAAAATTTAGAGATAAAATATATTATTATAATGAACACTTATATTTTTCAATTAATTACTTTGGTTAGAAAATGCATAACTTGTTTTCCATTTTTCGTGGTTTTAGATACAATTATAAACTATATTTTCTTACATGCAATGTATTTTTGTAAAACAGTCTTATATATAAATTCGTCTTTTGGTAGTAAAGAAATCTGGAGGACCAAACAAAGTTTTTGAATAAACATATTCAACAATATTCAGGCTTGCTGAGTAATTTCACTAAAACAGAAATTTCTGATCTTTTGAAGAATAATACAAAAGCTATTTGGAAAAAAGTCGTCTTATTAAATACTATTTTGGACTCAAAAATAAAACTTTAGTATATGATGAATGAGGTTCCTCAAGAACTTTTCAAGGAATCTTTTGTTTTTGTACTACTTTTTATATTAAGTACAATTAACACATTAACGCCTCAACAATTCAAAAATCGAATATCAAGTTGAGTGTACTTTTAGTTTTACTATTACGAACTAAAAATGTGTTTTAGCAAAATTTAAAAAAAAAGTGAAAGAGAAAAAAACAAGACACAAAGTAATTTTTGATTAATAAACATTTTTGTTATTGCTAAATTTAAATTCGAATTTCCCACGTTGTTTACCTTTAGGCAGCAAATGGGCTAAGCAAGTACTCACAAGATATTTCAAATGTGATACTTTTAGTTTAGACTATACTAAAGAAGCCTGGAAAATATATTACTAATTAGTAAAGATCGTATCATAATCAGAATAAGAGTGTCGAAATTTATCCCAATTACGCGAATATAAAAACGGATTCTCCAGCATTTTCAACTGCAAATCTAATGAAAATAAATCAAACACACTTTTGAGATAAATGCAATTTGGGATGGTGTAGACGTACAAAAGCAAACAAAAGTATTTTCAAACTTTAGTATAATTTTTTAAAGGTTTGTTTTTATGTTTCATTTATTTTAATGTATGAATTTTGAAAAAGTAATCGAAATATGAACAGCTCACTCACTGCCTGTGGAGAATTACATTTTTTAATTTAGAAAAAGGTTCTTCTGAATTGATGAATAAATTTTTGATGTATTTTTTTCATCATTTGCTCCAATTATGCAAATCCGTTGGACACTTGCTGATTTAAAGCCTATAACTTTAGTAAATTTTAAAATTTAGATTTTTTTCTATGCGTATTCTCTTATTACTCCCTAAAGAAGCGAACTATAAACGAAATCGATATTTTCAATGTTCTAGATTGGAACCTACCATTAACACCGTATAGTGGTCATAAAAGCTATGATTACTACTCGTATATTTTATAGAAATTTTATTTTCTTCTTTTCAAAAGCAAATGTACAGTTCTTAATGATACAGGAATAGCATATAAAATGAAACTATACTAAATTTTTTACATTCCCACCAAAAAGGTGTTTCGACTCGATGGAAGAGAAATCCCTGAACATAGCACAGCAACGAAATGTGAATTAGACCGGCTCTGCAATTGGAAATGGAGCTGCGGCAGCATCCCGGCTTTTATCTGGTTTTACAACCATGCAAAAGAGGCGAAGTTTAATTAAAGCCCGCAGAGGAGACGCTCCCGCCCGGCTTAATGGCTATTTTCACGGAATTTAAAGCCCATGCTGGATGCAGAATGCATTCCGGCAATGTGGTTATTAGCAGCGATTATCTTAAAGCGTTAGGACTAATAACGATTGCTGTCGGGATTTATTCCTGGTGTCTTTCAATCTCACACATGATGGCAATTGTGTTCTAGCACGCGCTCGTCTTCTGTTACATAATCGCTCTATGCTTGTTTGATAAAATTATTTAATTTCTAATTTGTTTTAGATTCAAAAATCATGTTTCCAGCAACTTACTTATAAATTTAATTTGCTATAAATTTGTAATATTACTTTACTATCACTGCTTTCACAGAACATTGAAAGGTCTGGCACTAATATCTTAAATGGAATATGAGCTTTCAAATTTTTTAAAAATTGTGTTTAATTTGTTATTTTCGTAGAGATAATTTTTGTTGTAAAACGTATTTGTTGTTTTGTAGCTGTTCCTTTGAAAGTATGTAAGTATGTATTATGTATGTATAACTCTGTAACATTCGAAATTTTGACTTTCTAATTGTCCTGAAATAGATCAAAAGCTATTTTTCAAGAATATCTCAGAAACTTCGTAACATAAAGTTTTAAAGAAGTTATTTTAGGATGTCTAGGGGTTTGGGGCTTTTCAGAAATTTATGGGAAACATTTTTCGGTTTTAACTACTGGAACATTTATGTATTCGTCTAGTCTGTCGCTTATAATGAAAACCGCGTAAAATGAGAGCCTACTGTATTTACTAAATTTTACTAAGCAAGATATTAAAAAAACAAACTTACATGGCTTTAAGTGATAAAATGTAACTTAAAATTAACAAGAAAAATAATTTAATTTTAAGGAAAGGTACATTACGTAGAAGGGTAAGCACCTTAGCATTCTTGAGCTGAATTCTTACCACATTAACACAATGGAGATCTTATTTTTACTTAGAAAACAGCGAATGGTTCCTTTACATGTTTTGCATTTCGCATCCTGCTTACATCTTACATGCAAAATTTAATTGAATTTTAAAACTTTCTTAACAATTCCATTTATATTAACATTTATTTGACTTGATAGCGCATTAAGTCGACCTCTTATAGTGGAATCCAAGCAGTCTACCCTTTCTCCAGCTGGAGCAAATTAAGTAAATATGAATTTTATGGGAACAGAAAATGTAAAATAAACAACCTCTATTTGCCAGAACTTAATTAGTTTCATGACTGCCTTCTTCTGCACTGTTACCGGCAAAGTATCCTTAATAAAGGATTCCCCGACCTCTGTGCATACTGCGAAGAAAGGCAACTTCAGAAGAAATTTTCCACCTATAGCTCCTGAGGTGGTGAGTCTAATTAAAAAATGCGGAAATCGTTCAGATTTACATTCGCCTACAGAATGGACGTCTGGTGCAACCAAATTAATTATCCATCCTTTCCCTCATTGTATTTATTTTTATATAATTAATTAGAACCACTGGAAGCTGGTTCGAATACCCTCTCCGTTAATAAAGTTTATTTTTAGCCCGAATTGATGTCGCTTATTTATTTCACAGGCAACAAAGCGTTCCGTGTCAACATCATCACCGGGTTTAATGGATACATTATGTGTGAAATAAAAGTAGAGTGCAAACACAGTTGCTGCACTTTATCCATAAAGGAAGATGTCCTTAGTGTTTACAACTTTACGCTCTTGGACGACATTGTTAGGAGCTACTATGAGTCCAAAGTAGCCATTGCTATGGGGCATTAGTGTGCTCTTTTGTTGGAATGCTCTTTTTCCTGCTTAAAGTACCTACCTAAAACATTTTATCTTAAGCAATGAATGCAAGAAACGATAAGAGCATTCTAGAATAGTAAGATCTTATAGTTTCTCGGTTTCATTTCTTTAAAAAGAACTGTCTGCCCCTCTTTCTATGAATTTAAATCACTCTTAATTCGAAAGCACTATGAGAAATGTGAATTTTAATGCTGTCTTGCGTTAGCATGTGAATATATGAATAGCAGGAGAATGGTGTAGCAGTGGTGATTGAAAGACAAGCCCAAAGAAGAGTTCATCAGTGTGTTAAAATGGAGCATTATACCTTACCTTTGGGTTTTCAAGCTTTTGCAAATCGTTTAATGCATGCCTTAACATACATACCGGCTTTTTCGGAGTTCCACAGGAAAAGGGGATGGGATTCTGGTATCCATTTGTCTGTAGCTCAGAATGTCTTGCATATAGTCTAAGTTCGATAAACCTACATTTCGGTATATCGTCTAGACGCATTACAAGAGAAACGGTAAAAACAACTAAGTGGATAAAATTAAAATGGAACATTCATAAATTCTAAGAAATGGTTTGGTTCTGTCTAGACCCGAAATCCATCACTATTTATGTTGTGATTTTCTATTTAACTATTCAGTTCCTTGAGACAGTGTAGGTGGTGCGAGTTTTTATTTTAACTTAACTATTACTACTTTTTAGGATCTAATTTAAACCTAGCATTATATGAAACTACTATTTAATTGGTTATATTTCAATTATATTGCTTTGATTCGTTACTTAAATATAGAGATATCGCACATTTAACTGTCCGTGCATTAAATTTTATACGAATAATGAAAAATATTAAATAAATCAAAAATAAGTTTCACAACATTTTATTCAAAAATGATATAAAAAGTGGAAAATAAGTGTAATATTGCCCTTTATGAATTAAATTATGATACATCCATGAACAAAGAAATAAATGTAATGAAAATACACAACCAATTTTCTGCCTTTATTTAATGGACGCAGGAAAATATGGAGTAAAAACAAAAAATTGCAAATGAATGAATACAATCCATGGAAATGCTATTTTTAGAGGAAATCCTACTTTCGATAAATTAAACCTTTCATATTATTTTTATACTAGAAGAATCGCGGTTGATTTCTTTTTACTGCATTGATTCGTGTTTAATGCTGAGACAATACATCCCAATAGTATTCTTGGATAGGATTTTATGTTTCGTTCGTTTCATTCGCACACGAATGTTGTATTCTGCAGTATATCTTCGATTTTTACCATCCAATATGCGTCCTCAAGGGAAAATGAAGCTATAGACTCCAGTATGAATGCCAAGAGCATCAAAAAGCCTTAGGGCTTCGAGTTGTAAGTCCAAACAAGTATGATTTTTTAAATACAGTATGTACTTGTTTCTAAAATTTTTATGGAACGTCCCAGTGGGTGCGAAAGGATCGCTTTTTAGAAAAGTATTATCGATTTCTAAAAAAATAAATACTACTTTACTTTTTGGTAAGTAGATTTCTAAAGTTGAAAACAAAGCTAAAATTCTCTAATAGTATTCAGTTAAAAGCAATTTGAATGTTTTCAATTAAAGTAAAAGCCCTTAAAGTTCATAATAAAAAACCACAACCGTATAAAAAGTCGTAGATGGCGACGGCTTAGTTTACTAAGATTCCAGATGTCCACAAAGAACAATTAAGGAAATTTCTCCCGTAATTCGTAATAACAAGTTGGATTAGTTGCTTAGGGTTGAACCCTTTTCCTCGCAGTAACACAGATATATCCGAGACACGGAGCCTTCATATATATTGACTAACACCTGTTGCCTAATTAGATAGAGCCTCGAGGAACCAACAAGCCATAAGAAGTAATTCAACCTGTGCATATCAAACCTATACTAACAGGCTTAAGAGGCCTAGTGTTGACTTTGTTTGTTAAGTAATTATGCCTACTACTGGAAGTTGTTTATAGAAAGAAATTGAAAATGGAATAAAAGAATAATGTTAGGTGGAAAAGTGGTATACGACCGAAAGTGTTTCAAGTGTATTCTAGAAATGGGATGGAGGTTGTAAGTATATTAAAAGCCACCACCTCTCTAAGGGTTACAAAAAAAGCCAGGACTCCGTAGGTGCCGACGAACGAGGTGGAAGCCCTTTAATATAAAAATGCTTTTGTTAACAATTTTAAAACCTTCTTCAGAACAAGTTCAGACACCTTCTACTACACTTAACGTATGAAAGGTTTTGTCAGATAGGGGGCGGAGGGGATTAATTTCAAGTATATCCTCCTCTCCCATGCCACCTAGCACACTTTCGCACGCAAATCTTGCGACTGTTATACGTGAGAATGTTAAATTGTTCATCGTTAAGCTTTACAGTAAATCCTGCTGGAAATTATTATTTTCAGTTTTACACGTTCTGGATTCAAATAGGCTGGAAGAGTGAAGGCCCCTGCGACGGCAATAGATCCACATGCCTTTCTGAAGGATCCGGGAGCTTTCCTTCGCTCACTAGGAGAGCTCCCGCGAGAGGAGGACATATCATATTACATATAGTAGGGATTTCTCAGTGGGGCGGAATGAAAGCTCTGTGGTACTGTCTGTCTGCAGAATCCTTCCCACGGGATCTTTGGTGTCTCCTTGATGATACCCATTCGCCTTGAAAATCGGAACGCAGACATGTGCAGGTCCTTCGAGACCTAAATATATGCTTTTGCAACCAGAATTACAAATATTGGGCTTGTGGGAAGAAAATTGTTTATGCTACCCGAGGTATCCCTTAGTTAGTCCCTTTAGGGCTTCCATAACCCGTCAAACCTTATCAAGAGACTGGAGCCCCAGCGACAACAACTACTGTAGCAACTCCGCGATTTCTTTCCGAAGGGGGAGGAGGGATGATTTTCACTGCTCCTTTCTGGAGCAAAAACACTATTAGCCGAAAGCTTGGCTACGGCTGTTTTTGCAGTAACGCGCGTTTTTTTAACTTTCCGTCCGCAGACTTCATTAAGCAAAGCGCCTCCTGCTGTTGACTTTCACCTGGATCCTTCTTCTTACATTTTCATGCCTCCTCGACATTTTACTCTCTTCTTGAAAATTTCTTCACACCCACAACAGTGAGCTGCAGATCCACTTAGGGGTAAGAAAAAACAAAAAGACAACAACAAACACACTTCTTATGCTTAGCACACACTTTTCCGGCGACACTTTAATTAGGATTAAGGAAATTAATATAATACTAATTCGCTCAACTCAGCGGTTTTTTTATGCAGCGTGCGGTTCGCCTTTGCCAATCTTTCTTTTCAAAACTGAACTCCTTTTTATAGAACACAAGATCTGGCCAAGATTACACCAAGATACCGACACCAGAACATTTCAAAGAAACACCCACGACGCGAACGGAAGACTAGGAGCAACTGAGACTGAGCCGAGACTCTTGTAAGTTTTCTTCTGCAGCTTGCGGGATTGAGGTCTCGCGGACAACGGAACAGATGCGCCCCCATCCCCAACCTCCCCCGCGTAATCAGGAAATAAACACACGCGAACCCACACTGATACCGTTAGGCTACAAAATGTACAAATCCAGTGAAAATAAAATTAATAAAAGCTCTCCTCCTCTATGGAGTTCTCGCGTGCGCCTCGAAAGCGTGTGGACTTCTACAGTGGAGCCCCGTTCGTGCCGCGGAGCTCCCCCGCTTGGAAAAGTCCTTTCTCAATGAAAACCTAAAGCGTCCAAAGCGTTCCAACCAACACCTAAGCAGGTAACCGGGAATAGGGTTGCCAATTTTCACCTGAGTCAAGAAAAATCTAATTAATTCCACGTTTTCAATAAAGCAACGAAATTCTTCAAATAGAAAACAGAACGAGGTAGTGGTGTCCTACTGAGTCAAAGAACCAACTATATAAAATATAAAGTATATAAATATATAAATCTTTAAAACTCGAATTTTATTTTAGATATTTTCGGCAGATGACCAAATATTTACTAAATCAGTTTTGTGTCGTCATAAGATTCTCCCGTTGTCTATATTAAAGTTCGGACATTGAACTTCTTATGTCTAGGAGTAACGCCAGAAACCTGCATTTAATTTAAAGAAAAATAACAAAATTCTTGACATAAATTAAACTACGACGAAGCCATTGGTGTGTATATATTTACAAAGGGAAAGTTATATCGATTCTTCAGAAAAATTAAGAACAGATCCAGTTCTTGAACTTTAAAATTTTGTATATAACTCTTTAAATCAACAAAATCACAGTCTGTTAAGTTAAGAATATAAAATTACGCGTATCTTCTAAACAGCGCCATTTAGGAGAGAGAGTTTTTAGAAAACTTTGATCGAATTTTGGAACTATCAAATTCGTCATTTTTCTGGTTGAAAGTCATATTATTATTATAAACGACTAACTAGGTATCTTGGATTTTTTTTAAAAATATTCAAAAAACTCGATTAACACGTTTAAACACTCGTTTTTCTTAATAATCATTACACAAATATTTCGCTTATTAAATTTTAGCCCAAAATATGATCTAATTGTCTAATTGATCATTACAAAAAAAAATATTTCACAAGGAAGCAAAAAGGGACTTGAATATAAAATTCTGGACTTTTCATAGAAGAGACGTGGAAACCCCAGTAAGGATCACACTGTGAGACTTCGGGATTCACGGCCAGCACCACTGGCGACTGCTCAATTCTTGTCTCGTCTTTGAGTTGTGCGAGGGAAACCCAAGGAAATCTCCCTACATCTCGTTTTGTCTTATTCCCATGCTCATCTCCATGAGCATCAAGTACTCCTACCATGGTACGCCAAACTGACGACTTTTTTAGCCCATGAACAAAATCACGACATTCCCGAATCCCCAATAATCCGCGGAGCAGTTTTTCAACTATAAACAGGCATAAGGCTTTATCCCGGTATTGCTCAAGGGGAGTGGGCACACCATTCCAGGCATAGATTCCCGACGATAAGTACCCAGAAAGCACATGGCTAAGCTTTGGAAACTTCGGTTACTCCCAGGTTGCCTCACATATTGGGACTCCACGAAAGGAGCTCCATGTAATTTTATAATACTATATAGAGAGGGTTTTTAATGGCTTGGAGTGAAAAGGGTTCGGGCTGTAATGGGCTCCTCCAGCTGGACCTGTTATGGCCCTCTAGCCGAATTCAAAGGATTTTAAGATACAGGACACAGGTAATATGCGTATCCTCATAGACATTCGTTTTTCTTATGGCGCCATTATTTTGTTACTGCAATCAATTCAATCTAAAATCATCTTCCCCTGAAATCGATTAGTCCTCGGAAGGTAGGCCCTTGTAAAATTTTATGGGACATTTTTGATCTGGTGTATTATTTTTTTCTCATGATTAATCAATTTAAACAGTTCGTCTAGGAAATTCGGGGCTCAATTAATTTTTAAGATCTGTAGAGGTGATGAAGAGAAATTGTATATAACCTCTTACCCTTAAGCCCGCGAGAAATTTTCGAACTTTGAAATATGAGTTATCTTTTTACATTTTGCTAAATGACGTCATTTTGGAAAAGCCATAAAATTAGAGAGTTAATGTGACATTTTTGTATAAATGTCTTCAAGAATTTGAAAGTCTGAAATGCTTTTTGCTCCGAGACGATAAAAGCTCTTGAGAGGTGCAATCACGAATAGAAGGATTCTTCTGCACAGAAAGTTATCTTACGTCTAAAAATTGGGGAAATTCGATTAAGTAACCGTCCCATGCATTTATATTACATTCATTAAGTTTTTATTTATTGTTACGAACGTTGGTCAGCGTTTGGATATTTATATATATAGATCCAAACTACTTCTACAAGATTGTAGCAAAAAAATGTGTGGTTCCCTTATAAGACTACCCTAATTTGGTATATAAGTTAACAACACATAGCGAATAGAAATAAAGTAAAAAATAAAATACAATATTATAAAGGTAAAATGCTATACAAAAATTCTTGTTTTCCCGAATTGGAAAGACAAATTTTTTGTGTTTTTAGTTCTTATCAAACGCCGTATTTTTCAGACTAAACTTTCAAATTTACTTGCCCACAGATTTCGACAAAAAGGGGCATACGCAAACACTTTTATACTTAGATTAAATTTTACACTTTCTTGCATTTTAACTGTTGTGCAACGTTAACAAAAAATTTCGTCTTTTAAAAAATAAAAACTCGAGCTGAGTAGAATAAGATACTGGCACCGAAAAACATGTTCATGGATATAAAATTAATTAATTTATAGATATGAACATAAAGAATTTGTAGAATGTTTTGTTAAAATTAAATGAACAATTTTGTATAATCGTTAAAGTTTAATTAGTAAAAATCTTTATTTTATTTATATAAAACTTTGAGTATTTAAGACCGTTTTCTTATAAAGGACTCTAAGAATAATATAAATAATACTAAATAATAATACTAATAACAATCTGCCCGTTTTACGGTATTAATTTATACACTTTTACTAGATTGTAAAAATATAGAGATGAGACCTCGTATGATTAATTTCTTTATTTCCATCAAATTGCCAAGTGGTTTTCTTTGGTAATTGCTGGAATTCGTTAATATTCCAGTTTTAAATGCTAATTTTATAAGAACCTTATTATTGTGCAGGTGGAATTTCTATGTGGTTCGAGAGGGTAACTGAAAACGGCCGAGATGCCGTGAAATATTCCCTTTATAAATTTCAGAGACATAACTCGGCGTTGCCTTGCTATAATCGGGTTACCTTACTAAATTCGTTGAAATATGTTTACTGCTGAAATTTGTACATGACTTGAAACCCAATCCGCTTCATTGCCAGGACTTCTCCAAGTTTACAACTACCTTCAGTAACTTGGACATTGAAAACATTTCCGCTTAGCATACAAAATTTCAGGACAGCATCTCTAAATTTAATTTCATTCATCTTAAACATAAATAACTCCATTTTAGTCTGCCTCGCGGTCTGTGCCTGACCTAGAAAATAAGCTCACCTGAACGAGGGAGTTGGGCCCGCAGCCTTCGCCTTAACCGCTGCCAATCCAAGAGATATCGATTTTTATATGGGATATATTTTCTTGGGTTTGTGACGATTTTCCAGTGGCACAATCGCCGTTTGTGGGTTTCAGGGGATTTCGGAAATTTTATCGAGAAGTTGAGGGTTGAACCAGGTGAGTGTTCCTGTTTCAGTCTCAGGCATGTGGCGAGGACGGATTCAACAGATGGCTTTTGCGACAGAAATGTGTTAGTTCCAAAAATTCTGGAAGGTATTGTTTTGGAAGGACATGCGCTGTCTAGAAAAGTGGACAAATATGGAGATCTGATTTGAACTGTAAGGCTAGAGCTACCTGAGAAAGTCATGTACTGTTCAATAGATGGCATCAATAGGAAATTGAGCATTAACTTGATGTTTTCAAACTTCTATTTTTCAAAATCGGTATTGTTTATATTTATCTATCTTTCTTAACTTTCTGTTTATACTAAATGAGAAAAAACTTGTTACAAATACTCTATTTTGACATTGCAGAATTATTTATACCCTTATTGTCTATATTACGAAAATATGTAGTTTCATATAATGAAATATATTTTTTTGTAAAAATGGGTATAAATGATCAAAATCCGTGCGGATTATAAAGAATGTGGAAATATTTATAAATATTACCAAAATCAATATTTTACATATCAAATATCAATATTACAATATTTTTGAGAATTTTGAATACCTACAATTTTTCCGTTTACATATGAAACTTTAAATGTAATTTTATTTAATCGGCAGACGAGTATTAAAACTAGCATTTTATATAAATCAGATTCATCATATCACGATTTTATCGAAATTCTGTTGTTCTATGCGATGAACACAATATTTCTCGCTTTAATTGATAAATCAGCTTTAAAATTTAAGTAAATATTCAGAGAAATAGTAGCTAGAAGGTGTGAACATCTAAAAAACTGAAATTTTTATTTAAAAATAAATTGTAACAATGAGCGAGTAAAACCGTAAAAGCGGACTGTATTAGCAAAATAAAAATTTCATTTCATTTTAGTACCTTCTAATACCTTTTTGCTTTTATTATAATTATGTTTTTAATTTAACAACATTTTTAATTTCTGTTAGTGAAGCAGCAACTTTTTATTTTATTATCGCTTCCTGACTTTATGAAAAGAGCCTCAGTGTTTACAATTTATTTTATTATTTTAATAGGAAAGTAGAGGTTATAGTGTTATACGAGTATACTTTTAATTGTTCACTCATTTAAGTTTCAAGTACACCTAATTTTGTTATTACGCGGTTTTTATTTAACACGGTATAAAAAAATAAATTCAATTTCATTTTTACACGATTTCATTCAATTTAGCACGGTTAATAAAAACCTTTTAATTTAATTTGTGGAAAATTTAAGGAAAAATTAATTAGCCGTAATTTTCTAGACTGTACGTACATACAATGCCCTTACCAACAAACATTAGAGCGTCAATCCAAAAGGTTTGTCCTTAGCATTTTGCGCAATGTTTAGTCAAGAAATGCATCACTTTAGGTTTTTGCATGAATGCACATACAAATCAGATTTGGATTTTATAAAGACTCTCAATCAAGTTTTTTGTATGAATTCTTTTATTTTATCAATTTTTTACAGGTTTTAAAGATATGGAACCAATCCATCTACCATGTAGAAGCAAAATTGGGTATAAAGGCATTTCTAGATTTAAAATAAAAGACTGTATATGGGATAGAAGTATAAGCAATAATGTCTCCTGAAAGAGGTGTTACAAAGAGTTAAACTAAAATCTTAAAATAAGCATTGAAATTCACTCAAAAATTGTAATTTAAGAAAGTGCGATAAAAAATCAATTGAAATGAAAATGTTTCCAAATTTGTTTGGAAGTTTAAATGCGTACAAATCAAAGCAGCAAGGTGGAATGACTTGCCGTAGAGAACTATAGTAGATGCTGTACAGTGTTAACAGAAGTTTGGTGCCACGGACGGAAATAAATCAAGCGTTTCTCGCTACCGAGCAACCCGAGAGTCGAAAAACATGTGCTGCAGTATGACGTCATTGGAGGCTAAATTATAAATTTCTTTGAGTGTGCCGCAAATTAAGGACGACATTGCCACACTGGAACCGGAACTTCCTGGCTCTGAGTTTTTGGCTTGGTCAGCACCTGGCAATGCTCGGCATGCACTGTCTGGACCAGATGGATCGCTGGTATGCTAAGACGACGCGTTTTGTTGGCGCGGCTCCAACAAAAATAAAAATAAATGATTCGGAAACCTTGTAAATCTGCGCTCCGATTTGTGGACTGTGGCACGAAATCTCACGAATCTACGGCTAATTGTTCGCTTACCTGTTTGATCAGCGGCAGCAGCGTTTGTTCGATGGACTTCACTTTGATGTCGTATCCTTGCAGCAGGTCGTGCTCAGCCATCGTTGCGTCTTCGTCAAGGAACCACCGCACCCGCTAATCGCACGTCTTGAACACTATCATCAAAAGAAACTCAATCACAACACGTCTCGGCTCGCTGCCCGCGACGTTACATAGGAAGTGGCAGACCAACTCACGGCCGCGGATTTCTTCGCGAGAACACGGCGCGCACTAATAAGCTTAAATGATTGCTAATATTCGCGACCGCGGACCAGTAACGTCGCGGCGGGGGTCGTCGTTTCCAAATCGGATTTCATCCGCACCCTGGTGCCGCCCGGCACACGACGGTTCCGACGGTTACCAACAGCAAGTCGGACCACTTCAAACGTGATGGACACCGCGAGGGTACTATAACAGAAGCGGTCGGCGGAGTGCTGGTGTTCATATTTCCTACGACAACCACCTCCGGCTCCTCTGGGGCGCACTTATAATGGACAGTGCGTTTTCTTTAAGAAACTATGTCGCACATCACTGCCGCTGGTCTCCACGTGATGGGAACGTTAAAAATATTTTCTACCTTTACTGCGGATCCGTGCGCGCCAAGCTTCCGTCGCGCCACTGAAGTCTCGACGTCTTACTGGCAATCGGCCGGACGGGAAGGTGGTGCTCCTGCCGTCGTTGACCAGAACTTCGCGGATGGCGAACAGCCTGTGGTGATTTTCATATTTTTCTTTTTAATTCATAAATTCTTGGAGGACTTTTTTCTGGCAAATTTTCGCAACGGAGCTTTCCTTCGGTACGTTCTCGACGATGCGGGGGGACAACTCGAAGGCTCTACGTGCATCTTCGCAAAAAGGCGAAACTAATTTTGGCGGTGACACGTGAAATTCCACCGAAAACGTCGTCGAGCTTTATCGCGATTTTCGCAAAAAATGAGCTTTTCATTGAAATGTTGGTCACGTGGGGTGGGCCATGTCCGCGGCGGGGGTGGACTAGGGTTTTTGGAGTTGAAAGCGGCCATTGTAGGCAAGGAGGTAACAACCACTAGGGGGAAAAGGTCAGAGATTTAGAATTAGGGGGTAGTGGTAAAAAAGTTTGGCGCCAAATCTTGTGACCTGATTTAGTGCTATACCATGCGGTACATTGTAGCAGAATCATTCAAAGTAAACTCAAATGTTCTAAATCTGGAACAAAATTTTAGCACTTTGTTAAATTAGGTTTCGGTAGAAAAATTGTTTTAGTATACACCGAAAATTTAATCTTGTACTATTTAATGTGTTTAATACTCATCCACATTAGACTAAAAGTTTCCCACATTTCATTTTTACCTAAACTGACCGTTTTAAGTCTTTTGGCCTGATTCTATTTGCAGCGCAGTAAAATAGCAAGTTTTATTTTTATTAGGCGTGATATACATTAAATATTATACCCATAAATTTCTGCTGCATAGTTTTTAAAGAAGTGCGATATTTGCAGTTGTGTTATTTAAAAATTTTGTATCTTTTTTGAATAAACATGATTTTCTACATTATCAAGTGAGTAATTTCTTAAATGTCTGTCAACGTTAAGAAAACAGCAAGGTTATGGAAAACTTTAATAGTTCAACGAATGCTTTTTGTTGAAAAGGTAAATAAACAAAAAGTGAGAAAAAAAGGCTGAAAATTAAACCTTCTTATAAAAAAAAAATAAAGTGATGATAATGTAGGAAATTAAAGACCTTATATAGCCTTTTCTTTTGGAACTACATTATTCCGCTGAAGGTATAAATCAAAATAAGTAATATCAAAAAAATTAAATAATATTAAAAAGTAAAAGAAAATAGGAAGATATTTTCGAGTTAGTTATAGCAAAAGAAAGTTTGAAAATTAAGATATATAATTAATCGGGCTTAAATTTAAAATGGTAAAAGCTCTCATTTTTAAACTTTAGTGAAATTTTTAAGATTATGTCTATATTTTTTTGATATAGAGATATTTAGTACTAACGAACATATGGATTTATTGCAATAGATTCAAGTTTTCATTTAAATCACACAACGTGATTTTAAGCTGTTTTGTTAAACATTTATCAATTCTATACAGTAATAGTAAAAATACCTTTTACTGCGTTTGAATCTTATATTTGTTAAATATAAAGTTTAAGTAAATATTCAGAGAAAAAGGCCTTTAAAATTACTTAATACCTCTTAGGGACAAAAACATTTTCGAAAATCATTGTCAGATATTTTTTAATTCACTATAGGTTTATACATTTAAAAACTTGCGATAATTCACTATTTGCACAGGACAAATGCAGAACATGTACCAGAGAAGGTATTCAATATTTTCTTAGCGTAGTATTTAAAGATTTAGACACGTGTAACCACACCTACCTAATTTTGAATATCCTTTTCCTTTGACTTTAGATGCCATGCACATAAGGAAAAAGATATAGTTATAAGTATGGCCTTGATTTGTACATGTTTATGTTTTATGCAGGCGGATTCTTTCACCCTGTTCTCTTTTATAGTCAATAAAAAATATGCAATTCTCACTCAAAAACGTAAAGTAACTTGTTTTCCAAAATCCACTTTTTGAGCTGAAGGCAGATTTTGCTAGGAAAATTAATTGATAGACTTTCATATGAATTTCGGAATATTTCTAAATTGTTTGTTATAGCGAAATTAATAGAATATAAGTCAAAAATGGAATGTTATAGCAATTGTCCTTATTATTGTAGAAACTTTATCAGACGTATTTTGACAAAAGTATGATCAATGTTTTCTATTTTGCTTAGATTGTAGCATTTCACGTTGAATTTGAACAAGAATCTTATAAAAATATAGAATAAGGAAGTAAATTCATATCCAAAACACGTTTTTATGCAAGTAAGGTGTTTTTTGCTTTTTAGTATATACGGTTTTATAAACACTTGCCTCTGATATCAATTTCTTTAACTGCCTTTAACTTTATGCTTAGAGGTTGGGTATGAGATGAATTCAAATATATTTAAAGTATGAACAATGAACGTGTATAAATATAAAATATAATCAAAAAAAGCAACTTTCGCTAGAAGATGTTCAACTTTCTGTTCGTAGTTGTTTTTCTATATTAACGCGAGTATAACAGAATCAAAGTAGGAGCTTGTAGAAGCTTTCATTTGCCTGGTTCGAAAAGAGAATGTGATAAACTTTTCTGAAGGTAATCCAGCACGTGGCGTTGTCTTACGTGCAAGTCCATGTTCTTAAGAAAACGTGTTTCACTGAATTATGTGTACATGTTATAGTCTTTATAATTATGACTTTGGAAGGTGCATTTGGTTCAGATCAGTACTCAACGAGGTCAACTGACTTTAAATGGTATTCTTTTAAGCCTCTTAGAAGTGTCCAATGGCATGCGTCTCTATCGATTTTCAAATTAAATAAAAATTCTCCGTAAAGGGTTTAACTTTCAAATATTTTATTTTGCACAATTGATGTACACTAACAAAAGTTACATAGTAATTTCTTGAAGAGTTTCACATTCGTCGATTTTACTACTTAATTTTGTATCATGACGATTTCAGTGTTTTAATTCGTCAAAGATTAAAATGCATGTCTTAAATACATTCCACGTTTCAGGTGAAATTAAAAAATTAATTAATCTGCTATACACTTTTGAGTTTTGCAATTGGTGTCGATGTTTACAAAATTTAAGAATTTGGTTACATACAAATTTGAAAAATTTATTTACGTACAAGTAGTTTAAGGAAACTATTTTTTTAAGAAAGAACAGGTAATATATTTAAAAAATGACAAGATATTTTATTGCATTTGTATCCCACAGGCGAAATGTTTTATTTCAACACAAAAAAATCACTTCTTCAAGAGCTGAGCATGAATTTTGTAAATTTTACACTTTCAAAATTCAATAAAAAACAGAACTGAATATGTCTTACCTTGTATCTTGTGAGATGAATAGCCATAATTTTCTTACATTCCACAACTTTATAAACTTCAAAACACCCGATGGAGTTGTTATTGACTCCATTGAGCTCCTCCTCTTGGAAGAACATAATGTGCGAGAGTTTCTGTTACGTTGCGATACTTACGCCGTTCTATTTAATGCACGCAAAATTAGAGGTACCCACGTCACGTGTACGCGCTTTGTCCCGGCTAGAAAAACTAAGCAGAGGCTAGTTTTGATTAGAAACTTAACTTCCTGTCAAAAGACAGGTCTATGGCTTCACGAGCTTCATTATTGGCATTCTTTGAATCCCACAGGTCGCGGACTCGTCAGCTAGCACGGTCACAAACACTTCACGTAACCGGACTCGATTCCTTTGTAATGATTTTTCTTTGGATAGGCTATAAATTAAAAAAAGTACGCGGATTCATTGAAATTTAATGCCTGGATGGTCTAGTGGATAGAAATGTATGCTACAATTTGTAAGTAATTTGACTGCTATAAAAATGAATAAATCAAAATAAAAAAAGGTTTTCGGAAATTAATAAAAATATGTTGCTTTATTTGGAATGAAAATTTCATTATTTTTAGAAAATTGAAAATCCGAAAGCATAACTTCTCTTATAAAAAGGCTTATGTGCCTCATGCTTTCTTTATCTGAACAATTTCTCATAAATTTTTTGTTTATCAGAAATTAATTTTTAAAATATTTTAAATATTATACTTATAGAAAATAATATAGAATAAATTTTTGAGCCACGATAAGAGAAAAGCAAGTATTAAAATATTTTAAAAAATTTGATACTAGCTTTTGATGCACAACACACTAATGAAGAAAATTAAGTAAACTAAAAAAAGTGATATTTTCAAAAACAGCTCTACAAATTTTTCTATCTTTCAATCATATTAGATCTGAATATATCAAAAAAAATGTTGGACAAGAGTAGTTCCAACAATACAATTATTTAAAAATATGCATAAGATTTTGGAAAATATTAATGGTCATTCGAGACAAAAAGCGACCTTTTAAAGATAGTGTTTAGTATTACACCAAAAGTATTATAAAATATGTGCATACATTGGGTGGATTGCATTTTTGAAATCACCTTTGGTACTTGTCGTAATTGAAATGTCTATTTCTTTTTATTAAAAGTGAGAACTTGCTTTATTCAATTATCGTAATTGGTGTTGAAAGTGGAAAGAAAACTACAAATGAGATGAAATACACTCATTTATTTACAAATCTTAGACATTATAAACATTTATTTAAATACGCTTAAGAGTAGACGTCTACCTATACAAAGTAAAAGTGATCGAATGTGGCAACGATTTTGCACTAACGTGGAAGTACTACTGCGTGAAATTTTCCATGTCTAAAGATCTACGCGATATTGACGTACGATGAAAAATGTTCATCCTTATCCTTTTACATGAGACTCTTGCCCTTCTGTGGCGGTGGTGGAGTTGGTGGACTAATTCCTTTGCGCTTCCGCAGGGATTCAGTGGGTCCTTGTGTTGGTCGAAGAAGTTGTCTGAAATTGAACGGGCCCAAGTAGGAGTGTCCATCAGTCGTTCCATTATGGTTATGATCCTTCGCCTTGGTGAATATATTCCTTTCGATAGATTCGATGGAGGACAAGCTTCTGTTGCAGTCATTGGTCTTTGAAATTAGATTGGGAGTGCTCCCACTATTGACGACTCTGCTTCCAGCGAATTGTTTGCTTTGGTAGGCGTCGATGTTTAGGTATTTTGAAATGTGCCGGTCGTTTTTGTTTCTGGCATTCACTTCAGCAAAAGACGTCAACATTACGTTTGGACTTAGCGAATGAACATCGTTTTGTACCTCGATTTTCGGTGCGGCTGCCTTCGAAGGTCGCCCCTTTTTGTCGTTTTCGTTTTCGGCATTCTTTTTATTCTTCAATAGAATGTTGGTGTCCCCAAATTTCCTGTAAATTAGGGTTTTTTCAGATTCCTTCAGAACTGATTCGAATAACTTATTATTTTTCTTTTTTTCGTTTTCGGGAATGTTCTGGTATTCATGCTGAGGTACCACTCTTTTCACGGGCACAATTATATCAGTACTATTAATTAATTTTTCTTTCTTATTCAGTTTCCTTTCTTTTTCGCGCTTCTTTGGTTTGTTTTTCAAATTCTTATCATGTTCCTTTTGTTTTTGTAAAAATCCAAATAAATATTTTGCATTTACCTCTCCTTTCGATGTTTTGTTCTGTTGAGATTGTTCGACAACATTCAATGCAGCATCTTTTAGAGAAGGTTTATTTGCTTTCTCTACATGCTGCTGACGTTGGACATTACCTGATTTTTGTCGAAGAGCTTCACGGAGATTTGCAGATTGGTTTAATCTAGAGCGCGGAGGGTTCAGGTAATTGAAGGCGGGAATTTTGTTGTGGCTGAAAATGTTATATTAGAATTGTTCAATTTTATAATAAAAATAAATATGTATATAAGCGTTATATATCTACAATGGCAAACTTCTGAGAGTTAGACAAGTTGTAATCGAAAAAATATGATTTTATAGCGTATTTTAGTGCGACTCTACATATGGATTTATGCTTAATAGTGATGTCTTTTACGTTTATTTTGTCTTTATACGTTCTATAGACAAAGTCCATAATTTTTGAATTATTATCCGAGCAATATAATTTATTGCTAAATACATAGTGTTCATTTGAATCAATTATTTACCTCAAGTTTTGAATTGTAGGAAAAAGTGCTTATGAATTAGGAACTTAAGCATTGATCTGTATTTAAATGTATTGCCTGGCTTTTGACTAGATTTTGTCAATGTATTAGTCTTCTGTGTATTTTGTATGTTTCAATCATTGTCACAAATTAATCATCCCTGTAGCGTTTTAATACAATAGTGTAAATATAAAACAATCCTTCTTTTGATTTAATGTTACATAGCGTGAAACAAAAAGCGAATGAAATGTAAACACCTTGTAGCAATAAGTAAAACATCATACCTACTACGAATTTTTATTTACTCTACAAAGGGTCCGGCAACAATCAAAAGAAATTTTATTATAAATTTTTGTTAGTATTCAATAATTCCCTAAATAAAAATTTATAGGTTCTAAAAGGTACATAAGCAAAGATTAAATTTTAAAGCTATAAAGCTGTTTCTACTTTAAAGAGTATTTAAGAATTTGACGTTAAAACTGAACAATACGTTCTTTAAAAAAATATTATGCTATAATGACTTTATAAATACTTTAAATTCTGGTAGTGTAGAATACTGAGCGCATCATTTAATAAATAAAATTTTCAACTTTTGTAAGTAGATTGAAAAGAAACATTCATCATCCATCACACCGATAAAATTTAGGAGAATTAGAGAATTAAAGGAGAATTGCTTTTTGAATTATTTGAATAAAACACTTTGAAAAATCCAAAATTTTAGTATCACATAGAAAAATAAGAAGAAACGTAAGAAACGAATATTCTACATAAAATTTATAGCTAACTAAAAGTTTTTTCTATTATTTCAATGAAATGCTAGATTCAACTTTTGATAACTTTGACGATAAAATACGTAACAATCTCACCTGAATGGTACTCTCTGTTTGTTGTCTTCTTTGTTTTGGAATGATGGTGATATTCTACGAAGATTCGTATAATCTAAGAGTCTAGAATCAATTATGTCTTCCCTGTTTGCCATGATGACCTCGTCCATGCAGGCTTGTCGCCTAAAAATATTTTTGAAAAATTACAGATAAGCTTTATTTGAACAAAAATATGAATTTAATTTACAAGGTTAATAAAGGAACAATGCTTTGAAAAGAAAATACAAGCAGAATTTTTTTTTACAGAGTTATTCTCATTAATATTATTGCTAAATTTCTACTAATTTCTATATCTACTCGTTATGCTAGTGCTGTAAGTTGAAAATATAAATTTTGAACAAAAGTTTAAAACGTGATGTTTGAAGTGTTCAAAAATTTTACATAACACTACTAGGAAATCTAAATATGTATTTTTCTACTTTTTGTATTTCGTTTAATCAGTACAAATAAAAACAAAATGTTTGTTTTTTATGCCCGATTGTTGTTGTATAACAAACATTGATGTTCAGGCCTGGGTATTGGAATCAGCATTATGGTACAATCGAAACACCTTGGAGTTCTGAACCCTATTTAAACTTTGAGAAATGCATTTTATTTATTAAAAAAACTGGCGTGAATATTTGCAAGATTAATTTCATTGTGGAAAACATTTTTATACGCAATAAAAGAAATATCTACAACTTGCGAATTGACTACAATTGGAAATCTTTAAATTTCCTTGTGCTGTACTATGTACATACTATGGGTTAGAGGTGATAAGGGAAAGGACATGTTGTCAGCAACATAACAGCACCTGTCTTGTTCCTTTAAATCATCAATCTTTTGAGAAAATGGTAAATCCCAAGTGTCGGGAATTTCAGGTGTAAGAGATGGTTCTGGTGGAGGACTGTATGCCATCCGATTGGAAATATTGAAATAATAATTTTGATAATTTTGCTTTTGTTAGAATAAAAATTTTTTTTAAATACGTAAAATCTACGTACCTGGGAATATCAAGGGTTTCAATAGATCTGTTTTCGAATCCAATTAGGTCGAAGCGATTTGTCGCCATATTATCGTTGAGCCCTAATAGCCCGGGAATCAGTACGAAACCAGGAGGAGCCTTGTAATTTTCAGGTAGTTCTTCAAGTTGTTGCAAATCAATTCCGTCTTTGTTTTTACGAAGATTTTTATGTACATCTTGATTTAGCATATGAACCTAAGTTTAGGGGAAAATTGTAAAATATTTTAAATGTTTTGAAGCCACAATTAATATTTAAAATTACCTTTTGCGCAAACGCAATGAGATCGATCTGCTTATCTTTAGGAGATAATATTTTTTTAACAGGTGATGTCACATTCGTGGAAGCATTGTGTTCGGCTTTCTTTTGGGATCTGTAGAGTCTTTGAATAAATCGTTCTGCTTCGTCTGTACGAAAACCTTCCTTCTGAAGCATCTTTTGCGCTTCGGTTTTATTGCGAGCACTATTCAGAATCATCTTAGCCTTGGCTTCTAACTCAGGGCATTTTCGTTTTCTAATGGTATATCCTCGGAAATCTTATAGAAGTCTATTTTTATTAACAAACAGAATCGATAATTTATAAAACTCACAGCTTTGGATAATTGTGGCAGCATGCTCCTGGTTAAGATTTTCCTTATCTTTAACGAATTCTCTTCTGTTTTCGTTGTTGTCATGCTTTCTATTTTTCTGGCGCCTACCTTCCAGTTTCCCTCTTCGTTCGCGTTCAACTTCCTCCATCATGGCTCGTTCACGTTGCTTCGCCTCCTTGAGCTCTTGGTAACGTCTTCTACTCAACCAGCCACGGATATATCGCTGCAAGGTGATCGCGGAAGCGGAAAGTTTCTCTTTTGATTTTTTATAATGAATCTTTGCTAGCCAACGTCGGACACATGCTTGAATCATAATTATTTTTCGAACTTGCTCCTCATACACTTTAGCAAGAAATTCGACATGATAGTACTTGAGAAATACTTTAGATTTTCCCAGAGCCCAACCGTCCATTTTTAATCGTATCAAAAGTTCTCGACAGTTTTCCCGATTTGTTGTGATTTTTTCATTAATACCAAATGCTAAAAAGCAGTACCTTTTGAGAAATTCAGCAAAGGTGAATCTATGGCTAAAGCCGAATTGTCGAATCCTTATAGTTTCAAGTACTCCGGTGTATCTAAGCTGCTTTAAGACCTTCGATGATTCAAAGGCCTTTGCTTTTTTAAGATCATTTGGTTTAATGCAGCGTATAAATTGTGGTGAGCCTGCGACCATCTTTTGCAGTAAGTCCATTAAGGAGTACCTGAAGTAAGTGGATACTGTCTGCTGCGCTCTAGATTGAGATGCCAGCCCCCGAGAGTTGTATCTTTCCTAAATAAGAAAAGAATGTATCTCAAATAGTACGTAGAATAGACAGAGAAATAGAGTGCAAACCTTTGTGTCAGTCTTTGGGTTTATGGGCTTGGATCCAGTTGTATCATGCAATGCATTGTATAAGTTACCAGTCTTAGTGATTGGACACTGAAATAAAAATTTGACCATCTCGAATTTGCTCTGACGAACCAACTGAATCACTTCGGCAGGCAAAAAGTTTCTATTTTTTTCCAAAAAGGATTCAGCATGGTAAATTACGCGACCAGCAAAATGGTTTACTGCAAAGCAACAAACGTCTGACTTTGGTCGGATGTAGTATTTCGACTTAATGTTGTTGTGGCATTTTTCAATAAAAGATCGATCTGTGGCACGAGGAAAACGACTTTCTTCATCAAGCAGAGCTAGTAGTCCAAGTGGACGGCTTAATAGCATGTCAAGAACGGGACGGTTGTCTGAGAACTCCACCAAATCGACAGGAATACCTTCGGCCATGTATTCCTGATACAGGGAATAGTTATTATTTCGTGTAAGAAATTAAAAATCGTATGTATTTCATTTCAAAACTAGTTAAAGTAAAATACCACAACTTACTTGTTGCTCCCAAGTAAAAATATGTTGATTAAAGTAGTACTGGATTTGTTCATTAGCAATGTTAATGCAAAGTTGTTCAAAAGAGTTCTTCGGGAAGTTCTCGAATCCAAATATATCTAGAAGCCCGACAGATAACTGATCGGAACTAAAAATTAAAGTTTATTATAAAAGTACAGTGCATTATTAAAATAATTTCACCTTATGGGTCTATTAAAAGCCAATAAAAGATTTATCTGATTCACCATCCAGTCAAACAACCGACCATAGAGACCCTTTGCCATAGCATCTCTTGCGGCAGCGGCTTCAATAAGTGTATTATTCCTAGTGATAGTTTCTCCTCTGGTAACCACGGAGTTCGACGTTAAGGCGTCCAGAAGGTCATTAGCTTCGACACCAAGTAACTTCGACACTCTATGAACAGGAGCAACATCAATCACTCTAGCTTTGGGATCGGTATTATCATTAGCCACTATTTCTCCAAATTCCAGATCTCCCAAGTTTAAGATTGCCGCTAAGACACGGTTTACAGTATCTATCTCATCGTCTCGAAAGCCTAGAACTTTAAAACTGGCCATGAGTTGATTAAAGCGATCCACATTTGTTGACGAAGGACTCTGTGTGTCTCTAAGGTAACGATGATGCTTTCGAAACTGGGGATCCAAATGATACTGGGAAAGGCGATTTTCATATTCCAACCCATCATACAAATAGTAGAAAATGTGGAAATTCCCCTCGCCCCTGCAAGGATATAGTTTATCATATTATCTAACTAATATTAGTAGATTGTTACATACTCAGCTTGCTGCACCACACGGCTCTGTTCTAGAAGGTAGACTGATATTCTAGCTCCAGTTACCTTACCACTGCGTGTCATTGTCAAATCCAAATACTTCCCAAATCTGGAACTATTGGAATTGATGCCGGTCCGTGCATTCCCAAATGCTTCCATGATGGGATTCACTTGGAGAATCTGATCTTCTAAATTGCGATTGGGTGCCTTAAATATTATCAGTTTTTTCATTCAGTTCGAAAAGTGCCATGAGTTGGATAATTATACATACATATGTATGTTAAACATTTTGAAATGATGAACAGAGGACAAAAAGAATATCGTAAATTATTGGATTAAAATACTGTCTTTTGTATACTCTAATAGGTTTTGGGATATCAACAATAAAATAATATTTTTTATATTAATCTTACATTTAGTGCATGACTTTTTTAAAAATTGTTGAGTACTTTCATATACTTATGTGTGAAATCCCTATATTGTATTTTGAAATAAAGAATAATTGCCAGTTTATCAGTTATCTTTTGTCAAAGGGGCTTTTATGGAACATCAATTTTGTATATATTTTTGCGAAATAGGGTGTTGGATTTATTAAATACCTTTCCGAGATACACCAGCTGCTTCAGCAGCAAATTGGCGCTTTCAGTCTTGCCTGAGCCACTCTCTCCAGATATGACAATAGCCTGATTCTGTTTCTGATGGATAAGTGCTTGATGGGCTGAATCAGCTACAGCAAAAATATGGGGTGGGTTTTCAGATCTAGATTTTCTAACATAGCGTCGCTGCTGATCTTGACTATATAGGCCCAAATCCAAAAATGGATTTACGGCAACTAGAATGTCTCCGATGTACGTATATATTTGTCCATTTTCAAATCTATTTTGAAGTTGTTCTACAATTGCGTCTTCAGTTAAGGTATCTAACGCGGCTGGACACAAAACAAAGACAGTAATTACTATACATTAAACTGAATAACGAGAAGGAAGGTTTACCCAAGTCGTCCACATAAATTTTTTGAGGTCTCGATTTCCGATCTGATTTTAACTTTCCATGTTTTGTTGTTACTTCGGCTTGTCGTGAGACGCGTCCTTCGGCTTTCTGCCGCAATATTTCTGCCTTCAATTCTTTTCGGATCTTCTCCTCGAAACTATCTACATTTTGAAGAAATGGATGTCTCAACAATTCTCTGGCAAAAGGTCGTCTTTCTAAGTCCTTTATTAAGCATATTGAAATAAAGTTGTTCAGTTGGGGATTGTACAGTTCCGGCTTTGACAAGGAAGGTGGTGGATTCCTTGGAATTTGGAATAGGGCTCTCATCGGGTGCAAATCGCACAGTGGAGGTTCACCCTCGGCAAGTTCTATGGCCGTGATGCCAATGGACCAAACATCGCACCTTGAGTCATACGATTGATCTAGTTGCTGCTCACAAGCTATCACTTCTGGCGCCATCCAATACGGTGTACCCACGCTAGTGTTTCTTCTAGCTAAAGTCGCTGCCAAGTGTGAACTTACGCCAAAGTCTACAAGTTTAACGTTTGCCTCATCAGTCAACAAAATATTATGACCTGAAAGTTTGGACGTTGCAGAAGATTATGTTGCTGAGTATTGTATTGTAATTTTACTACCTTTAATGTCCCGATGCATACAGTGATTCTCATGGAGGTAAATTAATGCCAAGATAGTTTCTCGCAATATGTAAGCTATTTGCTGACTTGTTAGTATTTGATCCTTCACACGAAGACCTTGAACTAGGTCTGTTATAGATCCACCATCGCAGAGCTAAAATTTTAAAAATATTTGTAAAATTTGGTAATAGTGGTCGACCTCAACGAGGAAGAATGATATTCAAATAACCTGAAAACATCCACCTAGTTTTCAAACATATACGCACATTAAATTAGTTTCACTATGTTGAAACTTCAGTGAAACATTGCGTTTATATATAAAAATTATAAAAATATATTAAGATGATTGTATTATTTATTTATTTACTTATAATCTTCAGTAGATAATGTGTTAATATTAAAGAATAAACAATTAACGTTCACGTTAACATTAAAATATAGTATGTATGTTTTTTCCAGTAGAAAAAATTAACTCTTTGATAAACTGAAGTAAGAAAAATCAATATCTTAAAAGCAATAAGTAGAATTTTCAATGAAAAGTGATTTTCGAAAACCGCTTAATTGGATTACTTTAAGAAGCACACTTTCTTTTCAGCCATAATAAAATAAAATAAATAATTTTCAAAATAAAGCTCAAAAAATCTTCCATAGAATTTGTGTAATTTACAAATGATGGAAAAAATATAAATTTTCGTTTGATTGATATAGTGTTAATAAGGTTAATAAAGTTAAGAAGGTTATTTATTAAGTTATTAAACTATAAACATTTTATAAAAATCTGTTTAGTAGTTTCGGCGTAGTAACAAGCAGACAAACATTTTTTTAGTGATGTTGTAGCAATGGACAGACAACTTGTAAAATAATCAAAACATGAATTTGTTTTGCAATTTTAAACGACTTAAAAGTGATATTCGCGCGATATTAAGTTCTTGGCTTAAGAATATTGAATTTTAAAATTTAATACTCCTTCAACTTCATTTATATTTCAATTGAGGTAATATTTAAGCCTTATCATTATTTAAAAAAAAAAAATTATATTTTAATTACATTAAGCGTTATTGCAACAGATTGCGTTTAATATCGGTTTTACGTCAATTGATTAAATGAAAATAGAGTTATTTATAACTGATTGACTGGTTAATGGGTTCACATTGTTATGTAATTGTTTTTATTTTTCGCAGCATTTATAAATATTCCGAACAATGCATTCCATTTAGAAAAGCTCTTCGATACACTCGGGCGAGCTAAATTTTTTCATGTGACGGCTATCAATATTTAACAATGTATGTTTGAGCCCATTAACGTGAACGTTAAAGGTCAATCACATGGCGGTACAGCAAACAAAGTATTCTCGATAGCGTCAATTTTCTTAACGTGCACCTTTTAATGATATATCATGCGAACATGCGAACTTTGATACAATTTACGATTAAAGTGATTAACAGTGCCTGCTTGCCTAAGAGAAACAATCTCTAGTATCTTCTATACCATCTTGGCATTATTGAAATAGTACGCTGATTGGAAGATTGTACATATGCCGTGCAATATGATCTCACCTCCATAACAAACCAGAGCTGATCATCTTCTGGGACGACTGCTTTCTTCAGAAAGATTCCTATAAACTCCGGCAGATTCGGATGCTTGGATAGATCACGAAGTACAAGATATTCCTCTTCGATTTCTTCAATGTTATCGGCAATCGTCTCAAGGATTTTCACTGCCACCTTCTTGTTTGCCTTTTTGTCCAGAGCACTGAAGACTTCTCCATAAGTTCCTTCTCCGATAAGATCGAGAAGCTGGAAACGATCTTTCGGCGAAGGCAGAAGACTAAAATTGATGTGATGCGAAAGATTCGCGTACGTTGACATTTTCTAGAAAATATAGAACAAGAATTAAATTGAAGGGATAATCGTCTTAATTTTTCAAGATTGATTTGTAGTTTTAAAATGCATTGGTAATTTATAATTTTATAATTCAGACAATAAAAACATTCTATAAGGTGAAAATTGTTTGCTGCTAACTCGTTTCGGTATTAAGTGCTAAATTTCAACTTCTTGAGTTCAAAAATTATAATTAAATTAACTTGTGCCACCGTTTTTTTTTTCTAAATATAAGTCAAAAAGAATATCAATCTCTTAACATACTCACTATAGGGATAAAATTAAAGCACAGTTATTAAATTTCGGAGTAAAATGATTATCCTATAATTTATCAAAATATTCACTATAATTCTCATGCAAAGATGATGACTTTTATTGACACAATTCTGTAAGAACGTTCCTTTGAATCCACAGACACTTAATCAAAATCATCTTCTTCAAGACGATGAGAAAACCAAGGTTCATCGTGAGATACTTTTTAAGACGAACGGTGCTGTACTGAAGAATATCTTTCCTAAGCAACAGTGCACAGAGACTGGCTGGTAATTGGATTATTCGCAGTATGCCAACTTTTTCTTTTTCGGCTTAAGGAGTCCCTGTGCGAGCCTCGTTCAGGTAAAATCTATGGGAAATTCCAACGGCCTTTGCACAGGTGCGATAAAACGGCAACGGGGCTGTCGCACTTCTTCGATTGGGACTTAAAAAAGTTCACTTCCCATATCCCATTAGGTTTCAGGTTTTTTGTTATTGTTTTAATGACATGATTCATGCGCTCCACGGAAGGGAATGTAAAAAGTGTCCTAATCACGTGAATTTTAACCGCTACTTAAACCTAGAGACACATACTTAGGTGTTAATAGGTGCATGCCGCGCAGCAAGCGTTGAGGTATTCATGGATAAATCTATGAAGATTGTCTGGGAACGAGAAAATCGAATTAAAAGGATTATAAAGGGGTTTTCCCGTTTCCTAGCACGTGAATTTTAGCACATCTATTTTTATAGACGTTCAAGAATTTCGAAATGCATATGAGATTTAATTTTTAAGACACAAATCGATGTACATTTTTATATTCTTTTATATTTAAAAAAAAAAAATCGTTTTCATCGTAAATTTTCTTGTGGATGCGTATTTTCTTCGGATGAAGTTTTTCGCATTAAGTTACCTATTATTTAATTTTAGTAGAATACCAGTTTATTCGAATTATTGCATTTTTCTTGCATACAAATGTGTCCGATAGTGTGAAACTAATTTTTTTAAATTATAAAATAGAATTCATAATTTCTACAAAAATATTTAATAGTTGATATTTTAGAAAACACAAAAAATAAGGCAGAAGGAAAGACGAACTTGATTCTACATATGGTTGATAAACGTGCTGTAACTTTGAATTGAGATATAACCCATCTGTTTTCGAATAAGACACTTCCTCTACTTCAACTGCAAAGTACCCAGGTTACATGACACGTAAACCATTTGCATATCCAGTGGAATTTGAAAAATATATTGACTGATGCGACTGGAATATTTTCATCAAGGCAGAGTAAAGATGCATGTTGTTGGCCATTGTTTTCTCACCTGAATGAATGGACTAGAAATGTAGAATAAAAGATATCTCTTCCGTGACGTGTTTCAGTATTTTATGCATGCGGCCATTACTGCAAGAGAATTTTCACTTTTAATTTATATGCTCTCATGTAATTTGACCTATGCAAAATTAAAGCGGGAAATACTTTCAGAAAAACGTGTGAATATGTGATGAAAGTATCTCACGGAAGTTTTTTCGAAATACAAAATTTGAAGAGTCATAGGTTTGTCTAATTGGAATTGTGAACAGATGTAAAAGGTTCCATTTATTCAAGTCGTGCAGTTCCATTCATTCCAGCCTTATAAAATGTGCCGGAATATAGCTTCGATAAAATATTTTCGCAATCTTCAAAAACCCATATGAAAGTTTGAGATGTTTCCCTAAGCCCCGTCAATATAAATAAGTAGAAAAGATTAAAATGTTTTTTTCATTTTGATGTTAAACGCAAATAAATAACGATTTTAAAATAATGAGTATTCGCTAGGAAAAAATATAGAAAAATTTGCATTTTCCGCATTCCGCATCTTCGAAGCTCATTATCTAGCGTTACAATTACTTCCACCCAAAAAGGTTTAGTGTACCGAGTAGCTCTCTGTGCCCACTTTCATTTGGCGTTGAGAACAGAACATGTCAAATTTCGTCCCGAAAAAGTTGCAATGGGGGACCAAAGGAAAAAATGTAAAAAAATTCGCATTTTCCGCATCTTTGAAGCCTATTATCTAGCGTTACAATTACTTGCGCCCAAAAAGGTTTAGTGTTCCGAGTAGCTCTCCGTGCCCACTTTCATTTGGCGTTGAGAACAG